>OX465277.1:45629851-46229851 GCA_949987645.1 Tachina grossa
ATAATAATAATAATAATAATAATAATAATAATAATAATAATAATAATAATAATAATAATAATAATAATAATAATAATAATAATAATAATAATAATAATAATAATAATAATAATAATAATAATAATAATAATAATAATAATAATAATAATAATAATAATAATAATAATAATAATAATAATAATAATAATAATAATAATAATAATAATAATAATAATAATAATAATAATAATAATAATAATAATAATAATAATAATAATAATAATAATAATAATAATAATAATAATAATAATAATAATAATAATAATAATAATAATAATAATAATAATAATAATAATAATAATAATAATAATAATAATAATAATAATAATAATAATAATAATAATAATAATAATAATAATAATAATAATAATAATAATAATAATAATAATAATAATAATAATAATAATAATAATAATAATAATAATAATAATAATAATAATAATAATAATAATAATAATAATAATAATAATATAATAATAATAATAATAATAATAATAATAATAATAATAATAATAATAATAATAATAATAATAATAATAATAATAATAATAATAATAATAATAATAATAATAATAATAATAATAATAATAATAATAATAATAATAATATAATAATAATAATAATAATAATAATAATAATAATAATAATAATAATAATAATAATAATAATAATAATAATAATAATAATAATAATAATAATAATAATAATTAATAATAATAATAATAATAATAATAATAATAATAATAATAATAATAATAATAATAATAATAATAATAATAATAATAATAATAATAATAATAATAATAATAATAATAATAATAATAATAATAATAATAATAATAATAATAATAATAATAATAATAATAATAATAATAATAATAATAATAATAATAATAATAATAATAATAATAATAATAATAATAATAATAAATAATAATAATAATAATAATAATAATAATAATAATAATAATAATAATAATAATAATAATAATAATAATAATAATAATAATAATAATAATAATAATAATAATAATAATAATAATAATAATAATAATAATAATAATAATAATAATAATAATAATAATAATAATAATAATAATAATAATAATAATAATAATAATAATAATAATAATAATAATAATAATAATAATAATAATAATAATAATAATAATAATAATAATAATAATAATAATAATAATAATAATAATAATAATAATAATAATAATAATAATAATAATAATAATAATAATAATAATAATAATAATAATAATAATAATAATAATAATAATAATAATAATAATAATAATAATAATAATAATAATAATAATAATAATAATAATAATAATAATAATAATAATAATAATAATAATAATAATAATAATAATAATAATAATAATAATAATAATAATAATAATAATAATAATAATAATAATAATAATAATAATAATAATAATAATAATAATAATAATAATAATAATAATAATAATAATAATAATAATAATAATAATAATAATAATAATAATAATAATAATAATAATAATAATAATAATAATAATAATAATAATAATAATAATAATAATAATAATAATAATAATAATAATAATAATAATAATAATAATAATAATAATAATAATAATAATAATAATAATAATAATAATAATAATAATAATAATAATAATAATAATAATAATAATAATAATAATAATAATAATAATAATAATAATAATAATAATAATAATAATAATAATAATAATAATAATAATAATAATAATAATAATAATAATAATAATAATAATAATAATAATAATAATAATAATAATAATAATAATA
Organism: Tachina grossa; assembly: GCA_949987645.1. Taxonomy (NCBI): domain Eukaryota; kingdom Metazoa; phylum Arthropoda; class Insecta; order Diptera; family Tachinidae; genus Tachina; species Tachina grossa. The sequence continues at coordinate 45,631,721 of OX465277.1, forward strand.
ATAATAATAATAATAATAATAATAATAATAATAATAATAATAATAATAATAATAATAATAATAATAATAATAATAATAATAATAATAATAATAACAATAATAATAATAATAATAATAATAATAATAATAATAATAATAATAATAATAATAATAATAATAATAATAATAATAATAATAATAATAATAATAATAATAATAATAATAATAATAATAATAATAATAATAATAATAATAATAATAATAATAATAATAATAATAATAATAATAATAATAATAATAATAATAATAATAATAATAATAATAATAATAATAATAATAATAATAATAATAATAATAATAATAATAATAATAATAATAATAATAATAATAATAATAATAATAATAATAATAATAATAATAATAATAATAATAATAATAATAATAATAATAATAATAATAATAATAATAATAATAATAATAATAATAATAATAATAATAATAATAATAATAATAATAATAATAATAATAATAATAATAATAATAATAATAATAATAATAATAATAATAATAATAATAATAATAATAATAATAATAATAATAATAATAATAATAATAATAATAATAATAATAATAATAATAATAATAATAATAATAATAATAATAATAATAATAATAATAATAATAATAATAATAATAATAATAATAATAATAATAATAATAATAATAATAATAATAATAATAATAATAATAATAATAATAATAATAATAATAATAATAATAATAATAATAATAATAATAATAATAATAATAATAATAATAATAATAATAATAATAATAATAATAATAATAATAATAATAATAATAATAATAATAATAATAATAATAATAATAATAATAATAATAATAATAATAATAATAATAATAATAATAATAATAATAATAATAATAATAATAATAATAATAATAATAATAATAATAATAATAATAATAATAATAATAATAATAATAATAATAATAATAATAATAATAATAATAATAATAATAATAATAATAATAATAATAATAATAATAATAATAATAATAATAATAATAATAATAATAATAATAATAATAATAATAATAATAATAATAATAATAATAATAATAATAATAATAATAATAATAATAATAATAATAATAATAATAATAATAATAATAATAATAATAATAATAATAATAATAATAATAATAATAATAATAATAATAATAATAATAATAATAATAATAATAATAATAATAATAATAATAATAATAATAATAATAATAATAATAATAATAATAATAATAATAATAATAATAATAATAATAATAATAATAATAATAATAATAATAATAATAATAATAATAATAATAATAATAATAATAATAATAATAATAATAATAATAATAATAATAATAATAATAATAATAATAATAATAATAATAATAATAATAATAATAATAATAATAATAATAATAATAATAATAATAATAATAATAATAATAATAATAATAATAATAATAATAATAATAATAATAATAATAATAATAATAATAATAATAATAATAATAATAATAATAATAATAATAATAATAATAATAATAATAATAATAATAATAATAATAATAATAATAATAATAATAATAATAATAATAATAATAATAATAATAATAATAATAATAATAATAATAATAATAATAATAATAATAATAATAATAATAATAATAATAATAATAATAATAATAATAATAATAATAATAATAATAATAATAATAATAATAATAATAATAATAATAATAATAATAATAATAATAATAATAATAATAATAATAATAATAATAATAATAATAATAATAATAATAATAATAATAATAATAATAATAATAATAATAATAATAATAATAATAATAATAATAATAATAATAATAATAATAATAATAATAATAATAATAATAATAATAATAATAATAATAATAATAATAATAATAATAATAATAATAATAATAATAATAATAATAATAATAATAATAATAATAATAATAATAATAATAATAATAATAATAATAATAATAATAATAATAATAATAATAATAATAATAATAATAATAATAATAATAATAATAATAATAATAATAATAATAATAATAATAATAATAATAATAATAATAATAATAATAATAATAATAATAATAATAATAATAATAATAATAATAATAATAATAATAATAATAATAATAATAATAATAATAATAATAATAATAATAATAATAATAATAATAATAATAATAATAATAATAATAATAATAATAATAATAATAATAATAATAATAATAATAATAATAATAATAATAATAATAATAATAATAATAATAATAATAATAATAATAATAATAATAATAATAATAATAATAATAATAATAATAATAATAATAATAATAATAATAATAATAATAATAATAATAATAATAATAATAATAATAATAATAATAATAATAATAATAATAATAATAATAATAATAATAATAATAATAATAATAATAATAATAATAATAATAATAATAATAATAATAATAATAATAATAATAATAATAATAATAATAATAATAATAATAATAATAATAATAATAATAATAATAATAATAATAATAATAATAATAATAATAATAATAATAATAATAATAATAATAATAATAATAATAATAATAATAATAATAATAATAATAATAATAATAATAATAATAATAATAATAATAATAATAATAATAATAATAATAATAATAATAATAATAATAATAATAATAATAATAATAATAATAATAATAATAATAATAATAATAATAATAATAATAATAATAATAATAATAATAATAATAATAATAATAATAATAATAATAATAATAATAATAATAATAATAATAATAATAATAATAATAATAATAATAATAATAATAATAATAATAATAATAATAATAATAATAATAATAATAATAATAATAATAATAATAATAATAATAATAATAATAATAATAATAATAATAATAATAATAATAATAATAATAATAATAATAATAATAATAATAATAATAATAATAATAATAATAATAATAATAATAATAATAATAATAATAATAATAATAATAATAATAATAATAATAATAATAATAATAATAATAATAATAATAATAATAATAATAATAATAATAATAATAATAATAATAATAATAATAATAATAATAATAATAATAATAATAATAATAATAATAATAATAATAATAATAATAATAATAATAATAATAATAATAATAATAATAATAATAATAATAATAATAATAATAATAATAATAATAATAATAATAATAATAATAATAATAATAATAATAATAATAATAATAATAATAATAATAATAATAATAATAATAATAATAATAATAATAATAATAATAATAATAATAATAATAATAATAATAATAATAATAATAATAATAATAATAATAATAATAATAATAATAATAATAATAATAATAATAATAATAATAATAATAATAATAATAATAATAATAATAATAATAATAATAATAATAATAATAATAATAATAATAATAATAATAATAATAATAATAATAATAATAATAATAATAATAATAATAATAATAATAATAATAATAATAATAATAATAATAATAATAATAATAATAATAATAATAATAATAATAATAATAATAATAATAATAATAATAATAATAATAATAATAATAATAATAATAATAATAATAATAATAATAATAATAATAATAATAATAATAATAATAATAATAATAATAATAATAATAATAATAATAATAATAATAATAATAATAATAATAATAATAATAATAATAATAATAATAATAATAATAATAATAATAATAATAATAATAATAATAATAATAATAATAATAATAATAATAATAATAATAATAATAATAATAATAATAATAATAATAATAATAATAATAATAATAATAATAATAATAATAATAATAATAATAATAATAATAATAATAATAATAATAATAATAATAATAATAATAATAATAATAATAATAATAATAATAATAATAATAATAATAATAATAATAATAATAATAATAATAATAATAATAATAATAATAATAATAATAATAATAATAATAATAATAATAATAATAATAATAATAATAATAATAATAATAATAATAATAATAATAATAATAATAATAATAATAATAATAATAATAATAATAATAATAATAATAATAATAATAATAATAATAATAATAATAATAATAATAATAATAATAATAATAATAATAATAATAATAATAATAATAATAATAATAATAATAATAATAATAATAATAATAATAATAATAATAATAATAATAATAATAATAATAATAATAATAATAATAATAATAATAATAATAATACGTAGAGTAATATAACTTCGTGCTAACCTAAATAGAAAAATGAAAAAATGGAAAAACAGGGGAAATAAATGGTGATACTTACATATGTATTTACCAAAGGTAAATCAATAGTTGTACACAACAATCATTTCTCACATTCCGTTTCATTAGAATTAACGTTAAATAGCTGATGTTAATAACAATCTCTACCCAAGTAGATAAACTAGGGTGCTGATGAAGTACGTTGCTGCACAGAAAAATATCGGTATTCCCCCCAGCTTAAAAGTCTAATTTAATTTTTCTTCTCTTCGTTAGAAACTCACATTAATTAATAAAAATATTTCATTCAATATAAGAATTGAAATTACTGAACTAAAGCCTGACTAAAAATTATTTCTATTTTGACGACCAAACACATTTTTGAAATTGTGTCAAACAATGCTTGACCTCTGGGTGTAATAATACTCGAACCCCAGAACGTATGTTTTGCATTGTAGTCGCCAGCTGCTACAAAACAAGGTCAAAAAGATTTGTATTAATCCCAATATTTATTCTCAGTGATTGAAATTCTGGGAGGGGAGTAAATTGATGATATCACGAAAATTTTACAAAAACTTTCAATGCCAATAGTGGTTACTTGTAGGTGTTTTTTTTTCACAAATGTTTTCAAGAATATAGTGCTTTAGTCTTGACTTTATTAGAACTGCTGATTCACTGCATGCTCTTCCTATCGGGTCCTTTGAATCATATAAGGTGTAGCCATAAATTTTAAAAAGGCTTCTCGAAGTCAAATTAGTTTTAGAAACTAACATTATATTAATATTTTATTCCGTGAGGTAGTGCTCAAGTTCATTTTTATGTTGGCGAATGCCTTTTGCATTCCAGAATCATATTTTTAACGTGTTCATGGCTTGTTAATTAATTATTGAAGCAGTTATTGTGCATTTGCAGCAAATAAGAAATTCAGTGTGAACTCCAGTAGTATTTTGTTGAAAAAACACCCCTTTTAGCAGGTACATTATCTAGGCGCACGGTAGTGCGCCAGGCCAAGTTCTGGCCAATGCACGCAATGTGTATATTTACAGGAAGCCATGCGAGCTGTTTTTACCCCCCACATAACTTTGTTCCCCGCAATCGTAAAATTATGATATTTAAACCATAATTAGAATGAATTCATATATCCCCATATGCGAAGTTTGAAAGTTTTAGAATGAATGGTTTCGGAGATATAGAAGTGCAAATAGTGCATATTTTAAGACATACTCACTGACTCACTGATCACTCATCAAATTGATGAAGCACTTCCGCTATAGCTCGAGACCTAAGATTTGGAACACGAGTAGATCTAGGTGAGCAATGAACTAAAAAAATCTGAAAACCCGAAAATTTTAACCAAGGGGGCGGGGCTACGCCCATAAAAATTTAAATCTGTGCTAGTGAACTGAAATTCGATACAGAGCTAGGTCTAGGTCAGCAATAAACTAAAAAAAATTAAAACCCGAAAATTTTGGCCAGGAGTGTGGGGCTACGTCCATAAAGGCTAGAATTAAAAAAGCAAATCTAAGGCGTTTAATGGAACCTATTCTATTGAAATTCGGCATACATACTGCGATAGGGCAAGCCTAAAAATTTTTCATTAAAAAAGTGGGCGTTAACACGCCCATACAATTTCAACCTCATTTTCGTGTACTACGGCTCAGCATACTTAGATATATTATTTCTGTATGTATATAATCCGTTTGCAACGAAATTTGACACAAATAATAAACACTGGCTGAAAAAAATCTTAAGTTTGGAAAAGTGGGCATGGTTACGCCCATAAATAATAAAAATTAAAAGTTGAGCTAAGGAGCTGAAATTTGATATACAACTAGCTCTAGGGGCGAAACCAACTAGAAAAATTTGATATTTTAGTTAGAGGGGCGGGGCTGCGCCCATAAAAATAAAAAATTAAAAGTTGCGCTTATGAGCTGAAATTTTATACACAAGTAGGTCTAGGTGAGAAACCAACTAGAAAAATCTGAAAACTCAAAAATGTTTACCAAAGTGGGTGGGGCCACCCTACTAGTATTTGAACCTGAAAACTTACAGCCTTATTTATAAAACTTATTAAGGCTTTTTAAGAAAAGTTTCTTATGAAAATTTGTCTTAAAACCCGTTTATAAAGCCTTAATAAGTTATATAAATAAGGCTCTTAATACACAGCTTTTAACTTAAACTATTTAGTGAAACCTTGCATATACGTTACATGTATGCAATACTTTAAACTATCGCCTAAAAAGTGGGCGTGATCACTTCCATAAAATTGAGTTTAATCTACTTCGGTCTAGTATATTGTAGAAGAAAATTGGCATAATTTATAAGCTCTGCTGACAGCAATATTGTGAGCTTAAAATAGTGGGAGGAGTAATGCTCATAAAATTATAACGTATAATTCACGCTAGAGAGCTGAAATTTTATACACGAGTAAGTGTAGATAAGTAAGCCAATGGAAGAAATCCAGAAGATTTATCCGCTAAAACTCCAATTCACACTAGAGAATCTAGATCAGAGATCACTAAGAAAATTCTAAGAAACCAGAAGTTTCAATCATGGGTTGGGGACAAGCACTGTTAACTGAAAATTAAGTTAAATTTTATTGAAACTTTTCATACACATTGCATTTATCCAAAGTAAAAATTTCCTGTTTTGAAAAGTGGCCGTGAGACTTCACCCATAAATCTTAGCTTTTTCTTTCATGTACTTCGGCTTAGCAGTTTTTAGTATATTACCTATGTATTTCTCAATAGCTTTTTCATACGAAACTTTACATGAATCATAAGCACTAACAGATATACAAGTCGGCGGGGCCAGGCCCATAAAAATTTTACGTAATATTATACTGTACAAAGCTAACATTTTGTAGACAAATAGTCCTAATTAATGTACTTAATCGGAAAATCCAAAAATTAACGCACCACCTACCATATTGAAAATTTGCATGCACATTGGGCATATACTTTTAATTTATGTCGTTTGTTAAGCAGACTTTAATATAAAAATATATTTCGAAAATAGGCGGGATCACTCCCACTAAAATTTATGCTGTATTTTACATGTTTCTTTCCAGACGAGTCTTAACAAATTACGTACACATTGACGACCCGTTGTAATAACACAATAATTCATGTTTAAGGTGTACAATCAAACACTCATGACGCTCTAACGCATTATTTTATGTAACTATGAAATTTTTAACTGGCACAGAGATCATGAATAGAAATAAAACACACTAGAAGTTTTAAGTTTAAAATGTGTTATCATGGACAATTTTTCAAAACGTAGTCAGATCCTCACAAAAACAGCAATGTGAAAAAAGGCCAAGTTCCTATCAAAAATTTCGGCCATCAAAAGCAGTAAGATATAAATTTTGACCAAGTTCTTGTTTGACACAACACGTTTGACTGACATATGCTATGAATTATATACAGTTGTAATCGTAAGGGTGTCATATAATTTTTAGATAATCTGCTAACTTAGCAATATTTTTAACTTTCTTGAAAAAGAGAGAATAATGTATATTTGTTCATTTCTTTATATCGGTAAAAATGTTGTCAAGTTAGCAGATTATCTAAAAATTATATGACACCCTTACGATTACAAATGTATATAATGCATAGCATATGTCAGTGAAACGTGTTGTGTCAAACAAGAACTTGCTCAAAATTTATATCTTACTGCTTTTGATGGCCGAATTTTTGATAGGAACTTGGCCTTTTATTCACATTGATGTTTTTGTGACGCTACAAATTACAAAAGGAATGACAAATTTATATACATTCATATTATGAACTGGTTACAGTTTTGTGAGAATATTCTCTATATTGACTGCTATAAAAACGCTTAAAAAATCTTAATTTTTATGTAATAACGCATTGCTGATGTAATGAATGATAAAGTTTAATGCACTGGATGCGGCTTAAAAAACTCTTTCAGATTATCTTTTTTGTTGAATGTTATCTTGGGAGAAAATATGCAAAAGAAACTACAAAAATAAACATTTTACAATTATACTAGGTACATGCACGACTACAACAAAATTACAACACCAAAAAACACATACATTTTGTTGGTATAAACAAACGTATAATTGTCAGAAACAGATGCCTTTTGTTTATAAAAATATCAATTACAGTGTAATTAAAGTACAATTGCAGACGCGGCATTCATGAATTATTAAAGTCATTCAGTGTTGCCAATAGGTTTGAATTTACACAGAGTGTGCAATTACTCTCATGTGTTGGCTATGTAATTAGATTCATGTATAAACTCTGTGTGTAATTCTATTTTATCTTCTATTTTTATTTAGTTTTGTTTTCATTTTAACCTCTAAAAACACGTGTAGTGTAATTCTCTTCAATGTGTAATTGGAAACACATCCGTGTGTAAACTCAATGGCAACACTGTAATCATTCTATTCACATATACTAACATTTTTGCAGCTTGTAAACAAAGTTTGACAACTAATTGTATTGTACACAATAACAGGCTGGGCTTGTGCATGTACCTGTTATAATTGTATCATGGACACGGTTGTAAGGGATTTCCATCCCTGCATTATGTTATCCCTGTGTTATGTTTTGTTATGCTGATTAAATAAATGAGAAAGCAGTCGCTTAGAGACAGTCAAACAGAAAAAAGGTTTTTTTTTATTTGCGGAGTGCTTTTATTTGGAATGACTTTACATGGCAACCGTGACATAAAGAGAAATAAATATGTTACAAAAAGTTACACGTACGAGTGTCCCTAAAATTAAAAAAAGTAATAAATTTCGTTTAAAATTAAAGTATAAATACAACTTGAAAAATAATATACAGAAAATTTCCAACGCGAAAGTGAATCGTTCAACTGAATTTTTCTCGAAAAGAAAAGAATATACATAAAACAGAATTGAAAAGAACAAATTATTGTGATAACGTTTTGTGGATTACAATTTACCTACATACATACAGTGCAATTTAATTTCTTAATTTATGCTTTACATTTTATTTAAATTAAATATTGTTTCTTAAAACTAATGAATTTTAGTAATCAAATAGAAATTAACAAAAAAAAAATAAATATATTAAGTACAATATTTTATATGAATTAAAAGGATACGCCTAAAACTGTGATTGAAGATCATTTCATTGGATTATTTTTGCCAGCATAAAAAGCAAGGATTACAATTTTATTGCTGAGAAAAGTTGAAAAATAAAAGTTATATATTTAAAAATTTATTGCAATAAATAAGAGAATATTAACTATACAAATTTCTCAAAACAGATTTTCTATATATATAAAAAAATAAAAAATTGTGTATGCAACCGATTCGAACAAATAAAACAAAATTTCAAAAATACTATCTTCCTTATGGAAAAAATAAATAAATTAATTTATACTTCAAGTGTGCTTTAGTGAACATTTGTATGGACATTTTTTTTTAACTCACACTTATAAGTTAAAATAAGGTCAAAGAAACTGTACATTGTAAACTGTTATGTGTGAAGTCAGAAAAGTGCAAAAATCGAAACGATATGAAAAAAAAAGAAATCGAAAAACATAAGAAAAATAAACCGTTAGTAATTGAAAGCAAGAAAAAAATGTTCAAATGATAAAATGAAAAGAAAATAAGAAAAGAAACAGAAGTGAACTGTATCAAAAGAGAAAAAGACTATACATAAATAAAAAGAGAAAATAGCAACAGCAGTGAAATAAACTCAACAGAAACTAAGTAGAATAAAGAATAAATGAACAACAAAACAACATCAACAACACCATCAAATATGAAGAAAAATAGAAGAAATCAGCTGCTTGAAAATAAAAGCATACAAAAATAAAACTACTGAAACACAAGTAGCAACGAAAAACCTGAACAACAAAACAACATCAACAACACCATCAAATATAAAGAGAATGAGGAGAAAAACAACCCCTGTAAACTTGGTTAGCATTATCTACGTAAGAGTATTAGTAGAGTATTTAATAAAAAGATTTAGAATATATATACATAAATTTACAATGTTATATAACTGAAGTACGTGGATTTTAAATATATGTATATATATATATATATATATCTAATTGTTGCAACTTTTGTATATAAACTATTAATAATATATTAATATATACATTTATTATTAATAAACATTATATGAACCTATATATATGTATGATTGTTTTGGTAAATAAAACACGACAAGAAAAGTTTTTTTTTTATTAGTGAAAAAAAAAGTAAAACAATGAACTTATGGAATAATGATACACATACTTGATAGAAACAAAAACAATAGTATACAAAGCAATACGAAAGTAAGAAAACTCTGGTAAATGGAAAACAGTGCAGCTTGGTTATAACTAACACCACGTAATTTACATGTAACCTTGATATATATTTTTTTTAACTGCATACAAAAGCATTCATTACACCCAAGCTCTACTGTATCCGTATCATAATAAATAAAAATTATAAAAATTTAACAAAAATTGCAAAAACAAAACAAAAAAAAAACAAAATTGATTGAAAACAAATATGATTTTGGGAATCTATTTTATATAACGAAAGAATACACATTCGAATCCTAGGTTTATATGGAAAACAAATAACTAAATACAGTAAATATACAAGAAATATTAATAATAAAATGCTTTTAGCTCATGCCACGATTTGTCAATAAAATTTTCGGGGAACTTTTAAACGATTTTTACAAGATCAAAAAAAGAATTTTGCAAAATCGCCCTGTATCTACAAATCAAAGTAAAAGAAATGAATATGTAAAATCACTTATAAATGCATATAACGCTATTTTGTCATACACTAGCTTGCATTCTGATGAATTTTCGACAGCTAAAAGGACGTTTACGTTTGATAAAATAAGACATTGTAGAGAGCTTTTAGTTAGATGTTTCGGAAAACTAGACTGCAAAATCAGAGTACCACTTGATGTTCTTTTGTTTGAATTAGTAAATGAGGAACAACTCACAGAATCAGAGCCTGATGATTCAGACAACTCGAATGAAGTAAAACAGACTAGTGAAGTTAAGGATATGTCAGATGAGGAAAAACAAGATAGTAGCTCAGATCAAAGATTAAAGGAAGATTTTACAGGTTATAATTTTAAAAGTATAGCGATGGCAACAGCAGAACAGAAAAGATCATTTATTAGGATGTGCTCTGGTTTAGTCAGGGAAAACTACAATGGTGATCCCCTGGCATTAGAATCGTTTTTGGATAAAATAGATATGATAAACGATCTTACGGATGATAACTTAAACTCCACTTTAATAGCATTTATAAAATCTTAATTGGAAGGAAAGGCACGTGAGGCATTACCTGAGGGTGAATTAACAATTAACGATATAAAAACGGCGTTGAGGAATAAGATCAAACCAGAGAACTCAAAGATCGTAGCAGGTAAAATTGCAGCCTTGAAAATTAGGGATAATGATTATTCGGCGTTTGCAAAAAGAGTGGATGAGTTAGCTGATGCTCTCGAAAGATCACTTGTAATAGAAGGTGTTACACGTGTTAAGGCCCATGAGATGGCTATTGAACAGACTGTCGCTGTTTGTCGATTAAATGCCAAATCCACACTTGTGAAATCAATTTTGGCGTCAAGCTCATTTTCTGATTCGAAGGACGTTGTGGCAAAATTAATCGTAGAACAGTCAAATGAGTCAAATGAGCGACAGGTATTGGCATTTCAGTCATGCAATGGTAATTCAAATAGAAATAATTTTAGGCAGTTTAGCAACAACAATAATAATCGTGGAGGTTACAGGCGTGGTAATAGTAACCACAGAGGTTTTGGTTACTCTCATGGGAACTTCAATAATCAGTATAGGAACAATAATTACCCTAATCGTGGTGGCACTCAACATAATCGTAATTACAATGGAAATAACAGGGTCAGGTCCGGAAATAGAGGTGCGAGAGCCCTGCCTTTAAACGCAGAGGCCCCTCAGCGAGTGATGTTGGCGGATATCATGAGTCAGGACTAATAGATCAGTACGAATCACAAATATTTAATAAAAATGAAATACATCTTCTAGATTCCAAAAACCAATATAACCCTACGAAATCAATTTTTAGTTTAAACTTGAACTACTCCGACTTTATTCAAATTAAATGTACTGGACTGGATAAAATATGTACCTTTTTAGTTGATTCATAGGCAGATATTTCCCTGATAAAACAGTCATATGTTAAACGAAACATTGTGATCGATCAAAATGTTATTTTTAATATTACAGGTGTAACCACTAATTCACTTTCAACGCTGGGAACAATTTATTCACACTTAATTACTAAAGGTAATCTAATTCCTCAGACTTTACACGTTGTTGATGATAATTTCAATATTCCAACAGACTTAATAATAATAAATATCGTTTACCCCATTCTCAAAAACAGGAAATTGACCGCCAGGTTCAGGATCTATTACGAAATGAGTTAATCGAACCAAGTCAATCCAATTACAATAGTCCACTAATCCTAGTCCCAAAAAAGAGCATTGACGGTCAAAAAGCGTACCGCATGTGCGTTGACTACAGACCGGTAAACAGAAAACTTATAGCCGACAAATTTCCGCTTCCGCGAATTGATGAAATATTGGATAATCTTGGCCGCGCTAAGTATTTTTTAGTACTTGATTTACTTTCTGGGTTTCACCAAATACCCTTAGATACAGATTCAAGGGATATCACCTCGTTTAGTACTAGCACTGGTTCTTTCAGGTGGAAAGTTTTGCCTTTCGGTTTGAATGTTGCCCCAAACACGTTTTCACACATGATGCACATTGCATATTCTGGCCTTGCACCAAATCAAGCTTTCTTGTACGTTGACGATATTATCGTTGTATGTTGTAGTGTGTCACATCACCTTAAAAACTTGGAAAATGTTTTTAAAATTTTCAGGAAATATAATTTAAAAGTTAACCCTCATAAATGCAATTTTTTTAAACCCGAAGTCACTTTTCTTGGACACAAATGTACATCGCAAGGTCTGTTACCAGACAATTCAAAAATAAAAGCGATCGACGATTATCCCGTTCCCACTGACAAAGAAGCTGTTCGACGATTTGTAGCATTCGCTAATTATTACAGGCGATTCATCCAAAACTTTGCTGTAATAACAGCCCCACTAAACCAACTTACAAGAAAGAAAACATGTTTTATTTGGAATGACGAATGTCAAAACGCTTTTGAAAAATTAAAATTAGGTCTAAAATCTCCAAAATTGTTACAGTATCCCGATTTTTCCAAGAAATTTATCATAACTGTAGATGCCTCCAAAATGGGATGTGGTGCAGTCCTGAGTCAAAATTTTGATGGCAAAGACTTACCCATCTATTTTGCCTCGAAATTATTTAACAAGGCTGAACAGAAAAAACCCACGATTGAACAAGAGCTGTTGGCAATACACTTTGCTATAAAACAATTTAGGCCGTATGTTTACGGGACAGAATTTACTGTTAGGTCCGATCATAGACCACTCGTGTACTTATTTAATATTAAGGACCCGTCGTCAAAACTAACCCGAATTCGTCTTGAATTATCAGAATATAATTTCATAATAGAACACATAAAGGGCAAAGACAATGTTGCCGCTGACGCATTGTCGCGAATATCAGTAGAAGAATTGAAGAACGAAAGTGTGGGAGTTTTTCCGGTGTTAACCCGTGGAATGTCATCGAAAACACAACACGAGCAAAGAAAACCGGACCCTACTACAGTTAGTATACCTATATATGACAAGTTTTCTCACGAGTTTGACAAAAATACACCAAAAATAAGATCTAAAATTTTTTATTCAAATAACAAATTAATAAAATTGCGCATAAATATGTATCAAAAATTCAAATTATTAAAATCAATGGATATTCGGATTGATAACGAAACATTGAATTTAGAGGAAATGCTTTTGAGGCTTGAAAAAGAAGCCGTCAGTCAGAATATTCATAAAATAGAATGGCCTAAAGATGATTTAATTTTTAAAATTTGTAATATACAAAAATTTAAAGACCATGGTATGCAAATATTACAAAGATTAGAAATTATTTTAACAGATCCTATTGAACAAATAATTGGTAAAAATGAGAAAGAAAAATTAATGACCATTTATCATAATGATCCACTCCTAGGAGGGCATTGTGGACGAAGGAGCTTATATGCTAAATTAAGGACAAAGTATTTTTGGAAAAACATGTCGAAAGATATAGATACTTTTGTGAGAAACTGTGAGAAATGTAATTTGAACAAGGTAAAACCAGGAAATAAAGAGAGACTATTTTTAACGCCCACACCAATACAAGCTTTCGATATAGTCGTTGTAGACACTATTGGCCCTCTGCCGGAATCGAAATTCGGAAACAAGTACCCTGTTACTCTTATGTGCGATTTAACGAAATATTTGGTTACTATGCCTTTACCGGACAAGTGTGCGGACACTGTTGCCAGAGCAATTTTCGAAAAGTTTATATTGACTTATGGTTCAATGAACACCATCAAATCCGATTTAGGAACCGAATTTAAAAACCAGGTCTTAGGTGAATTGTGTAAGCTACTAAAGATAAAGATAAATTACTCGACCCCATATCACCATGAAACTCCAGGGACGGTAGAACGCAATCACAGAGTGTTCAATGCATATTTAAGGGCTTATATCGACGATAATATAGCCGAATGGGACACATATTTGATGTATTTCACATATTTTCACAACACGACAACAAATACAGTTTTTGATAATAAACTATCACCGTACGAACTAGTTTTTGGTAAGTTACCTACAATACCGACAGAGTTTTTGGGTAGGAAAATTGATCCAGTATATAATGCTCAGAATTACAGTAAAGAGGTTAAGTATCGCTTACAGAAAACACGTGAGTTGGCCAAAGAATTAATTGAAAAACATAAGTTGAGAAACAAAGATTTCTTTGATAAATATGCAAAGCCATTAACATTAAATATTGGTGACAACGTTGTAATTCAAAAACAACCATACGACAAATACAAAAGTATTTACGAAGGTCCTTTTACTGTTAGGAGTATTGACGATTGCAATGTAAAGGTGTACGACAAAGTATCGAAAAAAGAAAAGATAATTCATAAAAATAGGGTTCGGAAATCGTAAAACTATATTTTATTTTAATTTCTTTCATCTCAATACAGAAAGTCAACACATAACTTAAATTTTTTTTGCAACATATCAAAACGAAACATATTACAAACATTTACCAATTTCATCAAAAGTAAACAAATATAACATTGTTCTATTTACTACAAACAAAATAATCTCCATATATATATATATATATATATATATATATATATATATATATATATATATGAGTACATATATTGCGTTGGCATTGTATGCTAATTACCTTGTATTTTATTAAATAATTATAGTCACTAACATAAAGGTCATGTAATAACCAAGTCTGATCACCTTGTTTATTTCATCACCTTTGTAAAGACTTAAAATTTATATTTTTGGGACAAACAAACTTAACCATTTCAGACGCAGCAGGCAGAGTATTTGAGTAAAGGCAATTCCTGGCGGGTTGGTGACTCTCCAGTTGAAGGGGTAGTGTCGCAAGGCACTCCCTCCTTTATTCCAAATGCTTCAGGCTGCTTGCTTATGAATCAAAGACACTAACATTGTTTAAATTTCAATTACAATAAAGTTTCGCATTAAATATTTAAATTCTTTAGCAATATAGCAAAAGCCCTAAATTGATTAAATTCAATTAATACTCGTAGGTTATTTGCATTTGAATCTATTACATTATATTATTTAATTTTTTGTTTGTTTTGTTATTCAATAACCACATTATTATATAATATGCATACGTTAAATAATATCAACATTTAATACGAGTATTAGAAGAAAACCCATTTTATATATATATAAAAAAAAATGTATTTTTTTATTAATAATAATAATAAAACAGAAAAACAAAACAATGAATAAATTATATGCTAAAATTAGAAGTGTTTTAAAACATATTTTTGCATAACCGAAAACTATTTATCAACTGTAATTTCGCTAAATAGTTATAAAATTCATTAATGAATAATTAAATTCAAAACTACAAAGTAAATTAATATAAATAACTCAAAATTCACTTAAAAATATCAAAAATGTCAAACCATTCTGTTTAACAACTAAGTTTTATTTTTATTAAATTAAATCAAATAAAATATTTTCTATAGAAGATTAATAAATAAACCCCAAAAGGATGGAGGGAATGTAAATATAATTAATAATTAGTGATATTGTATAGACGGTAAGAAAAAAAAAAAAAAAAAAAAAAAAAAAAAACAAGAACGAAACAAGCCGGTACCACTTTTTTGCTTCTTCTTTTTTTAAAAAAAAAAAGGGAGGTGTAAGGGATTTCCATCCCTGCATTATGTTATCCCTGTGTTATGTTTTGTTATGCTGATTAAATAAATGAGAAAGCAGTCGCTTAGAGACAGTCAAACAGAAAGAAGGTTTTTTTTTATTTGCGGAGTGCTTTTATTTGGAATGACTTTGCACGGTTTAGCCAGCGAAAGGTCATCTCTAGACAACTCAAATGGTTTGGGAAGCCCCATTAAACTACCTAACTTTAATCTGGAAGAGATAACAAGAATTTTTTATTAGAGTGGCCTTAATGTACATACTTATCAAAAATGATAAACTACAAGATTACGTTAGTTTACCGTTAGACGTGACGTCACAAGTCTATTGTAAGAGTTGCATTAATGACTGGAAAAAACCAAGTGAAAGACTTAAGGCATAAGTATGGGAAACTAAGAAATTTAAACAAAGAAATCGCAACAATCAAATTCTATTCTTTTATTTTATTTTCCCTATAAAATGTTTCCTTATTTGTTATTGCGAGTTTCTTTTAATTTTTGAAATTAAACTTGTTTTACTAATTTTAACAAAGTGCTTAATTATTATATTTATAATTAATTAGTTATATTTATATTTTCTGTGTTAATACATGGCACCAAATCGAAATATACCAAAACTAAAGAATCTGTGATATATTTTTAAATAGCTATTTTCTAATATAGTTTACATTGAATTTGTTATATGTATGTTTATTTAGTAATATTTTTAAAATAATATTTTTGTTTAAAATCATCATCATTTTACCAAGTAAACAAATAAAAAATTCAGTGTTAACGGTACTAATAGTTTGTTGACATAACAAATTCATATACATTCATATTATGAAGTGGTTGCAGTTTTGTGAAAATATTCTCTATACCTATTCCCTGCTATAAAAACGCTTAACAATCTTAATTTTTATGTAATAACTCATTGATGTTGTTATGAATGGTAAGGTTTAATGCACCATTGGATGCGGCTTGAAAAACTCTTTCAGATGATATTTTTTGTTAAATGTTTTCTTGGGAGAAAATATGCAAAAAAAAAACTACAAAAATAAACATTTGAAGACACGGTCCAGCTCACGAACGGTCATCTCTAGACCACTCAAATGGTTTGGGAAGCCTCATTTTTTTATGTGAGCGGCTCTAATGTACATACTTACATATGTATACATACATACATAGATACATACATACATATTTATTTCAATATTTAAAACTTAAAATTGTTTGTTTACCAATTGCATTTCATACATACTTACTTATATACATATGTATGTACCCTGAAGGAAATGTCACTAGTGAATCAGTACTGATTCACTATTGGTTTTGTCGCCAGTACTACTGACTAATTATACCCCACACAATCCTTTTTGCTATAGGCATTTAATATGTGCATGTCATTGAAAAGCAACTACTGACATTGGAACTACTGATTACATAGTTCTTAGGGACCATATCAAGACATTGGATACAGATAGTCACTAGCACATTTTAATAATTCTAGTATCATTTTGATAATGAAATTGCGTATTTTGTTCACATTTTAGTGTTTTATTAAACAAATATATAATAAATGGAACTTAAGATCAAAAAACATACAATAATCGGATTTATTCGTTCAGCATATCATATGGATTTTGTTTGTCTTTCTATTAAATACATATACTTATGTAAATCAAAAATTTTATGTTTCTCTGAATTAGTAAAGTTAAATGCTTACGACTAAATCTGTATTTTGTTCACATTTTAGTGTTTTATTAAACAAATATATAATAAATGGAACTTAAGATCAAAAAACATACAATAATCGGATTTATTCGTTCAGCATATCATATGGATTTTGTTTGTCTTTCTATTAAATACATATACTTATGTAAATCAAAAATTTTATGTTTCTCTGAATTAGTAAAGTTAAATGCTTACGAATAAATCTGCAAGTGTGACAAATCTTTGACTGATAGTACAAAATCTTCCACAAGGTAAAAAAATTTCCGTAATTAGCACTTTCACATAAAATTTTTTAATTTTCACATTTTATATTTTTATACAATATGGATTGTGATTTTATTTCTTTTTTGCGAATTATTTTTGTGAATTTTTTTAAATTATTGTTCAGTACACTTATACTCACGTTTTATTTTGATCTCTTAAACTAATTTTTATAAAGACTTAAATTTTGCTTCACGTCACTTTTATTTTCAACAAACCAATAAAACAAAAAGAAGCATAGTTTTGTGTATCCGAAAAAATGTTTTCTACGCATTAAGAACAACACTAATAGACGCTCCGTTGACAATGTCACCAAAAAAACTGGTGATTAGTATGTATATCCATACAAACATAACATCTACATTAGAGTGACCGGCTCTCATATGGGGGGGAAAAATTTCGGAATCTAGCTTGCCTGGACCCCACAAAAGGATTTCCCTTTCCAGATATTTAGATAGCCGAAATTTGAGCTCGATTATATACGTTAACCTATGCCGTTTGTCGCTCAAAGTTTATAAAAATCCAAATTTTAGTCAAAAAAAAAAACTTACATATGGAGCCATAACTCCAGAACGGTAAATATTAGAAACACGCTTAATATCTCTAAAGAAAGCTTATGTTGTTCTTCAAAATTTATATTATAGACATAATTGTTGTTATATTAAGTCAAACCGAGTTACAACAGCCTTTAGCCTCAAAAACGTGACCTGGTACCACTAGGAGCATACTTCGTATATTTTGTTATTAAGTGATAAATGTTCCTTTTTTTGTATATTTTTTAGTTTAAGGTAGAAGTATAATTATGATAATTCTAATGACATTTTATTTCAGTGTTTTCTACTTCTTTGAACTTGTCTTCTTCGTCCGTCTCTAAGAAACGATATAAGAAAGAGAAAAAAGACTATACAAAATTATCTTTTTAGCAGAATTGTAATAACACATAGGTACTAAATTACCTATTTTTAGTTATCAATAGGTATTATTTAAAAAAATATAAACTCAACTACAGCTTACGCAATGCTGGTGTTTCGAAATAGACTTGTATCGAATTCTTTACCCATTTAAATTATATGGGTCTGATGATTGGTTTGTGTCAAAAACGAGCTGCTGAATGAGTTCGATACAAGTCTATTTCCAAGGGACGGTTGAGCGATATAGACTTTAATGTAAACGAAATAAATGAACACTTTGTGTGTAGTCATTCTGATGCTAACTGCGTTAAACCTGATTTCTCAAAGTTTAGTAACACTACTAATTTCTCTTTTACTAATATCACTATAGCTGACGTATACATTGTAATATTTTCTATTAGGTCTATTGCGATTGGAGTCGAAGGTATTCCCATCAAATTAATAAAATTTACTTTTTTCTACATTAGTAGACACCTATTACATCCTGTTAACAATATTTTGACCTTTTCCAAATTTCCTATTAATTGGAAGACTTCACACATTGCACCAATTCCAAAAAGTAGCAGTCTACTTTCTATCAATAACTTGAGGCCAATTAGCATTTTACCTACTCTATCAAAAGTAGTTGAAAACGTGATGAAGGACCAAATTTCTGAATTAATTAATGATGTCCATTGATGTAACTAAACCATTCGATCAAGTTACTCATTCCTGTTGGTTAACAAACTTAATCGCAATTATGTTTTTTCATTGCCGAACATTTCATTGCGAACGAAAGCAATTTGTTTCTTAAAATGGCGTGGCCTCGGATGTCATGGGAGTAAGATCTGGCGTCCCACAAGGTTCGGTTATAGGTACTGTTTACTTTGTTTATAAATGACCTTTTTGTCACCTAGGTTTTTGTAAACCATTTGCTTTTGCTGATGATATACAGCTGTTTTGGTCTGGGGGCTACCAATTTTGAGATGCCTTACAAGCTACAATAAATTACGATTTGGCTAATTTGTATAATTGTATGGAAATTAACTACCTTAAAGTAAGTCCGGATAAAACGAAAGCTCTTGTGCTTAGGTCCAATAGAAATTATAGCCTATATATTCAATTGAGATTGTCAGTAGTTTGAATTGTCTGGGAGTGATTATTGAGAAAAGATTGAGTTTTGAGCCCCATACTGATAATATTTGTTCCAAGGTCTGCCCGACCTCGCGCAGATTGTATCACTTGAAGCTATATTGGCCGTTGCATGTTAGAAAATCTTTGCCGCATACACTGCTAATGTCACGAGTTAACTATTGCATTGAAGTTTACTCCGGCTGCAAACTGGGGAACACAAATAAAATAAAATTTATTGTGAAAAAAACAAAATCATTAGATTTGTTTAAGATCTCAGATTAAGGATTCATGTTTCTAATCACCTGAAAACTTTTTTAAGTCTTACTTTTGACGATTGTTTTAAGTTTCGCTTTCTTATTTATCGTTATAAAATTATCAAGGCACAAAGTCCGTTACATATTGTTTAGATGATATCCTTCACCAGATCGTTTAGAAATTAACAAATTTTAAGCAGTCGTATTGGTACTCATTGGCACTCATTTATTGTACGAGCTGCTCGTTTATGGAACATATTGCTACGAGAATTGCGTACTTTTGCATTGCCTCTGATCTGACTACTTTCAAAAATAGACTACTTGATTTCTTTGTGAATATATCTAATTTAGCAGCTAATTATTTGGGTGTTCCATAAGTTTTTACTAATTTTAACTTTCTTAGTTTTGCGGGAGTTGTTGAATGTTAGGATCTTTAAGATATTGTATTATTTGTTCGTCGCTGTTTTAACTAACTAACCTAACTTTTTTTTTTTTAATGCATGTATTTATTTATTGTATCTTCATATATGAACTAACAATAAGTATTCAAATCTTAAATCTATAAAAAAAAATTATTAGGCCCGACCAGTGTCGGACATAAACTTAGTGATAGTTATAAATAATACATTAGTAGTGATAATCAAAAAAAAGGGGGGGGGGAAGTATTTTCAAGTAGTCCCATCTGGAGTGTTAGGTATAAGAGCCCGTGTGTCCCTCTTTTTTAAGCGGACGTGTCCAGTAAAGTTCAAAATATTACGAGCAAGCGGATTAGGATGTGATTCGAGTTTTGTTAAATATTTGCCTGCGTATTTTCACTAGTGGCATATTTAAATCACGATGTATAATAGAATTTTGGATGTACCATGGAGCCGATGTTATTAACCGTAAAATTTTGTTTTGCCTTCGTTGGATTCTCTCGACATTGGAAGCTGAAGCAGTGCCCCATAACTGAATTCCGTAGCGCCATATTGGCTTCAAAAGCGACTTGTATAATAAAAGCTTGCAGTCTAGGCTGAGTGTTGAGTTTCTGCCAATCAACCAATATATTTGAGTTAACTTAAGTTTCATCTGAGTTAATTTAGAGTCAATATGATGTTTCCATGTAAGTCTTCGATCAAGGTGTATACCAAGGTATTTCACTTGGGAATGTTGAGGAATATTTTGATTGTTGATTCGAATGGGGGAGCAAGTATCTCTTCTCAGGGTGAACGTTATATGGACACACTTTTGTTCATTGACTTTAATTCTCCATAAGTTCAGCCATATTTCCAGCTGGGTGATATGTTCCTGGAGATTGCGGGATGGCTCATAAGGGTTTTCGTGCACACTCATAGAGGCTGTATCATCGGCAAAAGTAGAAATATGGATATTATTGCTCACAGGCATATCACAAGTATATATTAAATACAAGACAGGACCCAGAATACTACCCTAGGGCACACCAGAAGATATAGTTTCGGGCACACTCGTGAACTCTTCTTCCACAACAGTGAACTTCCTATCAATAATATAACTTTCCAAAAGCTTTTGAATGTTTATTGGCAGATATGTCTTCAATTTTAAAACTAGGCCTTCGTGCCATACTTTATCAAACGCCTGAGAAACATCAATAAAGAGAGCAGAACAATACTTCTTTTCTTCAAATGTTCTTTTTACAACTTGGACCAATCTATGCGTTTGTTCAATCGTGCTATGCTGACTTCTAAAACCAAATTGATGGTCCGGGATGGTCCCAATATCAGTTAAAATTTTGGACAAATTGTCATGAGCAGCTTTTCGAAAAGCTTTGAGATTGTAGATAGTAAGCTTATAGGCCTATATGACTCAGTCTTGGTAAGATCTTTGCCCGTTTTTGGAATCATTTTGATCTTGGACAGTTTCCAGTTATGTGGAAAATACTGCATTCTTAAAATAGCATTAAAAGTAAATAGCAGGATTCTTATTGCAATATGAGGCAAGTTCATGAGCATTTTGTTACTAATGCCATCAATACCTGGAGCTTTCTTCGGGTTGAGTTTAGCAATTACTTTTTGTACTTCACGCAAGTTAATTCCTTGGTGAAGGAATGAATCAAAAAAAATATATAAAGTTTTTTTACACCGAAACGTGTGTTTCTTTATTGTTTATATTCTTAAGACTAGTTACAATATTTTCTTAACATCTATTTATATTAATGAGTATGTTTACCGTTTCTTTGTCTGCAAGAATTACGTTTATGGTTTCTTTGTCTCTCATCTCGGAATATGTTTACAAGAATTATGTTTACGGTTTCTTTGTTCTAACTTATGTAAGTGATAATGTTGATGTTGACCTTGGTCCCTATTATAAAAATGTGTGTGTCTACTTATCTATTTATGCCAGTGTTGCCAGGTACACTATACCCTGTGCATTAACTCCCCTTCTTCTTAAAATAAAGTGTCCTCACTTTTCCTAAACAATACTGCTTTGTGCTCTTAATCTTCTTAATTCTATTTCATAAATGCGTTCGGCTATTCTTCTTCTTTCTGTTCGTTTTACTTCCTTGCAGTAGCTAATTAATTTTATTATGATATATGTACATAGTATTGTGGCTAAGATTCCGAGAATTAAGTAAATGGTGGTTTGTATGGGGTGGTCTTCTATAGGGATTAAATATTTTGACATTTCTTGTAAATTTGAAAATTTATGGTATGAGTCTGAATATAATATATGGAGGATTTCCATGCGTTCGTCATATTTTTGATGTATAGCTTCTTTTATTTCTTGTTGATGGTTAAAATAGTCTTTTGCGTCTATATTGGTTGAAACATTAAATTGAATTAACTTAGGTCCTTTAATTATTTGACCATTCCAAATATGTTCGTCATCAGTCAAGATGTAACCGTTCTCTAGTATTGTGAGTGGTGCGTTATTTTCTTGAATTATGTCACATTTAGCTGGCTTATTTTCTAATATATTTATAGTACAATTATTACCTTTGTTTATTTTACAAATATTATTTCCTAAGAGATTTTTACATTGTGTTACTGAGGTATAAATACCATTACAAACAATAATTTGTTTGTCCAATACTAATTTTCCATGCTTATATGCTAATGGGAATATATTATATAACTTACATATATTTTTCAATATAGGGTATTTATAAATTGTAATTAAAGCTTGATTGAAAAAACATATATGGATATCTGAATACTCTAGGATGTGTATTAATGGTACGTCAAAAACTTCATTAGATACGATCTCTTTTATTCCATTTAGATTCAATATTCCTGAATAAAAATTTCCATTTTTAGCAAAATTTATGGTAATTGTTATAGCTTCAAGTTCACGATATACTTCATTGATTATAATATTATCTGTGATAGCTTTAGGATTCAATGTTTCTAAGATTTGTTCAAACCGTGAGTTTACGATTTTTTGTCTGTTATTGTTTTCTATTAATTGATTAAGTCCTGTCTTTATTTCGATTAAGTCGTCGTGATCTGGTGTCCCAGTGAAAAATTTTAATGTTGAACCTAGAAAGTTTAGTGCTCTTTTTTCGCGATGTGTATTCGGTATTAATTGTGTTTTTAAAGATTCAATTCTACCTATTAATATTTGTTCTTCCTGGTTTTGTTCTGTATTATACATGTTTTGCATTATATCTTCATATGGTCTCAGTATTTTTGTTAAGTTAACTACGTGATACAGATATGATGTGTCTTTGAACACATAAGCTGGGTTTCCTTCTATGTGTACATATTTTTTGTTTGTTAAATCAGTTATTTTGTCGCCAAAAGTAATTGCGAGAAATACAATTCTAATTATTGTTGACTTGTACATGGTGTAGTTTGTCTGCGTATACTATCTTTATGTATAACCTTACCCTTCGCTGTTAAGATTGTGTCCCCACGATCTTCTTTTACCTTGTGTTGTAAGTACTTGATATGGTTTTTGTTGCGGCGGTGTGTTTTAGCGTAAATTATATCTCCTTCCTTGTAGTTTATTGAGTGTCGATTTTTATTATGGTAATTGAGTAGTTTTTCCTGTTTGTCCTCGAGTTTCTCCTTAATGTCAGAATATCGTTCTCTGTTGAAAAACACGTCCTCAGGTCTATATCCTGTTGTGGAATGAATCGTTTTATTATATCGTCTTACTGCATTGAATAATTCGTCTCCTGGTGTAGTGTTATTCTGTTGTGCCAAGGCTGTTGAGATTTCGATCAGAGTGCTATGGACACGTTCAACTTGACTGTTGGTTGTCGAATGATGAATGGGTGTTACTGTATGTTGTATTAATAGTCGCTCATAGACACTTTTTGCTACTATGCCAGTAAATACATTTTCATTATCAGTCATTAAATGTTTGGTGTTTGGGTAGATTTGTGTGAGAATTTCTTCTATATACTCATGACAGTTTGTTTTGCTATGTAATTTGCGTATGTAACAGTATTTTGAGTATTTATCAATGGTGCTGATGTATGTTTGGTTATTCATGTAAAATATATCCATCTGTATGTACTCTCCTACTTTCGTGGGTATTGGTGTTTTCCCTATTGGTTGTTTATTTGGTCTTCGTTCATATTTATTTTGTAGGCAGATATTACAATCTATACATTCTTTTTTACACATATCTCGAATGTTCGGCCAATAGTGTGTTAACGATATTTCTTGAGCGTTATTTTTATAATTTCTATGTGCTCGTCTATGTGTTTGCATTACTATTTCTTTTTGTTCTTCTACGTTAATGACATCTTGTAATTGTGTTTGTGTTATAACAAACAAATTGGATGGGAATGTAGTGATAATATCACTTTGTAGATGAAATAATGTTTCTTCGTTTAATTTTAGTGCATTTTGAACTTTTGGATTTGTTATTTGTTTTAGTCTGTCTATCAATTCATGTTTTGTTTTATAATATATGGTATGCCTTACTCGATCTGGAAAAATGGTACATGTATCTATTTCGATTATTGCATTTTCGTCAAATATTGGTATTATTTGATTCCTAAAAGCATTTAGTGGTTGTTTGACTCTCTTGATACCTTCTGAAGGTGAACTTTGAGCTGAGTGTTGTGAACAACTGGATGTATTGTTAATTTGTTGCCGTGATAAAGCATCTGCAACAACATTCTGGTGTCCAGGCTTGTACACTCATTTTGCTCCATATTCTTCTATGAAGTTTTTCCATCTTTTAAGTTTGGTGTTTGGAATCTTGTCCGAGATAGAAAAGATTAATGACTGGTGGTCAGTGTATATTGTTAGGTCAGCAATACCATAAAGATAGTTTCTTAATTTTTGTAAAGCCCAAACGATAGCTAACAATTCCTTTTCGTTTGTGCTGTAATTTTGCTCTGTTTTATTTAGAGCCAGTGAAATAAATGCTGTTGGTTTCTTATACTGGGAAAGTACTGCGCCGAAGGCAAAGTTACTTGCGTCGGTGGTTAACTCGAATGGTTCTGAAAATTCAGGTTGAAATAATTCGACCTGTGCCTGAAGGGCGTCTTTTATTTTATTTAATGCGTCTAGTGCTGCTTGGTCGAGATTAATTTTTACTTTTGTACTTTGATTTTTACTAATTCCACCATTATCTCCTCTGAGATGTACTGTGAGTGTTTTACAATAGCTGCGAAGTTTTTAACAAATTTCCTGTAGTAACTTGCTAAGCCTAGGAATGATCTAAGTTCCTTTAAATTTGTGGGAATGGGATAGTTTTTTATTGTTTCCACCTTATTAGGGTCTACTGTTATTTTATTGTGCTTAATGATGTGTCCTAGATACTCTACAGAATCTTGAAAGAAGTGCGATTTTTCATCAGAAATTTTCAGGTTAGCGTTATGGAGTGCATGAATTATAATGGAAATGTGCTCCATATGTTCTTCGGGTGAGGAGGAATATATTAGGACATCATCTATATAAACATATGCAAACTTCCCTATATACGGGCGTAGAATATCATCTATGCATCGTTGAAAAATGGAAGGAGCGTTTTTAAGACCAAACGGCATCCTTAAAAATTCATACTTTGCACCGTTCACACTGAACGCTGATTTTTCCCTGTCTGATTCTTTTATGAGAATTTGATGGAATCCTGATTCCAAATCTAACGTGGTGAATACTTTTGCTTTTCCCAAGTTCTGGATTGTCATACCAACATCTGGAATTGGATAACGGTCGGTAATTGTTTGAGCGTTTAGCTTCTGGAAATCAACTACCATTCGCCTTTTGGGTTTTCCTTCTTCATCGGTACCCTTTTTTGCGACTGTCCAGATGGGGGAATTGTACGGACTCCTACTTGGTTGAATAATTTTATTATCCAGTAATTTCTGTATTTCATTATTAATAAATTCGTTGTCTGATATTGGATAAGGGTATTGTCTTACATAAATAGGGTCTTCAGATTTTGTTCTGATAGATGCCTGAATGGTTGTAGTAAATGGCAATACTTCCTTAGTTTCCCTATTCCTTTGCATTATTTTTTCAATATCTTTCCTGTAAATTTCGTTATTAATTGCATAATTTATCTTTTCCGCATTTGTTCCTAAATTTTCCTTATGTCTATATTTTAGACTATAGTCAAAGAGATTGATCTCTGCCTTGATTAATCTTAACCATTGTTCTCCTAAAAGCATATCAAATTCTTGAAGGGCCTCTGTTTCATAGAAAGTTAAATTGTGGTTTAAGACAGTAATAATTTTTTTCGTATTTACCATTGAATATCCATGAAGTGTTTTGACTTTCACTGGATTAATTTTAATTGGTTTCCCTATCTTACAACTAGTACTAATATAATTACTTGTAGCTCCTGTATCTATTAAAATATTTATTGATCTACCTGTTTCTCTGCAAGTGCGTTGTAGACATGGCAGACCATTCACTCGCCTAAAAAAGCACTCCCGGTTTCAAAATCGTCTTCGGTATATTGAGGCTGGAGTGATTGAAGATCCTCATGTTGTGTTTGATGTACTCATTGAACCTTATTAAAGTTGTGTGTTGAAAAATTATTTTCCCTCTTCACAGGATTTTGATTGATGTGGAATGGATTATGATGTGTAGTAGTGTTTTGTTGAGGATTATTGCTACCCCATCTTTGTTGTTGCGGGAAATTTGTAGGCCTTCTGTATTGTGTTGAGTTGTCGACTTCCATCGGTTCTACTTGGTTTCTTCGTGGTGCCGCATAATTGTGGTGTCGTTGTTGAACATGATGTGATGGCTTTAGTTGGCGGTGTTCATATCCTCCATATCGTTGTTCATTACGGTGTTCTTGCCGTCTTACGTTGATATTTTCAAAATGCCGATCTTCATTGTCGTGGTAGATGGTGCAGGCAATGGCATAAGCTTCTGCCAGACTCTTTGGTTGGTTAGCATAGAGGATACCTTTTATGTAATTGCTTCTTAATGCCATTATAAAGGTGCGGATCGCATCCTCGTTGGCATCTGATAGTCTTCCTCTTCTCATATTCTCATCTGAGGTTTCAATTTTTTGTTGTATGAGGGTTAATGCTTGATGAATTTCATCATGGAACTCGGTCAGAGTTTTGTTCCCCTGTTTGATTCTCGTCATAATTTCTTTTAATACATACAATGGACATTTATCCGCATACGTAAAGTCTAAGCGGTTTATTATGCCATAGAAATTTAGTTCTGTTCCGTTTACGGATAAAACTTTTGATGCAGCGCCAATAATTTTTGCACGTATAATGCATACACAGTTATAGTATTCAGGACTATTTGAAAATTGCTTAATGTTTTCCATTTGGGTCCATACTTGATTTCTCCATAGGTTATATTCTCCTTCCAGTCCACTGAATGTTGGTAAACACTTGAATATTTCTATGTTGATTTGAGTGGCACTCGTTATGTGTGGTTTTAGTGCAGGCGTTGCCGGAATTGTGGTTACAGCGACTGGTGTATTGCTTTTCAATGGTTCGAAGTCTGTTTTCAGGGATGCTAGTTGTTCAGTTAGTGCCTGAATATGAGCTAGGAGAGTTGCAGCTTCAGTCATGTTGATGTCTCCTTCTAGCAGGCGTCTTGAATTAAATAATTGCTGTCGTTTTTCGTGTGAAGCCAGTGTATATTTTTCACTTTATTTTACTTTTCTTTTAAATTTTTGTTAAATTTTTAGAAATTTTATTTTTGTTAATTCCAATCTTTCAGGAATGTTTTATTTTTCCAATTTTTCAGGAATGTTTATTTTTCCAATTTTTCAAGAATTTTGTTTTTATCCTTCTTCAGGATTGTGGAAATTTTATTTGGCTGGGAATACAAGATTATTTCGCTTGCATCCCGGTTGAGCCCCCAGTTAATTCCTTGGTGAAGGAATGAATCAAAAAAAAATATATAAAGTTTTTTTACACCGAAACGTGTGTTTCTTTATTGTTTATATTCTTAAGACTAGTTACAATATTTTCTTAACATCTATTTATATTAATGAGTATGTTTACCGTTTCTTTGTCTGCAAGAATTAGGTTTATGGTTTCTTTGTCTCTTATCTCGGAATATGTTTTCTGCAAGAATTACGTTTATGGTTTCTTTGTCTCTTATCTCGGAATATGTTTACAAGAATTATGTTTATGGTTTCTTTGTTCTAACTTATGTAAGTGATAATGTTGATGTTGACCTTGGTCCCTATTATAAAAATGTGTGTGTCTACTTATCTATTTATGCCAGTGTTGCCAGGTAGACTATACCCTGTGCATTAACTCGCATCTTAAACCTTAAGGGACGAGGGGGTAGAGAAACTACACACGGTAAATCAGCAGCACCCGTACATGAATTGGGACTGAATACAGATTTTAAATGCTCAGAAAATAAGTTACCTTTCTCACTATCACTTCTTGCCCAGCCTCCGGTCGCAGTACGCAATGGTGATTTAAGATCAACGGGTCGTTTAAGATTTCTAGTAGCGCGCCATAAAGAGTAATTAGATGCGGACGTTACATCAAGACCTTCTAAATACTTTTCCAGTAGTGCAGTTTTTTCCGACGATAGCAGCTCTTTGAGTCGTTTAGTACATTCTTTAAGTCTGATTTTATTTAGGGGTGATCTGTGTTGTTGCCATTCTCTTCTAGCTCACCTTTTCTCACATACAAGACGTTCAATTTCCGTAGAATAAATTCTGTTAAAGCCGGTCTGCGGATAGGAGGTAGTGGCGTGTTCAGCAGCCTGTTTAATATTTTCGTTAAGATTGGCAATGTTAAATTCAATATCATCGCATGATCTAAGCTGAATGTTTTCTACGCAGTGACTACTAAGATATTTTTTGAATGCCAGCCAGTTGATTCCATTAATCATCTTCACATATGAGTTAGTTAAATCACTCCTTAGTGGGTTGAAAATTGTAACTATTGTTGGAGAGTGATCGGAGGACAGATCTAAAAAGGCCTCTGCATGAATTAAGTCCCTATGAATATTTTTAGTGACGGCAAAATCTATAACATCTGGAATTTTTCTTACGTCAGTAGGCCAGTAAGTAGGCTCCCCACTCGAAATGACATCTAAGCCCATTTTTGAAATTGTATTGAACAAGGCTCGACCTCTAGGTGTAACAAGACGCGATCCCCAGTACGTATGTTTTGCATTGTAGTCACCAGCTGCCACGAAACAAGATCCAAGCGATTTGTAGAACTTCTCATACTGATCTTCGGTAACTGAAAATCTGGGAGGTGAGTAAATTGATGATATCACGAAATTCGCACAAAAATTTTCTACGAAAATATTCGTTGCTTGCAAATATTCTTCACTAACGTTGTCAAGGACATAGTGCTTGAGTCTTGACTTAATCAGAATTGCTGATCGACCACATGCTCTCTCTCTCGGGTCCTTTGTATCATATAAAGTGTAACCATTTATTTTAAATAAGCTTCTTGAGGTCAAATGAGTCTCAGAAACCAACATTATATCAATATTTTTTTCCATGAGGAAGTGCTCAAGTTCATTTTTATGTTGGCGAATGCCGTTTGCGTTCCAGAAACATATTTTTAACGTGTTCATGGCTTATTAACTAATGCTTGAAGCAGTGTTTTCTGCATTCGCAGCATTTCTTGCATCATACTTGTCATATTTGTAGTAAAGTTGCTTAAAGTTAGCACCAGATTCTCAATAGTAGCTTCAAGGCGACTAAAGTTAAAGCTTGAGTTTGAATTCGTTGAATTATTTGGCGGTAGAACATTTTGCGTGAGAATTGAACTAGTCTTAGCAGCATCAGCATACGATACACGTGAAGTAACTGGTTGGCTGATTTGAGCAAAAGTGTCGGAGTTCGCGTTTACTTGTAGAGCTGGAGTTAACTTGGGTTTTTGACCCATAGCCTGTTTAACGAAAGAAAATACAGGGCACCCTCTATAGTTAGCTGTGTGATTACCTCCACAATTACTACATTTTTTTCTGCTTGATCTTTTGGCTTAGTGCAGCTAGCAGTACCATGCAATTCACCGCAGATAACACACACTGTAGGTAACTTGCAGTAAGTTTTCGTATGGCCATATTCTTGGCAATTATGACACTGTACGGGACCTGAACGTTTACGTGGCTCTTCAACTGTGATTTTGCGATGTAAGAGATACTTTACGTTATAAACTGGATGGGTTTCATTTTTTTTCAATTGTATGTCATTCGGCTCCAGTTCAACCCGAAATAGGGGTTGGGGGACCTTTTCTCTATTAAATATGTTGGTAACATTTTTTACCTTGAATCCTTGGTCGACAAGTGCACATTTTACTTCTTCGGGTTCAACATATGAATCTATGCCCTTTAATACTATCTGTAGGCCTTTAGCACTCTTAATTTGGTATGTGTAAAAATTTGTTTTATTTTTTTCGAATTCACTAACAATATTTCGGAAATCTTTTTCATTATATATTTGGATTTTAGTTTCATCAATATTACCTCGTTTAATTGGAATTATGTGAAAAGTATTTTCACCAATGGTCGACAGTAGTTTTTTATAAGCGCGTTAGAATTTTTTTCTCAGATAAATAGGTGGTGGCTTAAAAGACTTTTGCGATGATGTAGAGGGCTTGTTGTCGGTGTCTTGCAATAATGAAAAACGATTTTGACGATTGGTAGATGATGCGCTGTTATCCCTAGACATCTTTGGAGCAGATGAAAGTTTTGAAGAATTTGGGCTTCGCCCACGCTTTACCACTGTTATATATCTGGCCATTCCCACTTGTACCTTGGGTTTTGAGCTACTGTTATCTGTAGTGATAACTTGGTTTAGTGATGAAGGCGAGCCCGATGCGGATGATATCATATGATATATGATGATGATATCCCGATGCGGGAATGTAAATATAATTAATAATTAGTGATATTGTATAGACGGTAAGAAAAAAAAAAAAAAAAAAAAAAAAAAAAACAAGAACGAAACAAGCCGGTACCACTTTTTTGCTTCTTCTTTTAAAAAAAAAAAAGGGAGGTGTAAGGGATTTCCATCCCTGCATTATGTTATCCCTGTGTTATGTTTTGTTATGCTGATTAAATAAATGAGAAAGCAGTCGCTTAGAGACAGTCAAACAGAAAGAAGGTTTTTTTTTA
The DNA here is from genome assembly GCA_949987645.1 of Tachina grossa. Taxonomy (NCBI): domain Eukaryota; kingdom Metazoa; phylum Arthropoda; class Insecta; order Diptera; family Tachinidae; genus Tachina; species Tachina grossa. The sequence continues at coordinate 45,664,319 of OX465277.1, forward strand.
TTTGCGGAGTGCTTTTATTTGGAATGACTTTGCACGGTTTAGCCAGCGAAAGGTCATCTCTAGACAACTCAAATGGTTTGGGAAGCCCCATTAAACTACCTAACTTTAATCTGGAAGAGATAACAAGAATTTTTTATTAGAGTGGCCTTAATGTACATACTTATCAAAAATGATAAACTACAAGATTACGTTAGTTTACCGTTAGACGTGACGTCACAAGTCTATTGTAAGAGTTGCATTAATGACTGGAAAAAACCAAGTGAAAGACTTAAGGCATAAGTATGGGAAACTAAGAAATTTAAACAAAGAAATCGCAACAATCAAATTCTATTCTTTTATTTTATTTTCCCTATAAAATGTTTCCTTATTTGTTATTGCGAGTTTCTTTTAATTTTTGAAATTAAACTTGTTTTACTAATTTTAACAAAGTGCTTAATTATTATATTTATAATTAATTAGTTATATTTATATTTTCTGTGTTAATACATGGCACCAAATCGAAATATACCAAAACTAAAGAATCTGTGATATATTTTTAAATAGCTATTTTCTAATATAGTTTACATTGAATTTGTTATATGTATGTTTATTTAGTAATATTTTTAAAATAATATTTTTGTTTAAAATCATCATCATTTTACCAAGTAAACAAATAAAAAATTCAGTGTTAACGGTACTAATAGTTTGTTGACATAACAAATTCATATACATTCATATTATGAAGTGGTTGCAGTTTTGTGAAAATATTCTCTATACCTATTCCCTGCTATAAAAACGCTTAACAATCTTAATTTTTATGTAATAACTCATTGATGTTGTTATGAATGGTAAGGTTTAATGCACCATTGGATGCGGCTTGAAAAACTCTTTCAGATGATATTTTTTGTTAAATGTTTTCTTGGGAGAAAATATGCAAAAAAAAAACTACAAAAATAAACATTTGAAGACACGGTCCAGCTCACGAACGGTCATCTCTAGACCACTCAAATGGTTTGGGAAGCCTCATTTTTTTATGTGAGCGGCTCTAATGTACATACTTACATATGTATACATACATACATAGATACATACATACATATTTATTTCAATATTTAAAACTTAAAATTGTTTGTTTACCAATTGCATTTCATACATACTTACTTATATACATATGTATGTACCCTGAAGGAAATGTCACTAGTGAATCAGTACTGATTCACTATTGGTTTTGTCGCCAGTACTACTGACTAATTATACCCCACACAATCCTTTTTGCTATAGGCATTTAATATGTGCATGTCATTGAAAAGCAACTACTGACATTGGAACTACTGATTACATAGTTCTTAGGGACCATATCAAGACATTGGATACAGATAGTCACTAGCACATTTTAATAATTCTAGTATCATTTTGATAATGAAATTGCGTATTTTGTTCACATTTTAGTGTTTTATTAAACAAATATATAATAAATGGAACTTAAGATCAAAAAACATACAATAATCGGATTTATTCGTTCAGCATATCATATGGATTTTGTTTGTCTTTCTATTAAATACATATACTTATGTAAATCAAAAATTTTATGTTTCTCTGAATTAGTAAAGTTAAATGCTTACGACTAAATCTGTATTTTGTTCACATTTTAGTGTTTTATTAAACAAATATATAATAAATGGAACTTAAGATCAAAAAACATACAATAATCGGATTTATTCGTTCAGCATATCATATGGATTTTGTTTGTCTTTCTATTAAATACATATACTTATGTAAATCAAAAATTTTATGTTTCTCTGAATTAGTAAAGTTAAATGCTTACGAATAAATCTGCAAGTGTGACAAATCTTTGACTGATAGTACAAAATCTTCCACAAGGTAAAAAAATTTCCGTAATTAGCACTTTCACATAAAATTTTTTAATTTTCACATTTTATATTTTTATACAATATGGATTGTGATTTTATTTCTTTTTTGCGAATTATTTTTGTGAATTTTTTTAAATTATTGTTCAGTACACTTATACTCACGTTTTATTTTGATCTCTTAAACTAATTTTTATAAAGACTTAAATTTTGCTTCACGTCACTTTTATTTTCAACAAACCAATAAAACAAAAAGAAGCATAGTTTTGTGTATCCGAAAAAATGTTTTCTACGCATTAAGAACAACACTAATAGACGCTCCGTTGACAATGTCACCAAAAAAACTGGTGATTAGTATGTATATCCATACAAACATAACATCTACATTAGAGTGACCGGCTCTCATATGGGGGGGAAAAATTTCGGAATCTAGCTTGCCTGGACCCCACAAAAGGATTTCCCTTTCCAGATATTTAGATAGCCGAAATTTGAGCTCGATTATATACGTTAACCTATGCCGTTTGTCGCTCAAAGTTTATAAAAATCCAAATTTTAGTCAAAAAAAAAAACTTACATATGGAGCCATAACTCCAGAACGGTAAATATTAGAAACACGCTTAATATCTCTAAAGAAAGCTTATGTTGTTCTTCAAAATTTATATTATAGACATAATTGTTGTTATATTAAGTCAAACCGAGTTACAACAGCCTTTAGCCTCAAAAACGTGACCTGGTACCACTAGGAGCATACTTCGTATATTTTGTTATTAAGTGATAAATGTTCCTTTTTTTGTATATTTTTTAGTTTAAGGTAGAAGTATAATTATGATAATTCTAATGACATTTTATTTCAGTGTTTTCTACTTCTTTGAACTTGTCTTCTTCGTCCGTCTCTAAGAAACGATATAAGAAAGAGAAAAAAGACTATACAAAATTATCTTTTTAGCAGAATTGTAATAACACATAGGTACTAAATTACCTATTTTTAGTTATCAATAGGTATTATTTAAAAAAATATAAACTCAACTACAGCTTACGCAATGCTGGTGTTTCGAAATAGACTTGTATCGAATTCTTTACCCATTTAAATTATATGGGTCTGATGATTGGTTTGTGTCAAAAACGAGCTGCTGAATGAGTTCGATACAAGTCTATTTCCAAGGGACGGTTGAGCGATATAGACTTTAATGTAAACGAAATAAATGAACACTTTGTGTGTAGTCATTCTGATGCTAACTGCGTTAAACCTGATTTCTCAAAGTTTAGTAACACTACTAATTTCTCTTTTACTAATATCACTATAGCTGACGTATACATTGTAATATTTTCTATTAGGTCTATTGCGATTGGAGTCGAAGGTATTCCCATCAAATTAATAAAATTTACTTTTTTCTACATTAGTAGACACCTATTACATCCTGTTAACAATATTTTGACCTTTTCCAAATTTCCTATTAATTGGAAGACTTCACACATTGCACCAATTCCAAAAAGTAGCAGTCTACTTTCTATCAATAACTTGAGGCCAATTAGCATTTTACCTACTCTATCAAAAGTAGTTGAAAACGTGATGAAGGACCAAATTTCTGAATTAATTAATGATGTCCATTGATGTAACTAAACCATTCGATCAAGTTACTCATTCCTGTTGGTTAACAAACTTAATCGCAATTATGTTTTTTCATTGCCGAACATTTCATTGCGAACGAAAGCAATTTGTTTCTTAAAATGGCGTGGCCTCGGATGTCATGGGAGTAAGATCTGGCGTCCCACAAGGTTCGGTTATAGGTACTGTTTACTTTGTTTATAAATGACCTTTTTGTCACCTAGGTTTTTGTAAACCATTTGCTTTTGCTGATGATATACAGCTGTTTTGGTCTGGGGGCTACCAATTTTGAGATGCCTTACAAGCTACAATAAATTACGATTTGGCTAATTTGTATAATTGTATGGAAATTAACTACCTTAAAGTAAGTCCGGATAAAACGAAAGCTCTTGTGCTTAGGTCCAATAGAAATTATAGCCTATATATTCAATTGAGATTGTCAGTAGTTTGAATTGTCTGGGAGTGATTATTGAGAAAAGATTGAGTTTTGAGCCCCATACTGATAATATTTGTTCCAAGGTCTGCCCGACCTCGCGCAGATTGTATCACTTGAAGCTATATTGGCCGTTGCATGTTAGAAAATCTTTGCCGCATACACTGCTAATGTCACGAGTTAACTATTGCATTGAAGTTTACTCCGGCTGCAAACTGGGGAACACAAATAAAATAAAATTTATTGTGAAAAAAACAAAATCATTAGATTTGTTTAAGATCTCAGATTAAGGATTCATGTTTCTAATCACCTGAAAACTTTTTTAAGTCTTACTTTTGACGATTGTTTTAAGTTTCGCTTTCTTATTTATCGTTATAAAATTATCAAGGCACAAAGTCCGTTACATATTGTTTAGATGATATCCTTCACCAGATCGTTTAGAAATTAACAAATTTTAAGCAGTCGTATTGGTACTCATTGGCACTCATTTATTGTACGAGCTGCTCGTTTATGGAACATATTGCTACGAGAATTGCGTACTTTTGCATTGCCTCTGATCTGACTACTTTCAAAAATAGACTACTTGATTTCTTTGTGAATATATCTAATTTAGCAGCTAATTATTTGGGTGTTCCATAAGTTTTTACTAATTTTAACTTTCTTAGTTTTGCGGGAGTTGTTGAATGTTAGGATCTTTAAGATATTGTATTATTTGTTCGTCGCTGTTTTAACTAACTAACCTAACTTTTTTTTTTTTAATGCATGTATTTATTTATTGTATCTTCATATATGAACTAACAATAAGTATTCAAATCTTAAATCTATAAAAAAAAATTATTAGGCCCGACCAGTGTCGGACATAAACTTAGTGATAGTTATAAATAATACATTAGTAGTGATAATCAAAAAAAAGGGGGGGGGGAAGTATTTTCAAGTAGTCCCATCTGGAGTGTTAGGTATAAGAGCCCGTGTGTCCCTCTTTTTTAAGCGGACGTGTCCAGTAAAGTTCAAAATATTACGAGCAAGCGGATTAGGATGTGATTCGAGTTTTGTTAAATATTTGCCTGCGTATTTTCACTAGTGGCATATTTAAATCACGATGTATAATAGAATTTTGGATGTACCATGGAGCCGATGTTATTAACCGTAAAATTTTGTTTTGCCTTCGTTGGATTCTCTCGACATTGGAAGCTGAAGCAGTGCCCCATAACTGAATTCCGTAGCGCCATATTGGCTTCAAAAGCGACTTGTATAATAAAAGCTTGCAGTCTAGGCTGAGTGTTGAGTTTCTGCCAATCAACCAATATATTTGAGTTAACTTAAGTTTCATCTGAGTTAATTTAGAGTCAATATGATGTTTCCATGTAAGTCTTCGATCAAGGTGTATACCAAGGTATTTCACTTGGGAATGTTGAGGAATATTTTGATTGTTGATTCGAATGGGGGAGCAAGTATCTCTTCTCAGGGTGAACGTTATATGGACACACTTTTGTTCATTGACTTTAATTCTCCATAAGTTCAGCCATATTTCCAGCTGGGTGATATGTTCCTGGAGATTGCGGGATGGCTCATAAGGGTTTTCGTGCACACTCATAGAGGCTGTATCATCGGCAAAAGTAGAAATATGGATATTATTGCTCACAGGCATATCACAAGTATATATTAAATACAAGACAGGACCCAGAATACTACCCTAGGGCACACCAGAAGATATAGTTTCGGGCACACTCGTGAACTCTTCTTCCACAACAGTGAACTTCCTATCAATAATATAACTTTCCAAAAGCTTTTGAATGTTTATTGGCAGATATGTCTTCAATTTTAAAACTAGGCCTTCGTGCCATACTTTATCAAACGCCTGAGAAACATCAATAAAGAGAGCAGAACAATACTTCTTTTCTTCAAATGTTCTTTTTACAACTTGGACCAATCTATGCGTTTGTTCAATCGTGCTATGCTGACTTCTAAAACCAAATTGATGGTCCGGGATGGTCCCAATATCAGTTAAAATTTTGGACAAATTGTCATGAGCAGCTTTTCGAAAAGCTTTGAGATTGTAGATAGTAAGCTTATAGGCCTATATGACTCAGTCTTGGTAAGATCTTTGCCCGTTTTTGGAATCATTTTGATCTTGGACAGTTTCCAGTTATGTGGAAAATACTGCATTCTTAAAATAGCATTAAAAGTAAATAGCAGGATTCTTATTGCAATATGAGGCAAGTTCATGAGCATTTTGTTACTAATGCCATCAATACCTGGAGCTTTCTTCGGGTTGAGTTTAGCAATTACTTTTTGTACTTCACGCAAGTTAATTCCTTGGTGAAGGAATGAATCAAAAAAAATATATAAAGTTTTTTTACACCGAAACGTGTGTTTCTTTATTGTTTATATTCTTAAGACTAGTTACAATATTTTCTTAACATCTATTTATATTAATGAGTATGTTTACCGTTTCTTTGTCTGCAAGAATTACGTTTATGGTTTCTTTGTCTCTCATCTCGGAATATGTTTACAAGAATTATGTTTACGGTTTCTTTGTTCTAACTTATGTAAGTGATAATGTTGATGTTGACCTTGGTCCCTATTATAAAAATGTGTGTGTCTACTTATCTATTTATGCCAGTGTTGCCAGGTACACTATACCCTGTGCATTAACTCCCCTTCTTCTTAAAATAAAGTGTCCTCACTTTTCCTAAACAATACTGCTTTGTGCTCTTAATCTTCTTAATTCTATTTCATAAATGCGTTCGGCTATTCTTCTTCTTTCTGTTCGTTTTACTTCCTTGCAGTAGCTAATTAATTTTATTATGATATATGTACATAGTATTGTGGCTAAGATTCCGAGAATTAAGTAAATGGTGGTTTGTATGGGGTGGTCTTCTATAGGGATTAAATATTTTGACATTTCTTGTAAATTTGAAAATTTATGGTATGAGTCTGAATATAATATATGGAGGATTTCCATGCGTTCGTCATATTTTTGATGTATAGCTTCTTTTATTTCTTGTTGATGGTTAAAATAGTCTTTTGCGTCTATATTGGTTGAAACATTAAATTGAATTAACTTAGGTCCTTTAATTATTTGACCATTCCAAATATGTTCGTCATCAGTCAAGATGTAACCGTTCTCTAGTATTGTGAGTGGTGCGTTATTTTCTTGAATTATGTCACATTTAGCTGGCTTATTTTCTAATATATTTATAGTACAATTATTACCTTTGTTTATTTTACAAATATTATTTCCTAAGAGATTTTTACATTGTGTTACTGAGGTATAAATACCATTACAAACAATAATTTGTTTGTCCAATACTAATTTTCCATGCTTATATGCTAATGGGAATATATTATATAACTTACATATATTTTTCAATATAGGGTATTTATAAATTGTAATTAAAGCTTGATTGAAAAAACATATATGGATATCTGAATACTCTAGGATGTGTATTAATGGTACGTCAAAAACTTCATTAGATACGATCTCTTTTATTCCATTTAGATTCAATATTCCTGAATAAAAATTTCCATTTTTAGCAAAATTTATGGTAATTGTTATAGCTTCAAGTTCACGATATACTTCATTGATTATAATATTATCTGTGATAGCTTTAGGATTCAATGTTTCTAAGATTTGTTCAAACCGTGAGTTTACGATTTTTTGTCTGTTATTGTTTTCTATTAATTGATTAAGTCCTGTCTTTATTTCGATTAAGTCGTCGTGATCTGGTGTCCCAGTGAAAAATTTTAATGTTGAACCTAGAAAGTTTAGTGCTCTTTTTTCGCGATGTGTATTCGGTATTAATTGTGTTTTTAAAGATTCAATTCTACCTATTAATATTTGTTCTTCCTGGTTTTGTTCTGTATTATACATGTTTTGCATTATATCTTCATATGGTCTCAGTATTTTTGTTAAGTTAACTACGTGATACAGATATGATGTGTCTTTGAACACATAAGCTGGGTTTCCTTCTATGTGTACATATTTTTTGTTTGTTAAATCAGTTATTTTGTCGCCAAAAGTAATTGCGAGAAATACAATTCTAATTATTGTTGACTTGTACATGGTGTAGTTTGTCTGCGTATACTATCTTTATGTATAACCTTACCCTTCGCTGTTAAGATTGTGTCCCCACGATCTTCTTTTACCTTGTGTTGTAAGTACTTGATATGGTTTTTGTTGCGGCGGTGTGTTTTAGCGTAAATTATATCTCCTTCCTTGTAGTTTATTGAGTGTCGATTTTTATTATGGTAATTGAGTAGTTTTTCCTGTTTGTCCTCGAGTTTCTCCTTAATGTCAGAATATCGTTCTCTGTTGAAAAACACGTCCTCAGGTCTATATCCTGTTGTGGAATGAATCGTTTTATTATATCGTCTTACTGCATTGAATAATTCGTCTCCTGGTGTAGTGTTATTCTGTTGTGCCAAGGCTGTTGAGATTTCGATCAGAGTGCTATGGACACGTTCAACTTGACTGTTGGTTGTCGAATGATGAATGGGTGTTACTGTATGTTGTATTAATAGTCGCTCATAGACACTTTTTGCTACTATGCCAGTAAATACATTTTCATTATCAGTCATTAAATGTTTGGTGTTTGGGTAGATTTGTGTGAGAATTTCTTCTATATACTCATGACAGTTTGTTTTGCTATGTAATTTGCGTATGTAACAGTATTTTGAGTATTTATCAATGGTGCTGATGTATGTTTGGTTATTCATGTAAAATATATCCATCTGTATGTACTCTCCTACTTTCGTGGGTATTGGTGTTTTCCCTATTGGTTGTTTATTTGGTCTTCGTTCATATTTATTTTGTAGGCAGATATTACAATCTATACATTCTTTTTTACACATATCTCGAATGTTCGGCCAATAGTGTGTTAACGATATTTCTTGAGCGTTATTTTTATAATTTCTATGTGCTCGTCTATGTGTTTGCATTACTATTTCTTTTTGTTCTTCTACGTTAATGACATCTTGTAATTGTGTTTGTGTTATAACAAACAAATTGGATGGGAATGTAGTGATAATATCACTTTGTAGATGAAATAATGTTTCTTCGTTTAATTTTAGTGCATTTTGAACTTTTGGATTTGTTATTTGTTTTAGTCTGTCTATCAATTCATGTTTTGTTTTATAATATATGGTATGCCTTACTCGATCTGGAAAAATGGTACATGTATCTATTTCGATTATTGCATTTTCGTCAAATATTGGTATTATTTGATTCCTAAAAGCATTTAGTGGTTGTTTGACTCTCTTGATACCTTCTGAAGGTGAACTTTGAGCTGAGTGTTGTGAACAACTGGATGTATTGTTAATTTGTTGCCGTGATAAAGCATCTGCAACAACATTCTGGTGTCCAGGCTTGTACACTCATTTTGCTCCATATTCTTCTATGAAGTTTTTCCATCTTTTAAGTTTGGTGTTTGGAATCTTGTCCGAGATAGAAAAGATTAATGACTGGTGGTCAGTGTATATTGTTAGGTCAGCAATACCATAAAGATAGTTTCTTAATTTTTGTAAAGCCCAAACGATAGCTAACAATTCCTTTTCGTTTGTGCTGTAATTTTGCTCTGTTTTATTTAGAGCCAGTGAAATAAATGCTGTTGGTTTCTTATACTGGGAAAGTACTGCGCCGAAGGCAAAGTTACTTGCGTCGGTGGTTAACTCGAATGGTTCTGAAAATTCAGGTTGAAATAATTCGACCTGTGCCTGAAGGGCGTCTTTTATTTTATTTAATGCGTCTAGTGCTGCTTGGTCGAGATTAATTTTTACTTTTGTACTTTGATTTTTACTAATTCCACCATTATCTCCTCTGAGATGTACTGTGAGTGTTTTACAATAGCTGCGAAGTTTTTAACAAATTTCCTGTAGTAACTTGCTAAGCCTAGGAATGATCTAAGTTCCTTTAAATTTGTGGGAATGGGATAGTTTTTTATTGTTTCCACCTTATTAGGGTCTACTGTTATTTTATTGTGCTTAATGATGTGTCCTAGATACTCTACAGAATCTTGAAAGAAGTGCGATTTTTCATCAGAAATTTTCAGGTTAGCGTTATGGAGTGCATGAATTATAATGGAAATGTGCTCCATATGTTCTTCGGGTGAGGAGGAATATATTAGGACATCATCTATATAAACATATGCAAACTTCCCTATATACGGGCGTAGAATATCATCTATGCATCGTTGAAAAATGGAAGGAGCGTTTTTAAGACCAAACGGCATCCTTAAAAATTCATACTTTGCACCGTTCACACTGAACGCTGATTTTTCCCTGTCTGATTCTTTTATGAGAATTTGATGGAATCCTGATTCCAAATCTAACGTGGTGAATACTTTTGCTTTTCCCAAGTTCTGGATTGTCATACCAACATCTGGAATTGGATAACGGTCGGTAATTGTTTGAGCGTTTAGCTTCTGGAAATCAACTACCATTCGCCTTTTGGGTTTTCCTTCTTCATCGGTACCCTTTTTTGCGACTGTCCAGATGGGGGAATTGTACGGACTCCTACTTGGTTGAATAATTTTATTATCCAGTAATTTCTGTATTTCATTATTAATAAATTCGTTGTCTGATATTGGATAAGGGTATTGTCTTACATAAATAGGGTCTTCAGATTTTGTTCTGATAGATGCCTGAATGGTTGTAGTAAATGGCAATACTTCCTTAGTTTCCCTATTCCTTTGCATTATTTTTTCAATATCTTTCCTGTAAATTTCGTTATTAATTGCATAATTTATCTTTTCCGCATTTGTTCCTAAATTTTCCTTATGTCTATATTTTAGACTATAGTCAAAGAGATTGATCTCTGCCTTGATTAATCTTAACCATTGTTCTCCTAAAAGCATATCAAATTCTTGAAGGGCCTCTGTTTCATAGAAAGTTAAATTGTGGTTTAAGACAGTAATAATTTTTTTCGTATTTACCATTGAATATCCATGAAGTGTTTTGACTTTCACTGGATTAATTTTAATTGGTTTCCCTATCTTACAACTAGTACTAATATAATTACTTGTAGCTCCTGTATCTATTAAAATATTTATTGATCTACCTGTTTCTCTGCAAGTGCGTTGTAGACATGGCAGACCATTCACTCGCCTAAAAAAGCACTCCCGGTTTCAAAATCGTCTTCGGTATATTGAGGCTGGAGTGATTGAAGATCCTCATGTTGTGTTTGATGTACTCATTGAACCTTATTAAAGTTGTGTGTTGAAAAATTATTTTCCCTCTTCACAGGATTTTGATTGATGTGGAATGGATTATGATGTGTAGTAGTGTTTTGTTGAGGATTATTGCTACCCCATCTTTGTTGTTGCGGGAAATTTGTAGGCCTTCTGTATTGTGTTGAGTTGTCGACTTCCATCGGTTCTACTTGGTTTCTTCGTGGTGCCGCATAATTGTGGTGTCGTTGTTGAACATGATGTGATGGCTTTAGTTGGCGGTGTTCATATCCTCCATATCGTTGTTCATTACGGTGTTCTTGCCGTCTTACGTTGATATTTTCAAAATGCCGATCTTCATTGTCGTGGTAGATGGTGCAGGCAATGGCATAAGCTTCTGCCAGACTCTTTGGTTGGTTAGCATAGAGGATACCTTTTATGTAATTGCTTCTTAATGCCATTATAAAGGTGCGGATCGCATCCTCGTTGGCATCTGATAGTCTTCCTCTTCTCATATTCTCATCTGAGGTTTCAATTTTTTGTTGTATGAGGGTTAATGCTTGATGAATTTCATCATGGAACTCGGTCAGAGTTTTGTTCCCCTGTTTGATTCTCGTCATAATTTCTTTTAATACATACAATGGACATTTATCCGCATACGTAAAGTCTAAGCGGTTTATTATGCCATAGAAATTTAGTTCTGTTCCGTTTACGGATAAAACTTTTGATGCAGCGCCAATAATTTTTGCACGTATAATGCATACACAGTTATAGTATTCAGGACTATTTGAAAATTGCTTAATGTTTTCCATTTGGGTCCATACTTGATTTCTCCATAGGTTATATTCTCCTTCCAGTCCACTGAATGTTGGTAAACACTTGAATATTTCTATGTTGATTTGAGTGGCACTCGTTATGTGTGGTTTTAGTGCAGGCGTTGCCGGAATTGTGGTTACAGCGACTGGTGTATTGCTTTTCAATGGTTCGAAGTCTGTTTTCAGGGATGCTAGTTGTTCAGTTAGTGCCTGAATATGAGCTAGGAGAGTTGCAGCTTCAGTCATGTTGATGTCTCCTTCTAGCAGGCGTCTTGAATTAAATAATTGCTGTCGTTTTTCGTGTGAAGCCAGTGTATATTTTTCACTTTATTTTACTTTTCTTTTAAATTTTTGTTAAATTTTTAGAAATTTTATTTTTGTTAATTCCAATCTTTCAGGAATGTTTTATTTTTCCAATTTTTCAGGAATGTTTATTTTTCCAATTTTTCAAGAATTTTGTTTTTATCCTTCTTCAGGATTGTGGAAATTTTATTTGGCTGGGAATACAAGATTATTTCGCTTGCATCCCGGTTGAGCCCCCAGTTAATTCCTTGGTGAAGGAATGAATCAAAAAAAAATATATAAAGTTTTTTTACACCGAAACGTGTGTTTCTTTATTGTTTATATTCTTAAGACTAGTTACAATATTTTCTTAACATCTATTTATATTAATGAGTATGTTTACCGTTTCTTTGTCTGCAAGAATTAGGTTTATGGTTTCTTTGTCTCTTATCTCGGAATATGTTTTCTGCAAGAATTACGTTTATGGTTTCTTTGTCTCTTATCTCGGAATATGTTTACAAGAATTATGTTTATGGTTTCTTTGTTCTAACTTATGTAAGTGATAATGTTGATGTTGACCTTGGTCCCTATTATAAAAATGTGTGTGTCTACTTATCTATTTATGCCAGTGTTGCCAGGTAGACTATACCCTGTGCATTAACTCGCATCTTAAACCTTAAGGGACGAGGGGGTAGAGAAACTACACACGGTAAATCAGCAGCACCCGTACATGAATTGGGACTGAATACAGATTTTAAATGCTCAGAAAATAAGTTACCTTTCTCACTATCACTTCTTGCCCAGCCTCCGGTCGCAGTACGCAATGGTGATTTAAGATCAACGGGTCGTTTAAGATTTCTAGTAGCGCGCCATAAAGAGTAATTAGATGCGGACGTTACATCAAGACCTTCTAAATACTTTTCCAGTAGTGCAGTTTTTTCCGACGATAGCAGCTCTTTGAGTCGTTTAGTACATTCTTTAAGTCTGATTTTATTTAGGGGTGATCTGTGTTGTTGCCATTCTCTTCTAGCTCACCTTTTCTCACATACAAGACGTTCAATTTCCGTAGAATAAATTCTGTTAAAGCCGGTCTGCGGATAGGAGGTAGTGGCGTGTTCAGCAGCCTGTTTAATATTTTCGTTAAGATTGGCAATGTTAAATTCAATATCATCGCATGATCTAAGCTGAATGTTTTCTACGCAGTGACTACTAAGATATTTTTTGAATGCCAGCCAGTTGATTCCATTAATCATCTTCACATATGAGTTAGTTAAATCACTCCTTAGTGGGTTGAAAATTGTAACTATTGTTGGAGAGTGATCGGAGGACAGATCTAAAAAGGCCTCTGCATGAATTAAGTCCCTATGAATATTTTTAGTGACGGCAAAATCTATAACATCTGGAATTTTTCTTACGTCAGTAGGCCAGTAAGTAGGCTCCCCACTCGAAATGACATCTAAGCCCATTTTTGAAATTGTATTGAACAAGGCTCGACCTCTAGGTGTAACAAGACGCGATCCCCAGTACGTATGTTTTGCATTGTAGTCACCAGCTGCCACGAAACAAGATCCAAGCGATTTGTAGAACTTCTCATACTGATCTTCGGTAACTGAAAATCTGGGAGGTGAGTAAATTGATGATATCACGAAATTCGCACAAAAATTTTCTACGAAAATATTCGTTGCTTGCAAATATTCTTCACTAACGTTGTCAAGGACATAGTGCTTGAGTCTTGACTTAATCAGAATTGCTGATCGACCACATGCTCTCTCTCTCGGGTCCTTTGTATCATATAAAGTGTAACCATTTATTTTAAATAAGCTTCTTGAGGTCAAATGAGTCTCAGAAACCAACATTATATCAATATTTTTTTCCATGAGGAAGTGCTCAAGTTCATTTTTATGTTGGCGAATGCCGTTTGCGTTCCAGAAACATATTTTTAACGTGTTCATGGCTTATTAACTAATGCTTGAAGCAGTGTTTTCTGCATTCGCAGCATTTCTTGCATCATACTTGTCATATTTGTAGTAAAGTTGCTTAAAGTTAGCACCAGATTCTCAATAGTAGCTTCAAGGCGACTAAAGTTAAAGCTTGAGTTTGAATTCGTTGAATTATTTGGCGGTAGAACATTTTGCGTGAGAATTGAACTAGTCTTAGCAGCATCAGCATACGATACACGTGAAGTAACTGGTTGGCTGATTTGAGCAAAAGTGTCGGAGTTCGCGTTTACTTGTAGAGCTGGAGTTAACTTGGGTTTTTGACCCATAGCCTGTTTAACGAAAGAAAATACAGGGCACCCTCTATAGTTAGCTGTGTGATTACCTCCACAATTACTACATTTTTTTCTGCTTGATCTTTTGGCTTAGTGCAGCTAGCAGTACCATGCAATTCACCGCAGATAACACACACTGTAGGTAACTTGCAGTAAGTTTTCGTATGGCCATATTCTTGGCAATTATGACACTGTACGGGACCTGAACGTTTACGTGGCTCTTCAACTGTGATTTTGCGATGTAAGAGATACTTTACGTTATAAACTGGATGGGTTTCATTTTTTTTCAATTGTATGTCATTCGGCTCCAGTTCAACCCGAAATAGGGGTTGGGGGACCTTTTCTCTATTAAATATGTTGGTAACATTTTTTACCTTGAATCCTTGGTCGACAAGTGCACATTTTACTTCTTCGGGTTCAACATATGAATCTATGCCCTTTAATACTATCTGTAGGCCTTTAGCACTCTTAATTTGGTATGTGTAAAAATTTGTTTTATTTTTTTCGAATTCACTAACAATATTTCGGAAATCTTTTTCATTATATATTTGGATTTTAGTTTCATCAATATTACCTCGTTTAATTGGAATTATGTGAAAAGTATTTTCACCAATGGTCGACAGTAGTTTTTTATAAGCGCGTTAGAATTTTTTTCTCAGATAAATAGGTGGTGGCTTAAAAGACTTTTGCGATGATGTAGAGGGCTTGTTGTCGGTGTCTTGCAATAATGAAAAACGATTTTGACGATTGGTAGATGATGCGCTGTTATCCCTAGACATCTTTGGAGCAGATGAAAGTTTTGAAGAATTTGGGCTTCGCCCACGCTTTACCACTGTTATATATCTGGCCATTCCCACTTGTACCTTGGGTTTTGAGCTACTGTTATCTGTAGTGATAACTTGGTTTAGTGATGAAGGCGAGCCCGATGCGGATGATATCGCAGACTTAAATGAAGGAGTACTAGGCAATGGTAATGTTAACGATTCACTAGCTGGCATTGGACAAACCGAAAAAGATTTTCATCAGATTTATTATTTATATTTTTTTCATTAAGAGTTTCAGAACTCACAGTAAAATAAGCATTTCTGCCGTTAGAACTCACTTCAAAATTTTTTTCCTTTGAGGTACTCATACAGAGTATTATTCCTCAAGGGAACTTTGTTTGTGTTTACAGTTTTTTTTTGTTTTTGCTATTTCTTGCTATGTAAAAAATATTAGTAAAGCCAATAAGCTTATTTATCAAGGTGAATATGTATTACGAATATTTTTTGTATGATTTTTGATTTTGTTGTTTTTTATATTTGTTTCGTATGAATGTATGTAAAAAAATCCGCTTTAATGTCTCTTCACTATGAAGGTTCAACGAGAACTGACTAACTAACCTAACTGACATTTTTGTGAAAAATGAGTTAAGTCCTTTACTAGACTTTATAGGTCATAATACACATTGTCTACAATTTTCACGACTGTAAGCATTACTTTTTTGCCTATATAAGTAAAAAGATTTCTGACGCAGCCATAATAATAAATGTGTAAAATAACTATAAAAGCTGCTCTCCTGTTAAATTTTTAAAATGTTAGTTAGGTCAGTTAGTTAAAACAGCGACGAATATGTAGTACATCCATAGAATAGATAAATGTGAAATATGAAAAATTAAACAAAATATATTAAAAACTTTAATTTCAAATAAATGTTTTCAAATATCTTAAAATAATACTAAAATAGTTATATTTCTACTTTGAACTCAACAATGAACAAAAAATGGAAAATATATCTTTTAATAACAAAATATACGAAGTATGCTCCTAGTGGTACCAGGTCACGTTTTTGGTGCTAAAGGCTGTTGTAACTCGGTTTGGCTTAATATAACAATAACTATGTCTATGTATTTCTCGGCAACACTGCTCAAGTTCGGTCGCAAATTTTTACATCATCTTCAAATATTATGTAAATTAACTTGTTTCATCTATAAAAGTGCTCTGAGTGATTTTATTTAAAATACAATTATTCGTTTTTCACTCGTCATTAAGTGGTTAATGAAACTTTGTCCAATATATTTATGAAAGCATAAACATTTTTATGAAAAACATTACTTCATATATATACTTTAGTGCATTTAACAACAACAACAGTCAATCAACTTTTTTTTTGGCGTATATTTTGTTATTGTTAAAATTTTACAAGTTATCTTTGAACTCTTATTTCATTTATATACGTCAAAGTGATTGAACTTACCACACTTTTATTCCTTTTGAATTACCACTGTATTACTTCTATTTGGTAAAATTTTTAAGATTTGGTTTGTGCATCAACTAACTTGTTTAAGTGCTGTCAATTTCTCGCCTGGGTAATTGTCCTCGCTATTTCCTATGATGATTGTTTAATAAAAAATTGCAGTGTGACGATTGATGATCGTATGATTTCCTGCTGGCTTTGTTTGGGGAACTGTCATTTAAAATGTAGTGGCCTTAAAGCACGCGATGCTGATGCATTAGGCACAAAACAAAACATCTTCAATGGACTTGTAAAAACTGTCAAATAATTAATATTGAATTTTATAATTTCTTCAAAAGCTATAAAACTGAGTTTGAAGATAATAAAAATTACTTCCTTGCATTACAAGGAAAATTAACCAAATACGGCTAACTTTTCTCAAAATTCACAAATTTGGAAAATTTTACGGCTTCTCCCAAGGCGAAACGTACGAGAGCAGCTAAAACATCATCAACCCCTCCTTGCGTTTCCAAAACTCTGAATGTCGTCGCTGTTAAACAACCTATAGCTTCCACAATGGCATTCTTCAAATCCTGAAATGATTACTGATTTGGCCATCTCAAATGATTTTAATGACCAATATTCTAGCTTGCCTTCTACCAGTTCATCACTGACGGTGTCAAACCCAATAAAAAATATCAGATCGAATGTTATCCCTAAGCCTGTTCAAACTTCCCATCCCCCTGAATTATTGATGTTCTCTCCATCACATACCATATCTCCTAACAACGAAGTAAACAAAGGTCCATCAAATCAGATTTCTAACCAACCCTGACAACTAAGCCGTTAAGAGTGATTCTTCCCAGGAAAACCATATTTGCAACCCGTTTTACTGCTGATACAACTATAAACGACGTTGAGTTCCACATAAAGCAGAATTTAGATACCAGCTCAGATAATGATATTAAAATCTCCAAAATAAATGCAAGAAATAGAGCGTCATTTAAGATAATTGTCTCTGAAAATATATTCTACCGCTTAGTTAATCCAAACTTCTGGCCAAAACACACAATAGTAAGAGAATTTGTATATAACGACAGCAATAATGTAAGCCTACCCAAAGCATCCGTTCATCAATCAAAAAACTAAATGTAAAACTCGCTTCAAAAAACAGTAAAATAATTCCAAGCAAAACTTCTAACTCATCATACATATCCGTTTGTTACCAAAACGTACGTGGCATGAACACTAAACTAAAATCCTTTTATCTTCAAAGCTTCAATCTTGAACATAATATCATAGTGCTTACGGAAACATGGCTTCAGGATAAACCTGAAAAGAAAATAAATAACTCCGAAATAATGTGTAGTAAATTCCAGATTTATAGACGTGACAGAGTAGGAAGAGATGGTGGCGGCGTTTTGATTGCTATTTCCACATTTTTGCCATCTGAATAGATATTAGTAGATGATATTAAAGACATCGAATTTATCTGCGTATACGTTAAATTGAATTCAAATAAATTATTCGTAACATGCTCTTACATCCCTCCAGCTTCAAGTCAGCAAATATACGAATCACACAGCAAAGCCATTGAACTCGTTTTGAAGCAATATAAGGCTGGAGATTCAGTTTTCGTGCTCGAAGACTTTAATCTTCCAAATATTACATGGTATGAACAGCCCGAATTACTGTATGCTGACGACGTAAAGTTATTCCTTAGCATGAATAACCCTAACCTATCTTCCTTATTACAAATAGATTTAAATAACTTCAACCAATGGTGTATAGTAAACTTAATGGATCTCAATTTGAAAAAATGCAAGCACATGTTATTTTACAGAGCAAATTCATTAGTATCTAATTATACGATAAATGAACATACTCTTGAAATAGTTTATACATTCTTAGATCTCGGAGTACTTTTGGATAATAAACTAAGTTTTAAAGCACAGATCTCACAAATTGTGAATAAAGCCAGAGGAGTATTAGGCTATATTAAGCGCTGGGGATATGAATTTGATGATCCGTATATTACTGAGCAGTTATATACCTCCCTAGTAAGACCAACTTTGGAATATGCCTCTGTGGTCTGGGACCCACAATATGAAATACATATAAAAAAATTGAGTCCGTACAAAAGCAATTCCTTTTATTTTGCCTCCGAAGTCTTCCTTGGAATAGAGATAATAACCTTCCATCATATGAAAGCCGCTTAGCACTCATTAAACTTCCTACACTAAAAAGTAGAAGAGTATATTTGAATAAATCGTTTATTATGAATCTAATTAATGGCAATACCAATTCTGAAACTCTTCTTCGCAAAATTGAATTTGTAATTCCAAATCGTCCAACTTGAAATTATGTTCCTCTTAAACTCCAATATTGCTGATACAACTACGCAAACTTTGATCCGTTCCGAAGAATATGTTGCGAATTCAACAAATACTATGCGTATATTGATTTTTCATCAAATCCTGATATCTCAAAAAGGAATATTATTAATTTATTAAATCGTTAAATGCATTAACAATATCATGAGTTGTTATTAATTCGCTTTAAAAAACCCCATTGTTATTTAGCCTGTAAGAAAATTATTTTATAGGCTTTTACGTAAAATAAATAAATAAATATAAATTTTGAAGAACAACATAAGCTTTCTTTAGAGATATTAAGCGTGTTTCTATTATTTACCGTTCGGGAGTTATGACTCCATATGTAAGCTTTTTTTGTCAAAAATTGGGATTTTTTAAACTTTGAGCCACGAACGGCGTGAGTTAACGTCGTTTAATCGAGCTCAAGTTTCGGCTATCTAAATATCTGGAAAGGGAAATCGTTTTCGATTTTTTGCGGTCACTCTAATCTACATACACACGCCTAGCGGTTAGTTAATTATTAAAAAAATATTTTAAGATTTTTCATGAAAAAAAGTTGTTACAAATACTTTTGGTTACCTGCTAACAACACACAAACTGAGCTACTTAAAAGTTCACGGGTCTTAATTTGTATATCGGTTAAAAATCAATTATCCAATAACCGCCAATATTAAAAAAAGGGTAAATACTACAACAAAAACAATATTGTTTTGTCTTCTTGTTTGTAAGTACCTGTAAAAGTAAAAAATGTGGAATTATTATATGTCCATTTTTCTTCACCGAACTTAGCAGTACTTGTATAGCGGTAGGCAGTCCTGCAGTCAAAATATCTTTAAAGCAGGGAAGGAAAATGACTTCTGGGGTTTTGTACCAACTATGAAAATAAAATGTACTTTTTAGACCATGACGGTACCAATTTTCAATATTTATTAATAAAATCAGAAACGTAATAAAAACTAGTATAAAAATACTTAACACAAAAAAAAATTAAATATTACATTCATAAAGGTACATTCGTAGATTCGACTATTATATTAGAGATTAAAATAAAACACACACAAAAAAATAAAGAACACAGGCCAAATTAATGTTACTATATAATGAAACGTTGACATTTTTAAATTGTACCAAGTAACTCGCTGTAGTGCCACGGTACCAACAAGGTCAAAAATGTACCATAAAAAGTACAATTGTACCATGATTTTCATCCGTGCTTTAAAGAGTTGTATAAAGAAAATAAACCAAATTATCAGCCAATAGAAACGCAGTGTGCGTGACGTCACGCGTCTACTATTTTTTTGTATTTGCGTAATCTTGTAGTTTGTCACTCTTGCACATTATTGCTAACAAAATTTTTTTATAATGCATTATTTTAATGTTTTCTTATCTCCTCGTACGATTTTGTGTTAACATTTTGTCTTTAACATCACACACAACCTTGTATTTCAGAAAAATATGTAAATTTCTTGAAAAAATTATTTTCCGGGTCCATCTGGTTTTGTCTATGCTAAAAAAATTTCTCTTGACTGACGCTTTTTGATACACACTGCCAGTCAAAAACCAATATGGAAGCTGATTGTCACTCAACCAAAAAAATTTGTGATTGACTATTGACTGACGAAATTCGTTTTCACACTATCGATGAATGTAAAATTTTACCAAAACTGTCACTCATGTTCGAAAGTGTGTACTCCACTCAAAGGCTTGGTCAGACGTGACATAACCATAGCCATAGAAAACAGATGTTCGAACCAAATTTATGTGCAACACTGCATTTGATTATACGTGACTCGCCATAACGCCATAGCCATTGCCACAGAAACCAATTGAAATTTGGTGTGGTTATGGCTATTGCGTTATGACTATGTCACATCTTATTTAAGCTTAAGACTGTATGTACGTACTAGACACTCACGGCCTTATATATAAGAAAAAATTGGCATGAAATTAGTATAAGACACGAAATTGAATTTGGTGTTAATGAATTTCTCCATGCAATTTTATATTAAAATTGGGTGCTGCTAAGTTCTAGCGTGGTTTTTAATGTGAAGTTTTATGGTAAAACTCTATAAGATCACGCTCAATTTTGCCACTTATGCTAACTTCATGCTAGTTTTTTCTTATACATAGGGCCCTCAGCATCTACAAAAGTATTTAAGCCAAATAATTATTTTTCAACTTTATATTCCACATATATTTTCTCTTTTTTATAGCAATAAAAGGTTTTGTTATTAAAAGATTTAAATTAGATTATTTATTTATACAAATAATATAGAAAAAAATTAAATAATTTTGTTGGTGTTTGAATACTCTCGGTGTATTTTTTTTCATTAAAAATGCGACAGAAATCTGCTCTTATTGTGTGTTTTATGCTCTTGCTTTAGATTTTTGTAAGTAGTTGTGCTGTATACGTATGCAAAGCAGAATTCTAGCAGAACCCTCAGGGCAATGGGATGATAGACACTGCTTGAAACTGATACCTACTAGTTTCAGAAATCGAACAGCTTGGGCATATGAAAAATTTTGGTTGCAGCCAATTCTCGACGGTAAGCATATCTATCGCCTTCGCTTTCATTATAAATTTATGTTGACCGCTTCATTTTTTAATAGCTAGCAAAATAAAATTTTCTAAATAATTTGTAAGCAATAGTTAACGCGTGAATAAAAAAAGAACTGTAACCAATGAAGGGATATCCGCAAATAATTAATAGTAAGTATAAATTGCATGTTGTATGGTTTTAATATTAAAAAAAAATACATATTATTTTTAGAAGTAATTAAAAATAGTAATTTTTTCCGAAATGAATGGATGTACAAGTTAATTAGAAGAATTCAACGTAACCCGTTCATAAAAAAGACAAATAAAATTAGTAATCAACATACTTCGCTTAAACTAAGAAAATTTTAAAACAAATTAATAATTATGAAATTCTTTCAAAAGTTGGTATTTATGTACATATGTACATATATTAGTGTTTTTCATACGGGACATTTTCCGGAATAAAATCCAGGGAAATTTGTGCGGGAATTCCCGGATATTTTTTGGATTTTATTGTGGCAACTTTAGTCTGTATGTACACATTCCTGATCAGTGTCCTCATTCACTTTATGAATGCGATGGTGCAATAATAAGATGACAGCACTAGTAAACTAGCTAAAGGTCTACAACAGTAACCCGCAAGCCATAGCACAATTGTGCGGATGAAAATCACACACATGCTTGTGCTCTTTCATTTAGTCGTCACTGAAGGTAGAATTAGTAAAATCGTTTCGTGATGTTGCGTGTCAGCTGAAAAAAACCGTACGATATACAATGCATGTTACTAGTTATAAAATATGTGGTGGTAGCACTGTTGACGTAGGAATCTGCAGAAAACAGATTTTTCCTTAGCGAATGTCAAAAACGCCGTATTTAATGCCAGACAAAAAAATGTGCTATGCAAACTGTTACATTTTCTATAACTTGTGCACAAAGTTGAACGATACGGCAAGCTGTAAAGTAGAATGATACGATTTTACTAATTCTACCTTGAGCAAGCGACGAATAAAGTTGTGCACGGATGTATTAATTTTTCCCTTGTTTTTTGTTTAGTTTTTTTGAGCACACGGAACGAAATTAAAGTTCAAATTTAATAAATTTCTACAGACAAAAAATTGATAATATAATTGTGGAAGCTGGGAAATATTTCGTGATTAAAAATGCTTTTGGCATTTTAATAGTATCCACAGATCTGTGAATAAATTTAATTTTGAATTTAAACACTAAATGGTTGAATGGTTATTAAATTTTTACTTTTTATTTTAGTTTTTATTAAATTGCTTATTTACAAACAAAAAAATTCAAACAACTAATAACCACATCACGTCTTTTATATTACAAAAGTTTTCTTCAAGTGCAAGTTTATTTTACTCTCATTTTTCTCACCAATACAAACATTTTATTTTGCGGGACACTGCTCTACAACAACTAATGCCGAGTCTACATCTGGCACACATGTGCTCTGAGACTTAGAGGCCTTTATTTGCCAAAATCGGAATGCGACGTTCCAAATTTTATTCTATAGCAAATCATAAAAGTACTACAGTCATATTTCCAAAGAAATATTTTGTAATATTTTTTTTATAATACTCGCATAATTTGCTTTTTTATAATATTGGTATTTATGTATTACTCTTATATAAAAAACGGGAACGGTATTTTTTTTTTTGAGTAATGTGTTTACATAACGTTACTACTTAATTTTTTTTAATACATGTAATTATTTATTGTATCTTCAAATATGAACTAACAATAAGTATTCAAATCTTAAATCTAAAATATAATTATTAGGCCTGACCATTGTTGAAGATAAACTTGTTGATAGTTATTAACAGGGAAACCAGAAATATGCTCTAAAAAAGTGTTTTATGCGCATTCAATATGCACTTAAAAATCAAATAAATTGGTTTATTTGTAAATGAACATATATTTTTAGTTCAAAACTTCAACATTTGCATATAAAATAAGACAAAAAAAATATATAAAAAAGGATACAAAATTAACAAAGAATACATGTGTTTGAAGTGCAGGTTGGAACAAAACTAGCATACAAATTTTGACTTAAACAAATAATACAAATTAATTTTTATTAGATGCTCTAATAACAATTTAACTTCAATTTCAAAAGATTACAATATCATAATTCAGGCTTTTTAACTGTATTTTGGATAAATAATACAAGATTTTTATTTATAATTTTTATTGCAGTAAAACACTAAATATTGACCTAGAATTTCAAATAAAATCGTTTCTAAGTTTCTGTCAATGTTCCTTAAACCTCTACTCGGGGCAGAGTCCGTCACAAATAGCAAAACTGGATTTGTATTGAAACTAACGTCCGTAAAACTGCGTGTATAAAAAATATGACATTACATGGAGAGATTTACAGAGATTTAGGTGGCGAATAATAAGAAAAACCCAGATAGCGTTTAAAAAATTATTTTTAAAACTTAAAATTTTATTTCGAAAATGAAATTTTATTAAGTTTAAAAAAAATTTATATTTTTTCGGATGGGGTGTAATATACAAAAAAAAAATCTATAAAGTATCAAAATATGCCCGAAAAGCGTAAATTATGCTCTAAAACTTAGAGAATATGCTAAAAATATGTGTGTAAGACTGATATATGCAAAAACATGCTCTAAAGGGTAAAATATGCACAAAAAAAAATGCACTAACAAATCGATGCCGAAATTCATAAAACGTTCTGAAAAGGATAAATATATTGTCCCCGCATTAATACGTCACACAAGATAAAACATGCAATTGCACATTTGCGGTTTCCCTGGTTATTAATAATACATATGTAAGTAGTGACAATCAAAAAGGAAAAACATAATTTCAAGCAGTCCCATCTGAAGTGTTAAGTATAAGAGCCCTTGTATCCCCCTTTTTAGGCGGATGTGTCCAGTAAAGTTCAAAATATTACGAGGAAGCGGATTAGGATGTGACTCGAGTTTTGTTAGATATTTGCCTGCGTATTTTGCAATTTCTTCAATGGCATATTTAAATCACTATGTATATTTGATTTTTGATATACCATGGAGCCGACGTTATTAACCGTAAAATTTTGTTTTGCCTTCGTTGGATTCTCTCGACATTGGAAGCTGAAGCAGTGACACACAGTTGAATTCCGTAGCACCATATTGTTTCAAAAGCGACTTGTATATCAAAAGTTTGCAATCTAGACTGAGTGTTGAATTGTTACTATTTAATAGATCTCATGAAATTTAATTTGTTTTTTGTTGAACTAAATCAAATTTAAAACTATTTTGTATTGTATTACATTGGGCGGGAATTCCCGGGAAACCAACAAGTCGTTCCCGCTTTCCCGGGAAATGAAAAAGTCCGGGAAAAGAAAAACTCTAAAGTATGTATATACATACATATGCACATGTGTAAACATATAATCACTGATGGGAAATGTGGCACAAGTGTGCCATTCTTGGTACTATTGGATGTTGGCTGGCACTGTGGCACTCGCGCTCCTTTTCTGGCACTTTTTGTTCTTTAAAATGAAAACTTTTTTTCTTTTAATAGTAAGTATTCTTCTTGTACTGCTAACGTTTCTATTGAAAACATAGTAGAATTTGCGCACAGATATGAGACTGACAACTGTTCGGTTCTGATGAGGAAAAGAAACTTTTTGCCCAGAGACATTGACGATCTATTAAATGGAATAAATTTCTTTGCAAAAGCTCATGTCGTAGGGATGATTTTATAAATTTTCAGATATATTTCAACTCTGAAGTTCATGAAATTCTTATGTATTCCCCAAACCGTTGGTTGTCTCGTCCAGCTGATGTAAATATAGTACTTGAATAGCGGGAACTCTCCAAATATTCCTTTATAATATCAAATTTTCAGTCATAATGCAGCGATAAATAGAACTTAATTCATATTAGGTGCGTTTGAGTACTCTTCCAGTAAAATCCAGTAACTGAGTAAATACTGAGTAATTTAAAGAAATTACTCTCAATAAAAAAGTTTGCAGCTAAAAGTATACGAACGGAAAAATTGTAAAATCCAGTAAAATATACACAACAGCTGATAGACAATTTGGCGCTAAAAAAATTATACATAAGTATGTACATATGTATATGCAAAAAAACCTGAATATAATATTGTACTACGTGGTCCAATCGAGATGAAACAGACTAGTTACATCATGGTCCATGTAATGCAGTCATGGATCATGTCGTTTTCACACAAGCATTCAATGCAATATGGAGTAGTTTTGGGGTTAGGCCGATGTAATGCAAATTTGGACCATTTAGTCCAACCCTAGGACATAAACCTCCTTTTTTCACATATCTGGAGTAGTTTTGGCGTATTCCTACTCCTCTTTGGAGTATTTACATACATGTATGGAATAGTCGCATTATCTGCAGACAATATACAAAACTATACATACATATATATTATTGCTTCTGTGAAGCACTTTGGTAAGGCAAAAAATTATGGCTTTTTGGAAGCTGAATAAATTACTTCTAGATGGCTCATCTCGCACAAAAAAAAAAACTCCTTATTCATGCGCAACACCAATTGATTCCCTAACATTAGCTCCCTTACTCGCGGTCTCCATCTGACATAAAATAGCTAACTTTAACATTAACTTCTGAGAATTGTTAAGTGGTGAGTATCAATATCCTATACCATTTTGCACAGTTTCTAAACTTTTTACCCTCGACGTGAATAATTAGGATGTAGAGAAAAAGACAAATATGTTTGTTTTCGCTTATACCAATCATCACAACAATATTGTTCACTTCCTTTCAAGTAGTTCGAATGAATGCATTTATTAAGAGAAATATACAATGGGAAAAGAACTTTATAACAGTTGCTTAAGCTAGCTTGTTCATATTATAGTTGGGCCTTTAGTCGAGTCAACATCGTTGAAAAAAATCCTCGTGCGGTGGATAAAAACGATAGAAGTAGTTTAGTAAAGGTGTATAAACAGTGAGCATCGTCAGGATAAGTCTTGTGCGTGAAAAATAGCTGAGAGGAAGCTTTGCTACAAAAACAGTGAAGTCAGTTGTATGAGACGTGTGGATACAACAGCGGGAAAATGTAGTTGCGATATATTTAAGTAATCTATATGCGTGTGTATTTAAGCTCTTGATTTTATTAGAATATTAAAAAAGGGTAAATACTACAACACAAATAATATTGTTTTGTCTTCTTGTTTGTAAGTACCTGTAAAAGTAAAAAATTTGGAATTATTATATTTCCACTTTTCTTCACCGAACTTAGCAGTAGTTGTATAGCGGTTGGCAATCCTGCAGTCAAAATATCTTTAAAGCAAGGAAGGAAAATGACTTCTGGGATTTTGTACCAACTATGAAAATAAAATGTACTTTTTAGACCATGACGGTACCAATTTTCAATATTTATTAATAAAATCAGAAACGTAATAAAAACTAGTATAAAAATACTTAACACAAAAAAACATTAAATATTACATTCATAAAGGTACATTCGTAGATTCGACTATTATATTAGAGATTAAAATAAAACACACACAAAAAAATAAAGAACACAGGCCAAATTAATGTTACTATATAATGAAACGTTGACATTTTTAAATTGTACCAAGTAACTCGCTGTAGTGCCACGGTACCAACAAGGTCAAAAATGTACCATAAAAAGTACAATTGTACCATGATTTTCATCCGTGCTTTAAAGAGTTGTATAAAAAAAATAAACCAAATTATCAGCCAATAGAAACGCAGTGTGCGTGACGTCACGCGTCTACTATTTTTTTGTATTTGCGTAATCTTGTAGTTTGTCACTCTTGCACATTATTGCTAACAAAATTTTTTTATAATGCATTATTTTAATGTTTTCTTATCTCCTCGTACGATTTTGTGTTAACATTTTGTCTTTAACATCACACACAACCTTGTATTTCAGAAAAATATGTAAATTTCTTGAAAAAATTATTTTCCGGGTCCATCTGGTTTTGTCTATGCTAAAAAAATTTCTCTTGACTGACGCTTTTTGATACACACTGCCAGTCAAAAACCAATATGGAAGCTGATTGTCACTCAACCAAAAAAATTTGTGATTGACTATTGACTGACGAAATTCGTTTTCACACTATCAATGAATGTAAAATTTTACCAAAACTGTCACTCATGTTCGAAAGTGTGTACCCCACTTAAAGGCTTGGTCAGACGTGACATAACCATAGCCATAGAAAACAGATGTTCGAACCAAATTTATGTGCAACACTGCATTTGATTATACGTGACTCGCCATAACGCCATAGCCATTGCCACAGAAACCAATTGAAATTTGGTGTGGTTATGGCTATTGCGTTATGACTATGTCACATCTTATTTAAGCTTAAGACTGTATGTACGTACTAGACACTCACGGCCTTATATATAAGAAAAAATTGGCATGAAATTAGTATAAGACACGAAATTGAATTTGGTGTTAATGAATTTCTCCATGCAATTTTATATTAAAATTGGGTGCTGCTAAGTTCTAGCGTGGTTTTTAATGTGAAGTTTTATGGTAAAACTCTATAAGATCACGCTCAATTTTGCCACTTATGCTAACTTCATGCTAGTTTTTTCTTATACATAGGGCCCTCAGCATCTACAAAAGTATTTAAGCCAAATAATTATTTTTCAACTTTATATTCCACATATATTTTCTCTTTTTTATAGCAATAAAAGGTTTTGTTATTAAAAGATTTAAATTAGATTATTTATTTATACAAATAATATAGAAAAAAATTAAATAATTTTGTTGGTGTTTGAATACTCTCGGTGTATTTTTTTTCATTAAAAATGCGACAGAAATCTGCTCTTATTGTGTGTTTTATGCTCTTGCTTTAGATTTTTGTAAGTAGTTGTGCTGTATACGTATGCAAAGCAGAATTCTAGCAGAACCCTCAGGGCAATGGGATGATAGACACTGCTTGAAACTGATACCTACTAGTTTCAGAAATCGAACAGCTTGGGCATATGAAAAATTTTGGTTGCAGCCAATTCTCGACGGTAAGCATATCTATCGCCTTCGCTTTCATTATAAATTTATGTTGACCGCTTCATTTTTTAATAGCTAGCAAAATAAAATTTTCTAAATAATTTGTAAGCAATAGTTAACGCGTGAATAAAAAAAGAACTGTAACCAATGAAGGGATATCCGCAAATAATTAATAGTAAGTATAAATTGCATGTTGTATGGTTTTAATATTAAAAAAATACATATTATTTTTAGAAGTAATTAAAAATAGTAATTTTTTCCGAAATGAATGGATGTACAAGTTAATTAGAAGAATTCAACGTAACCCGTTCATAAAAAAGACAAATAAAATTAGTAATCAACATACTTCGCTTAAACTAAGAAAATTTTAAAACAAATTAATAATTATGAAATTCTTTCAAAAGTTGGTATTTATGTACATATGTACATATATTAGTGTTTTTCATACGGGACATTTTCCGGAATAAAATCCAGGGAAATTTGTGCGGGAATTCCCGGATATTTTTTGGATTTTATTGTGGCAACTTTAGTCTGTATGTACACATTCCTGATCAGTGTCCTCATTCACTTTATGAATGCGATGGTGCACTAAGATGAGAGCACTAGCACCATAGCTAAAGCTCTACAACAACTAATGCCGAGTTTACATCTGGCACACATGTGCTCTGAGACTTAGAGGCCTTTATTTGCCAAAATCGGAATGCGACGTTCCAAATTTTATTCGATAGCAAATCATAAAAATACTAAGGTCATATTTCCAAACAAATATTTTGTAATATTTTTTTATAATACTCGCATAATTTGCTTTTTATAATATTGGTATTTATGTATTACTCTTATATAAAAAACGGGAACGGTATTCTTTTTTTGACTAATGTGTTTACATAACGTTACTACTTAATTTTTTTAATACATGTACTTATTTATTGTATCTTCAAATATGAACTAACAATAAGTATTCAAATCTTAAATCTAAAATATAATTATTAGGCCTGACCAGTGTTGAAGATAAACTTGTTGATAGTTATTAACAGGGAAACCAGAAATATGCTCTAAAAAAAGTGCTTTATGCGCATTCAATATGCACTTAAAAATCAAATAAATTGGTTTATTTGTAAATGAACATATATTTTTAGTTCAAAACTTCAACATTTGCATATAAAATAAGACAAAAAAAATATATAAAAAAGGATACAAAATTAACAAAGAATACATGTGTTTGAAGTGCAGGTTGGAACAAAACTAGCATAAAAATTTTGACTTAAACAAATAATACAAATTAATTTTTATTAGATGCTCTAATAACAATTTAACTTCAATTTCAAAAGATTACAATATCATAATTCAGGCTTTTTAACTGTATTTTGGATAAATAATACAAGATTTTTATTTATAATTTTTATTGCAGTAAAACACTAAATATTGACCTAGAATTTCAAATAAAATCGTTTCTAAGTTTCTGTCAATGTTCCTTAAACCTCTACTCGGGGCAGAGTCCGTCACAAATAGCAAAACTGGATTTGTATTGAAACTAACGTCCGTAAAACTGCGTGTATAAAAAATATGACATTACATGGAGAGATTTACAGAGATTTAGGTGGCGAATAATAAAAAAACCCAGATAGCGCTAAAAAAATTATTTTTAAAACTTAAAATTTTATTTCGAAAATGAAATTTTATTAAGTTTAAAAAAAATTTATATTTTTTCGGATGGGGTGTAATATACAAAAAAAAAATCTATAAAGTATCAAAATATGCCCGAAAAGCGTAAATTATGCTCTAAAAATTAGAGAATATGCTAAAAATATGTGTGTAAGACTGATATATGCAAAAACATGCTCTAAAGGGTAAAATATGCAACAAAAAAAATGCACTAACAAATCGATGCCGAAATTCATAAAACGTTCTGAAAAGGATAAATATATTGTCCCCGCATTAATACGTCACACAAGATAAAACATGCAATTGCACATTTGCGGTTTCCCTGGTTATTAATAATACATATGTAAGTAGTGACAATCAAAAAGGAAAAAAATAATTTCAAGCAGTCCCATCTGAAGTGTTAAGTATAAGAGCCCTTGTATCCCCCTTTTTAGGCGGATGTGTCCAGTAAAGTTCAAAATATTACGAGGAAGCGGATTAGGATGTGACTCGAGTTTTGTTAGATATTTGCCTGCGTATTTTGCAATTTCTTCAATGGCATATTTAAATCACTATGTATATTTGATTTTTGATATACCATGGAGCCGACGTTATTAACCGTAAAATTTTGTTTTGCCTTCGTTGGATTCTCTCGACATTGGAAGCTGAAGCAGTGACACACAGTTGAATTCCGTAGCACCATATTGTTTCAAAAGCGACTTGTATATCAAAAGTTTGCAATCTAGACTGAGTGTTGAATTGTTACTATTTAATAGATCTCATGAACTTTAATTTGTTTTTTGTTGAACTAAATCAAATTTAAAACTATTTTGTATTGTATTACATTGGGCGGGAATTCCCGGGAAACCAACAAGTCGTTCCCGCTTTCCCGGGAAATGAAAAAGTCCGGGAAAAGAAAAACTCTAAAGTATGTATATACATACATATGTACATGTGTAAACATATAATCAGTGATGGGAAATGTGGCACAAGTGTGCCATTCTTGGTACTATTGGATGTTGGCTGGCACTGTGGCACTCGCGCTCCTTTTCTGGCACTTTTTGTTCTTTAAAATGAAAACTTTTTTTCTTTTAATAGTAAGTATTCTTCTTGTACTGCTAACGTTTCTATTGAAAACATAGTAGAATTTGAGCACAGATATGAGACTGACAACTGTTCGGTTCTGATGAGGAAAAGAAACTTTTTGCCCAGAGACATTGACGATCTATTAAATGGAATAAATTTCTTTGCAAAAGCTCATGTCGTAGGGATGATTTTATAAATTTTCAGATATATTTCAACTCTGAAGTTCATGAAATTCTTATGTATTCCCCAAACCGTTGGTTGTCTCGTCCAGCTGATGTAAATATAGTACTTGAATAGCGGGAACTCTCCAAATATTCCTTTATAATATCAAATTTTCAGTCATAATGCAGCGATAAATAGAACTTAATTCATATTAGGTGCGTTTGAGTACTCTTCCAGTAAAATCCAGTAACTGAGTAAATACTGAGTAATTTAAAGAAATTACTCTCAATAAAAAAGTTTGCAGCTAAAAGTATACGAACGGAAAAATTGTAAAATCCAGTAAAATATACACAACAGCTGATAGACAATTTGGCGCTAAAAAAATTATACATAAGTATGTACTGAATATAATATTGTACTACGTGGTCCAATCGAGATGAAACAGACTAGTTACATCATGGTCCATGTAATGCAGACATGGATCATGTCGTTTTCACACAAGCATTCAATGCAATATGGAGTAGTTTTGGGGTTAGGCCGATGTAATGCAAATTTGGACCATTTAGTCCAACCCTAGGACATAAACCTCCTTTTTTCACATATCTGGAGTAGTTTTGGCGTATTCCTACTCCTCTTTGGAGTATTTACATACATGTATGGAATAGTCGCATTATCTGCAGACAATATACAAAACTATACATACATATATATTATTGCTTTGCAATAACATATATGCACTTTGGTAAGGCAAAAAATTATGGCTTTTTGGAAGCTGAATAAATTGCTTCTAGATGGCTCATCTCGCACAAAAAAATCTCCTTATTCATGCGCAACACCAATTGATTCCCTAACATTATCTCCCTTACTCGCGGTCTCCATCTGACGTAAAATAGCTAACTTTAACATTAACTTCTGAGAATTGTTAAGTGGTGAGTATCAATATCCTATACCATTTTGCACAGTCTCTAAACTTTTTACCCTCGACGTGAATAATTAGGATGTAGAGAAAAAGACAAATATGTTTGTTTTCGCTTATACCAATCATCACAACAATATTGTTCACTTCCTTTCAAGTAGTTCCAATGAATGCATTTATTAAGAGAAATATACAATGGGAAAAGAACTTTATGTATTCATATATATTCAAGATATCGAAAAACTGAAAACAAATTTAAGAAATTAATCATATTTAATATTTAATATTATATATTATTAATCATATTTAATAGATCAATAACTAAATTTTTTGAATGTTCCATGCGGGGAACCAGTAACCGTCCGACTATATCTATGAACAAAAATTAAACTATAAAAATCTATTAACTTTATTCACGTTTAAAAACAATCGGTTATGTTCTGCATTTCACGTGATATTACATCGTTGGGAAATTGTTGTTATAAATACATATTTCCAACAATTCGATGAAAATGACACACGTTTTAATTTCCCGAGGAATACATAAAACATGCCCTTATATTTTTCTGGCATCAAACTTAAATAAATGCAATATTGTTCAGAACTTAATACATTTGTTTTTGTTATTTTGAAAATTTCATCAAAAACCAAAAACTTTTGTTTCTCTTTGCTACTGTTTGTTTATATTTAAAAACATATGGTTTCATTTTACTGGATTTTACTGGCAAAAATTTGTCCAGTAAAAACTTGCATTTACTCAGTAAATGAACTGTCATTTTTCTCTCTCAATTCTCCCTCTCATTTACTGGATTTTGTGTACTCGAACGCAATCCAGTAAAAAATAGTAAAAATTTGTACATAGTTTTGAGTTCTCGTACGCACTTATTGTTACGGAAATGGCCGTCTACAAGGTTAATGCAGCGTTACAAAAAAATAATCCAACAGTGTTAATGTTAGTGTTATTCGAAAATGTTCTACAGAGTCAATGCAAAGATTCATTTAGAATAGTAGCTAAAGAACTAAACGTACACACGTATTCACGTACAAGCACACAGAAGAACTATAGTAACATTCATACCCTGCAGTAAGACTGGGGCCAAGTGTCTCTATGTCAACACTTAAATTCTAGTAGTAGTTACATTGTCTACAATTTCTCTGCTATTCGTCAGTATGAAAGAAAGAGAGATAACAGATGTGATGGATTTTTCAACAACTTTTCAATATAAATAAATTTGTATGTACATTAGTTATAGAAATGTACCAGTAAATGTCTGGTAGATATGTTTCCATGTTCCCATAAGAATGGGAATGAATTCACTACCTAGTCAATTGTTTTAGTGTTACTAGTAGATTTTCAATGACAAGCACATGATAAATATCTATAGCATAAAGTATTGTATGGGGAATAATTGTAGAGTAGTACTGGTGACAAAGACAAGAGCGACTCAGTACATTTTCACCACCGACATTTCCTTCAGGGTAGCTACACACGTACACACATGCAAATAAAAGAGCGAACACATATGTTAACAATCCTGCATTACCAGTAACACACGGTGTTACCAACATAAAAGTCGTTAAATAACGGCCAAACGAATTATATACAAATACCTAGAAGCAGTAATATGAATTTTCAAGAATACTGTTTGATCACCTGGCTACCATTAGTAAATGATAAGACAGATTGTAACGTGCATAGCAGCAGGATCGTTATGCAGTAATACAGTTCCTTCCATTTGTCATTACTAGATGCACACGTTTCATTACGCCATCTCTGGGCATATAGCGAACATTCCTGATCCGGTTCCTGTAGAATAAAAAGAGGCACCCTGTGTGAGAGGCATTAAGTGTTAGTGTCAACTCTAAAATCAAGTATTAAGGCCAAACTATAATATGAATAAGCTGGCTTAAGCTAATGTCAGAATTGAACGATAAGTCTGTCAAATGCTTAAACAATTCAGATGTGACTTTTAGGTGACCATAATGTACTTACATGCATTTAAGTATTCTTTAGCCACAGCTGCACATCTAGGTATTCTCAATGATTTTGTAGTAATTTTGTTTCTTCTCATAACTCCTAAATGAATGCAATTCAATCAAACTAACTTGAAAGAATGTCCTAATCTATTAAAAATTCACATATAAATATATCCATCACCTTATTACTTGTTTTATTTGTTTTGCGTACTAAAAAGTAAAACAGTGAATATACATAAGTAAATACATGTGTATGTGTGTATATGTGTATTGTAAAACAAACAATGAAAATAAAAGTTGCTTTATTTTCCGAGTTTAAAATAAGAAACAATAAAAAAATATTTAAAATCAATGAATATTTTCTGCTGCTGCTTGTTTGAGTTTAAAAGATGCACAAACAGTTGTTTCCTTACGGAATGTGCGTTCAGTTTGGCACTTTACTTAAGCAAATGACATTTGACGAAACTTGACGAAAAGTTTGTTAAGTACATTATAGTTTGCCACATGCGTTTTATATGTAACCGCACAGTTGCTTAAGCTAGCTTATTCATATTATCGTTGGGCCTTTAGTCGAGTCAACATCGTTGAAAAAAAACCTCGTGCGGTGGATAAAAACGATAGAAGTAATTTAGTAAAGGTGTATAAACAGTGAGCATCGTCAGGGTAAGTCTTGTGCGTGAAAAATAGCTGAGAGGAAGCTTTGCTACAAAAACAGTGCAGTCAGTTGTATGAGACGTGTGAATACAACAGCGGGAAAATGTAGTTGCGATATTTTTAAGTAATCTATATGCGTGTGTATTTAAGCTCTTGATTTTATTATAATAAGTGTTTTTGTTAAATAAATTATCAGTCTTAACCTTAATTAGTACACTGAATCTGCAAATCCTCGAGTAAACGGAAAAGCGTTTTTAAAGAGAGAAAAACGTAACAATATTAAATAATTTGACGGGTGATACGAGTATAAGCAAAATGTGTTTGTATTTTTATCTTGTGTCCTTAAAATATTAAATGATATTAATGTCGAAATGCATTCTGTTTTCATCTCGTCATTAATGTCGATATGTTCTGAACAAAAACTATATTGATAATCTTCATGTTGGAAAATAATATGATCGAAATTTTTACAATATTCCAAGAGAAGAAATTTATTGCGCCGCAGGAATTGAACTATTAATAACCAAAACCTCAGATTCTTAGCATAAAGTTGTAGAATTCAAAAATAGAATAAAGTCTTTTTACATTTCTTTTGTATCATATTTGACAACTAAGTATAAGTTCAAGGAATATTATTTGAATTGGTCTGCAAAGTTTGCAGCAGAACATGTTCTAAATGAAGACACAAATAATGTTGTTCCTTTTGTTACACAAATGTATAGAAACGAAACAAAATACGCTGAAAAAATTAAAAGGGAATACAGATTTAAAAAAAGTTCACAAACTTGAATGTGAGTGAGTTTTATTAAGATATCGGTGACTAAAAATAGTTTCAACCAAAAATTTTCAATTAAAATTATAGAATCGTTCAAGGTATTCCTGCTATTCTCCACTCTTCACTAAGTATGGAAAGAATCCCATTTGTCAACATCGACGTCACGTCAATACAGTACTAAAATGATTTAGGTTTTTCATTGAAAACAACTTACTACTATTGCCAAACTTACGCTATTTTCTAAACCTTGAGTAACAGAAAAAGATTTAAGATAAGTGCCCTAAAATTTTGGTAAATTTAAAGTATTTTCATTCAAAAAATCAATGTTAGCTGCATATTGACTTAGCTCCACAATATATATTTTTTCCTGTAATTATTGTTCACAATGCTTTTTTAAGTACAAGGTATACTAACCTGCGCACTTAACATATTTTTTGGCAGTTTTAAATTATTCTAATATAAAAAATTTAAGTAAGCTTCACACATTAAAAAAATTTGGCTACATAAATATTCAACCATGTACATATGTGTATAAAACTGAAGTCAAAAATTGTACACCTGCACATTTAGGCAGGTAAGTGCATTTAAGATAACAGCATTTTTTACTTACAGCTAGTAAGTCAAAATTACTGTATATATAAAATGCTAAATCAAAAAAAAAAAAAAAAAAACGTAAAATATATAGCTAACAATTATTAATACTTTTAACATTTACAAATTTATAAAACTAGCCATGGAAATTCATGAAAATTTCCAATTAATAACACAATAAAGTATCATTCAAGAACCATAGTACAGATAAACATTTAAATTATTTTTATAGAAAGTGGTTTGGCACTATTCAAGTGATTTTGGCACTATTTTGAAACAGATTCGGCACGAAATTAAGATTTTCAATTCCCATCACTGATATATATACAACCATACATACATATTCGTACAAAAACATGAAGATCAGAGTTCATTCCATGACACTGAGGGCTCTGCCAGGGTTGTCAGATGTGGCGATTTCTAGCTAAACGCTAGAATGAACAACAGAACTTAGATTGCACAGTCATCGAATCCTCTTTAATGCTTTCTAAAGTAATTTCATTTTATACTATTTATTCGTTACGTAGTTTTTGTTAAAATTCATATTTTCGATTTATAATTATAATGCTTAAAATGAAATATGTGACCATTTGAAAACAAATCTTAATGACTTTTTTAATACTGATTCATATTCAACACAAGTTCTTTCTTTTAATTTATTAAAGATATTACTTGTAATGGGTGTTTTTTATTGAGGTATAGAACTTTAAGTTGGCATCACTTTTTTAGCTGGCGGCCATTTTGTCAGCTGTTAAGTGATTAATATTTAGTTTGGTTTGCCATTTCATCATGAACAGGTTGACAAAAGAACAACGCTTGCAAATCGTGCAAATTTATTTCGAAAATAATGGTTCAGTTCGCGAAGTTTACCGCAAGCTCCGTCCATTTTATGGTCGACATAATCGTCCATCAGAGCAATTAATTCGGTTAACCATGGATCGTTTTCGCACTACGTTTACTCTATGTGATAATACGCATCCGCAGAGACATCGAACAGTGCGCACCGAAGAAACAATTGCCGCTGTAGAGCAAAGTGTTGAAGAGGACCCGAATGAATCGATTCGCCACCGTGCACAGCAATTGGAGCTTTGTCCATCAACTGTATGGAAGATTTTGCGCAAAGATCTTGGCTTGCGACCTTACAAGATCCAGCTTTTGCAAGAATTAAAGCCGCGAGACCATGCAATGCGTCGTGATTTTGGTGTATGGGCCGAAAATGAGATTGATCTCGATGCTGATTTTCATCGCAAAATTTTGTTCAGTGATGAGGCTCATTTTTGGTTGAATGGCTACGTCAATAAGCAAAATTGCGGCATTTGGAGTGAAGAGAATCCACATGAGACCCTTGAGACGCCATTACATCCACAAAAACTAACTGTTTGGTGTGCTCTATGGGCTGGTGGAGTCATTGGGCCATACTTCTTCCGAAATAATGCTGGAAAGTCAGTTACCGTTAATAAAGACCGGTATAGAGCCATGATAACCGACTATTTTGTTCCCGAATTGGATGGCATGAATGTGGATGAGTTGTGGTTCCAACAAGACGGCGCTACATGCCACACAGCGCACGTCACAATCGATTTATTGAAGGAAGCATTCGATGAGCGCATAATTTCGCGGAATGGACCTGTTAATTGGCCACCAAGATCGTGTGATTTGACACCATTGGATTATTTTCTTTGGGGATATGTGAAGTCGCTCGTCTACGCCAACAAACGAAAAACGTTAGGGGACTTGGAAGCCAACATTCGTGGCGTTATTGCCAACATACGGCCCCATATGCTCGAAAAAGTGGTTGAAAATTGGACCTGTAGAATTGGCTTTATTCGAGCCAGCCGCGGCGGCCACATGCCCGAAATCATATTTGATGGACATTAAAACGATTTTCTTGTGTTTTATTTCAATTCGAAGTTCTATACCTCTAAAAAAAACACCCGTTACATACGTACATATGTACATATTTTCATTGGTAATTTGGGGTCTCATTCGCAGTATGCTTTTTATAAGTAAAATGAAAAATTAACTGCCTGCCCCACGATGTCGAAAGAAAACTTAAGAGAACGAAAGGAAGTCACTCATTTTCTTCTATAAAAGTGTTCCACTATATTTCGACTTATCGTTCGATTCGGTTTAAGTTTCTAACGTAAGCCATCCATATTGCCACATCAACAATTTCACACATTAATCGTCAAATGGGAATAAAATATCGTTCAAATGTGTGAATTGTGCTTTAAAAAATTAAAATCTGTTTTAATTTAAGCTACAACAAGTGTCAAAATAAATTAAAATAAAGAAACTTAAAATAATTTGTGTTAAGGATAAAAAGTATGCATTAATGCGCAAGAGTTGAGATTTATGATAAATAAAGATCCAAAAAACCACAACTCGTGCAAAATGACCAACAGCCCATTTATTTAGGTCATTATTCGTTGTTATTGGGGTGATTGTTATTATCTTTAGGTCTTTCAAAATACCAACAGACCCGAAAAAAGTGCTTGCCAGTTTTATTTTTCGAAAAAGCGGGATAAGTTAAAAAGAGTTCAAAAATCACGGGATTTTCAAAAGTTTCGCGGTACAAAAAAAGCACAGAAATATTTCTACTTTACTGAGGGTCTCCACGCGCAATAAACCTGGAAATAATTATGTTTTCAACTGTCAAATTCTATTTCCAACACCATATGTCCACGTGTGGACCGAATAGACATTTATTTGCAAATAAATTTCGAGATAGTTCTTCAAACTTATTTCGAAGAAATACTGTTGACTATAAGCTGTCAAACTTCATAGACATTTGTTGTTTGTGAGAATTAAATAAAATAAACTTGTGACTGGGTTAAAAATACAGAATTTTTAATGTATAATAAAACGAATATAAACCAATTAGTTTTAAATCAAATAAAATAAATTAAAATTAACATAAAAACATCGATCTATACACAGTGAATTTTTTAAATTTATGTCTAATACCACAATGCGTGTTCTATAGCCCAGAACATCAGCTTGTACATGAATATATTTGTCACGTCATTCTGCCAACGTTATTGCTTATGTTCAGAAATAAATATTGCGCGTGGAGACGTACTGTTAAAGAACAAAGGAGTTATTTATAAAAATTATTAAGGCTTTATAAATGTTTAGCAAGCAAAATTTATTATGAAAATAAAGTATGTTTTAAAAACTATAAAAGGTTTTACAGTTTTATAGCCTTAATAATTTTTATAAATAAAGGCTTATGGCATGTTTCTACTAGAGCGTGGCACAAGCCCTAAAAAAAAGGCTTACAAGCACTCTCATTAATTTCAAAATGTGTGTGTATATTGCTACGTTATTTTAAAACAAAACTTTCAAAAGAGTTCTGTTTTGATTTACGATACGAATACTGCAGTACAGCACAAAACTGCAATAGAACAATGTTGAAGTAAAACCAAGTCTTTCAAAACAAAAATTAAATAGAACATCAGAATTCACACAGAAGATTGAAAACATGCTTGAATGTTTTGATAGCAAAGATAATTTTCCATATAAAAGAAACATTGCGCTTCGTGAGGAATATGAAAGCTGAAAAGAGTTTTTATTTACTATGAAATAATATCATACATAATTATGTACATTTATATATAACTAGCTACACCCGGTGTGCTTCGTTACCCCCATCGTGTTATCGAATGTAAATAAATATTTTGTAAATAAACCGAAAACTCGGAACATTTTGAAAGTTTTAAAATTTTGATATTTTATCATTATTAACATAGGTTTTTTGTAAATATCTTCGGAACTACATAACCGATTTAAGAGTTTGATATCTCGCTTTGAAAAACATGCCAAAAGCTTTCAAAAAAAATTATATAAAAAAACAGTCGAAAAGCTGCTCTGGGTTGAGGAAATTCTCTCGCGTCATGGTAATTATTTCTTAAGTGCGGTCAGGCTTGTGTATGATGTTTGGCCTTCGAGAGATTTTCGTCTCGCTCGCACTGGTTGACTGATCTGCCACGAATAACCGTATAATCTTGTGGTTTTTTGTGGAATATCTTTAACAACCACGTTGCTACTTCCTATGTGAAGGCATAGGTCGTGTACAGTCAGTCACAAAACCTTTTAAAATACTGTTAATACCATCTTGGGCATATGGTCTAGTTACCCCACCCATATTTGTGCAACATCATATCATGCAAATTTACTTTGTATAATATTTATAATAAAAAAATAAATAAATAAATAAATAAATAAAATAAACAAAAGGAAAAAAAATAAATAAATATATATATATATATATATATATATGGCATTGGTGGTGCAATATGAAAAATGGATTTTGCCACGCCCCTCCGTCCGCAGACCGAAAATAAAAAATCAGACTTCACAGTGTCACCCGCCAGAATATTTTGAAGATTCCCTAAAAATTTCATCAAAATCGGCCCAGCCGTTTTGGAGTCCATACGTTACATACATACATAAATACATACACACATCCTCTTTTATATATAAAGATTAATTTGTTAATTTTTATTATCAATATATGTATACATATATACCTATACATACACCCCATCATCATACATCTTTCAGCAAATTGAAATACGATGAATCAAAACAATTCACATATTCCATTTGCAAGAAAGTTTCGTATATAAATCAGCAATCTACATCAACTGACACCACACACAGTGGACCAACCACAGAAGAACGCTGATAATAAAGGTTTAGTGGCCTTCGAAAATGGCTAGCTGTTCCGTTCAACTATGTGTTGTCAGAATTTTTACAACTAACTTTGGTGTTATTTGTTCATTAATAATTATCACATGTAATTTGGCTTAAAAAGCGATACGAACTTTAGCCTGTTCAAATCATAAATATAGAAACAAATGGAGTTCGAATAATAATTAAAATTAACTAAAATTAATAGCCATGGGCCTGTGGCAAAAATTAAATAAAAAATATACTTAATAGTAACAAACCAAAAAAGTTTGTCTTAAGTAGAACAAAAATAAGCAAATTAATAAACATGTGTTTAATTAGTAAGGAACAAACGACAATGGTAAGACTATTGTAAATTTAGAAATGGTAAAGTGAGCTTTCATTACAAAACATCTTTCAGCAAATTGAAATACGATGAATCAAAACAATTCACATATTCCATTTGCAAGAAAGTTTCGTATATAAATCAGCAATCTACATCAACTGACACCACACACAGTTTACCAAACACAGAAGAACGCTGATGATGAAGGTTTAGTGACCTTCGAAAACGGCTAGCTGTTCCGTTCAACTATGTGTTGTCAGAATTTTTACAACAAACTTTGGTGTTATTTGTTCATTAATAATTATCACATGTAATTTGGCTTAAAAAGCGATACGAACTTTAGCCTGTTCAAATCATATATATAGAAACAAATGAAGTTCGAATAATAATTATAAGTAATACTTTTTTATTTTGTTGTTTCTACATATCAATTCCAAATGTATCTAATGTCATATACAGGCAATCAAAAATAAGTACTTGTGTGGAAATTAAAATAGATTTTATTTATTAAATAAGAAATCCACATGTCCACACAATCGTCTAATTGAACCATTATGGAAACTGTAAGCATAAATCCAAATATTATATGCGATACCTTTATGTATTTTTATCACAATTTTATTTTCCATTTTGTGCACATAAATTTGTTCAAGGAAAGTAATAATATGTTTGCGCGAGTACCTGAAACTTTTTACTGAGCTTCGCTGTATTATATTGAATTTCGTTCGTTTACACAAAATCTTGAGAGAGTAATTTGAGTCTGAGTACTTGCAAGTTCTTACTGAATGTGATTATATTTTTAAGTAATTTCTTCAATTGTTTTCTTGTATGATGTGTATCATTTAAAAAAAAAGAGATGATATCGGTTTTAGGTATATAGGCTCAATCAGACGTGACATAACCACAGCCATAGAGAACAGCCGTTCGAACCAAACTAAGGGGCAACACTGTAGTCGATTATAGGAGACTCGCCATAACGCCATAACTCTCACCATTGAAACCAATTGAATTTTGGTTTGGTTATGGTTATGGCATTATGGTTATATCATGTCTAATTTAAGCTTATGAAATATATTTTTTATATATCTGATACATTTTTCCACATTTCAAATATATTGAAAGATATTAAACCCCAAAGTTTCCTTACATCCGTAAATTTCAAGTTAACTAAGCATTGTCCCTTATTGTTATTGACGACTTTGCAGCGAAAGTCAGGCGTATTGTACTAGATTAAAGAAAAATATAGCTTGTTTTCTTTAATCCACTACAAATAGTCGAAATAGAAGCCGAAAAACGCCAACCACGATAATTATCATTATCATTTTATTCATTATCTTGGAAGATTGGGTGAATTTCCATTACATGCGTCAAAGTAGTAACAATCTGGCTATATATTACCTGATTTACATTAAGCATTTTTTCATGAAATTTCATGAATTTTGTTGCATGCAACTTTTTCTATTTGCTAATTTCAGCGCTGTAAAAGAAAATTTTATATAAAAAAAAGCGTAAAATGAAACTCTGATAAATTTTTGACAGTTGTTTCGATATAAGTTTCTCCTCCAGCCCTCGTATTGACAGATAAAAAATTTTCATGCAACTAATTTCATGAAAAAATGCTTAATGTAAATTAGGTATATGCATGTATGTACATATCGCATATAATGCATGAAATCCTTCTCCTTTTTTATGTTTATTTAAGCAAATACAAAAGCTTTTTCAGGCAAATCTTAATGCTTTTATAATTTTTGCATATATTATAACATACCGAAAATAAAAAAAGTGTGTCGCTATCGACACAAGAATACCATGGCAATAATGAAATTAAAAGCACAAAAAGTGATACCAAATATAACGTAAGCTAGACAAGTGTACCATAAAAACTCATTTTGCTTGCCTGAGGACTTACTTGTTATGTAGAAACAGGCTATTAATAAGCAAAATTTATTATGGAAAATTGTTTTAAAAACCTTATATAAAGCTTATAAAAAATAATAAATATATTATAACATTAAATATATTTTTGTTGTGATTTCCTTGTACTTATAATCAGAGTACGAAAATAAACGAAACAAAACGTTTGATTTTGTTTTGTTTCCTTCTTTGAAGTGAGTAAAACAAAAACAATAAGA
Organism: Tachina grossa; assembly: GCA_949987645.1. Lineage (NCBI taxonomy): Eukaryota > Metazoa > Arthropoda > Insecta > Diptera > Tachinidae > Tachina > Tachina grossa. The sequence continues at coordinate 45,707,822 of OX465277.1, forward strand.
ACTATTGCTCAAGTTGTTATTTTATGCACATGTACACAATCAATACATTAATTTAATCGTAAGCTTCTAGAAAAGAACACAATAGGAATTAAATGGAAACGTTTGGAAATATTTGCGGAGAATTTGACATCATCAATCATGAATAAAACTCCAAGAGAAATTTCTCTGTTTTCCAATTAGAATGTGTTTTTTTTTGTTTGAAATTTTTCCCTGAAAAAATTTTTAGCGTAATTTTATCCACGATTGCCCTCATAATATAATTTTATTGAATTGTTGTTTAACATATTGTTACGAAAATGGCCGTCGACAGGTTTAATGCAGTATTACACAAAAATATTCCAACAGGGTTATTGTAAGTGTTGCGCGTAAATATTCCTACAGCGTCAATGCAAACAATAATCTAGAATAGTAGCAAACAACTTGTAAAAATTAAAAAAACTTTTGATGACAAATGAATTTGAATTTTTATTTGTTTCTAGAGCTCTTCGACGAGAGCTCATGGAATGTTCAAGTTGATCTTTTTTTTTTGTATTAATAAAATTGCATGTCTTATATAATACTTATAAGAATAACCTAGATTGCACAAATGAGTGATTTGCTAAAATTCACTCAATATCTTATTTCTATTCTTATGCCTACTTACATACATTTTACCAGTACATCATAAATTTTAGGCGCTAGCCAAAAAATTAGGATTGAGTGCTTTTTAATATATGGCATGTTTCTACATTACAAGTAACTCAAAAATTTTGATCATATGAGTACAAAACTATGCTTTGGGGTTTCATAAAACAACTGTCAACTTTTTCTGAGTAAAATACGTAATACTTTTTTATTTTGTTGTTTCTACATAACAATTTCCATTGTATCTAATGTCAAATATAGGCAATCAAAAATTAGTACTTGTGTTGAAAATTAAAATAGGTTTTTATTCATTAAAGAAGAAATCGAATGTCCACACAATCGTCTAATTGAACCATTATGGAACCTGTAAGCATAAATCCAAAAATTCTTAGATTATATCCCATATTTGTATGTATTTTCATCACAATTTTATTTTCAATTTTGTTCACATGAATTTGTTCAAGGAAAGTAATAATAGGTTTGTTCGATAACCTGAAACTTTTTACTGAGCTACGCGGTATTATATTGAATTTCGTTCGTTTGTAATTTGAGACTGAGTAATTGCAAGCTCTTACTGAATAAATGGTTGCTGAAAATAGCGGTTGCACTTTTCTTTTTTGGTAATTTTATTTCTAAGTAAATTCTTCAATCATTTTCTTGTGTGATGTGTAGCATATTTAAAAAAAAGAATATATGTACATCGGTTTTATGTATATGAAATATATTTTTTATATGTGTAATACATTTTTGCAGATTTAAAATATATTGAAAGATATTAACCTCCTAACCACGATAAGGCATATTATTTTGGTTCATATATAAACTCCTGTGCTTTGAACCACATTTCAATGTAAAGTTTTTTATTCATTAATATTTTGGATCTAGCTGTATTCAAAGCAAGAAGATTGGGAGTATTTCCATTAAATGCGGCAAATTAGTAACCATCTGACGATATATATATTATATATATACATATCGTATATGATGGTTGAAATCCATTCATGAAGCATGAAAGCTTTGTGATTTGCTTCAGCAAAATCTTAATGCTTTTATAATTGTGAAAAAATTATAACATAGCGTAAATGAAAAAAAGTATGTCACTATCGATGTTATTAATTAAGAATCTATGATGCAGCCTTTTTAATATATCTAAACATTCTTTCATGCTTAATATCAAAAATACTCAGGATTTGTTCAGTTACTCGATTTTGCTTGATAAATAAACGAACTGACCTAATATTGTATTGTAATTTAAAAGCAGCTGTTTTTTGTTTTGCTCGATTTTCTCCTAGGGCTGCCATTAAGTAATGCAAAATATACAAAAAGTGATACCAAATACAAAGTAAGCTAGACAAGTGTACCATAAAAACTCATTTTGTTACGTACTCGCCTGTGTACCGCTTGCTTGCCTGAGAGCTTACTTGTTATGCAGAAACAGGCCATTAAATTTAAAATTTTCATGGGAAAATAAAATGTTATATGATCTACTTAAAACAATAAATTATTTTCCCATCGTGGAAGGTTAAGTGCGCCACACACAACAATGTACGGTATGTTTACAAAAACAATTATAGATAAATACATATATGCATTGCTTCAAGTATTTTAAATATTAATATAGCGGCTGGCGGCACAAAAGAAATTGTCAAGTGCATTCTGACCGCTGCACATGCAAATGATATTTGATATTATTTTAGTTATTAATATGCATGCCCTTAAAACAATGAATACATGTACTGTTGTGTTTATAAAGGAATGTTATCATGGTTCACTACACCTCCACCTTTTACAAGAATGTTCACATAAATTTTAATTTATGGACATTCTTTTACAGATAAAAAAATTTCATTGAAGTTTAATGAAAAATTAATTATTAATTTTAAAATATTTATTTTAATTACAATATTAGTTGGTAGCGCGCTTACCGTTTTTTTAAATTATTTAATATTATATAACTTAAGTCTATTCTTATGAACTATTTGTGTTTTATTTGTTTTCTTATCAACTATAGCTACATTATTTCTTAAGTCTATTTTCTTAATTTTGTAAGGTCCTCTATATCGGGTTTCTAACTTATGACCTGCTTAATTTTTAAATAAAACTAGGTCTCCTATTTTAAAATTATATTCTATTATAGCCTGTTTCTACATAACAAGTAAGCTCTCAGGCAAGCAAGCGGTACACAGGCGAGTACATAACAAAATGAGTTTTTATAGTAGACTTGTCTAGCTCACATTGTATTTGGTATGTCTTTTTGTATATTTAATTTCATTATTGCCATGGTATACAATTTGATATTTGAGTTAATTTTTTTCCATACTAGAAGCATTACTTAATGGCAGCCCTACGAGACAATCGAGCAAAATAACAAACAGCTGCTTTTAAATTTCAATACAATATTAGGTCAGTTCGTTTATTTATCAAGCAAAATCGAGTAACTGAATAAATCCTGAGTATTTTTGCTATTAAGCATTAAATAATCTTTGGATACATTAAAAAGGCTGCATCATAGATTCTTAATAAATAACATCGATAGTGACATACTCTTTTTCATTTACGGTATGTTATGATTTTTTCACAATTATAAAAGCATTAAGATTTTGCTGAAACAAGCCAAAAAGCTTTCATGCTTCATGAATCGATTTCAGCCATCATATACGATATGTACATACATATTGCGTCAGATGGTAACTAATTTGCTGCATTTAATGGAAAAACTGCCAATTTTCTTGATTTGAATACAGCTAGATCCAAGATAATAATGAATAAAAAACTTTACATTGAAATGTGGTTCAAAGCACAGGAGGTTAATATCTTTCAATATATTTTAAATGTGGAAAATATATTACAGATATAAAAAATATATTTTATATACATAAAACCAATGTTTATTCTTTTTTTTAAATATGCTACACATCATACAAGAAAATGATTGAAGAACTTACTTAGAAATAAAATTCACAAAAAAGAAAAGTGAAACCGCTCTTTTCGGCAACCATTTATTCAATAAGAGCTTGCAATTACTCAGCCTCAAATTACAAACGAACGAAATTAAATATAATACCGCGTAGCTCAGTAAGTAATTTCAGGTAATAGAACAAACCTATTATTACTTTCCTTGAACAAATTTATGTGAACAAAATTGAAAATAAAATTGTGATGAAAATACATACATACAAATATGGGATATAATCTAAGAATGTTTGGATTTATGCTTACAGGTTCCACAATGGTTCAATTAGACGATTTTGTGGACATTCGATTTCTTCTTTAATGAACAAAAACCTATTTTAATTTTCAACACAAGTACTAATTTTTGATTGCCTATATTTGACATTAGATACAATGGAAATTGTTATGTAGAAACAACAAAATAAAAAAGTATTACGTATTTTACTCAGAAAAAGTTGACACTTGTTTTATGAAACCCCAAAGCCAAATTTTTTACTCATATGAACAAATTTTTGAGTTACTTGTAATGCTTCAAGTACTCCGTGGTTTGTATAAAATTATGAATAGCTATTTTACTGACGCTAACTCCGACTGCAGTTCTAATTCTACTTGAACTCACAGATGAATTCGAGACTATTTAGAGAATTTGCGTCTATATTGAGGTGAAAACTTCTTATAAGTCTTTCCTTTGTACCATTTGTAATACTCTGATGGATTCTTCATGTAATTGCTTATAACTTTTGGTCTGCGACGAAGTTTTCCGCCAATAGCGCGGTTAGAAAGCCCTAGATCGTGATACGTCTCAAGTTTTGCGATTTCCTTGGAACTAAGCGACGGCTTTTTCCTAATACTTTTTTTTGTGCAAATAAAACGTTTTGCTATTGCAATTAAAGGTATTTTGGCATAAACATCAAAGATCAATTGAAATCTCATCACTGAGGCTAATCTATGTTAACACTGAAATATTAAAATTTCTCATGCTCTTTACGAAAACTATTATGAAAGTCCCTTTAATGTTTACTGACCCATTTGGAATTTTTGTCAATAAAGCAACAGAGTTTCCTCTTAAGAATGACTTAAAAACATATTTTCTATTTAATTAAGGAATCGCGAAAATTTCTACTATTCTCTAAAATTTCAAGTGAGGCTATCCTATGTTAACGGAGTGTATGTCTTTGGACATATTTTTCCAATAGTAATGTCTTTTTATTTTTTCTAATGTTCTATATAGTCCACAATGTCCTCCTTCTATGGGATCATCGTGATGGTTCAGCAGAATCTCAAGAATTGCCTTAGCATTCTTGTTATTGATTTGGGTCACCTCATTTAGTAGCGCTACTTTAATTTTATTTAATATTTTATTGCCCATAATTTTAAATTCATTAATAGAGATAAATTCGAAAATTTTTTCACAAGGTGCCACTTGTAATGTATTGATATTATGTTTACCGGCCACATATTCAAGCCTAGATAAAAATTGTCCTAAGTCAAAGTTCCCTTTAGTAAACAAATCATTTATTTGTATATATGTTACTATTGATTTTCCTCGTTTGATATAACATCTTCCGGGGGAAATCTTTAGTTTATAGTATTTTCTGACGTCAGTGTTTTTTAAAGGTACATATATACTGGGCTTACCATAATTTTTATTAAATTTATGCTGTTTATTTAGTTTATTACTATTCTTTTCTTTTTCTGTATTGGTCATCGATCTAGTCGTGACTCTTAATATAGAACAGATTTTATTATTCATGTCTCTTAAGTCGTTTATTGTTATTCGCGATAGAGCGTCGGCAATATGGTTATCTTTTCCCCTAAGATATTCTTCTGTAAAGTCATATTCTTTTAAATCGAGTCTAATTCTCGTTAACTTGGAGCTTGGGTTTTTCATTGAAAATAAATAAGAAAGTGGTCTATGATCAGTACGGACAAGAAAATGTTTTCTATATATATATGGTCTGAAGTGAGTAATTGCCCAATGAATTGCAGTTAATTCTTGCTCAATTGCTGATTCTCCTTTTGTGAATGTCTTGGATGCATAGGCAATAGGTAAATGTTTATCTTCGTGTTGTTGTGTTAAAACAGCGCCACAAGCGTGCTTACTTGCATCTGTTGTTATACAAAATTCCTTTGCGATGTCAGGATACTGTAGTAAGGTTGGACTCATTAATGCCTTGTTGAGATATTTAAAAGCAAAATCACATTCTTTAGTCCATTCAAAGGGTGTATTTTTCTTGGATAATTTTGTTTAATGTCTGGAGTATTCAGAAAAATTTTTAATAAATCTTCGATAGTAGTTACAAAAAGCTACGAATCTTTTTGCACTATCTGCGTCAGTTGGTGTTGGATAGTTTTCAATTATTGAATATTTACTATCGTCTGGTAATATTCCTGTATCTGTGCATTTGTGACCAAGGTATGTTACTTCTATCTTGAAGAATGAACATTTTTCAGGATGTAATTTAAGATTGTTTTTTCGACATAGATCGAAAACGTTTTTTAAATTTGAAAGCATGTGCTTTTCGGAGCATCCCAATACGACCAAATCATCCATATATAGAAAGGCTTGGTCTGGTTTTAAACCACTGAAAGCAAGTGTCATCATTCGTTGAAAGGAATTGGGTGCTATCTTTATACCATAAAGTAATCTAGTAAATCTGTATGAACCATTGTTGGTTGAAAAAGCTGTTAAGTCCCTAGAGTTTTTCTCTAAGCTAATCTGGTGAAAGCCTTACATTAAGTCCAAACAGGAAAAATATTTTGCTCTGCCTAGTTGGTCCAATATATCATCAATTCTAGGTATTGGGAATTTATCTGCAATTAATTTTTTATTTATTTGTCTGTAATCTATAACAAGTCTCCATCTCTTCTGGTCAGAGTTAGGAAGTGACTTCTTTGGTACCAAGAAGACTGGACTATTGTATTCAGAATAGTAAGGTTCAATAATCTTATCGTCTATTAATTTTTTCACTTGTTTGTCAATTTCTTCTTTATGTGTGTGTGGTATACGATAATTTTTAATATATACTGGTTCTTTATCTTTTACTCTCAATTTTTATTCATAAAAATTATTAGTTGTTATTGTTTCTGATTCCAAACCGAAAATATCACTATATGTTGAACATAGTTCCGTTAACGTAGTTTTAAATTGTTGTGGACAATTTTTCTTCAAAATTTTTAATATTTCTGATTTTCTTTGTGAATTTTTGCCTAAATTTTCTTTGATAATATTATAATCAGAGATGTTTTCGGTTTTTATGCTATTTTGTTTGATTTTAGTAATGGTGTTATTAGTATTTAGAATACGAATAAATGCTTTGTCAGATTTAACCAATGTATTTGGTATAAAAACACCTGGTTCAATTTCTTGATTTGGAATTAATAATTCATTATTTGAATTGGTAAAACGTACTTTACGTATTACTTCACATCTTGGAGGTATATTAATTTCATTGCAGTTATTCGTAATTGGTATATCTATTGTATGTGGTATATTAAATGGTCTAAGGATAAGGCAATCATTGCCTTGGTTAAAATCCAATATACAATTATAACGCTTCATAAAGTCCATGAAAATGATTCCATCGCATGGTATTGGAAAATTATTATCTACTACTTGGAAATAATGTGGTATTAAAAATTTTTTAAATGTTAAATCGCAAAATGTAATTCCAATCGATTTGATATTACCCTGTCCTATTCCACTTAAAGTTGTTGTTTTATTAGTGTTAATTTGGTTTAGTTTAAAGAATTTTGATTTTATTAATGAAATGTCTGCGCCAGTGTCTACTAAGAGTGTGAATGTAGTGTTAGTATTGCCTAATTGAATATTTATAAAGAAGCTCAAGTTTAGATTAAGATGGTAAACTTTTACTGATTTGATCCTAGGGGAAGTTCGGAGTTTTCCGAACCATTTTCATTTGATTCTGTTGCTCTTACGTAGTTATTGTTCCTACGATTATTATTATTAAATCTTTGTCGGTTTCTGTAATAATTGTTATTATTATTGTTATTATTATAGTTGTTGTTATTGTTTCTACGTGGGTAATTATTTCTTCCACGTGATCGTGTGTTATTACCAAGGTAATTGTTTCCAAAATTTGTACTTTTGTCCATAGTACAAAATGGTATTTTGTTGACCTGTGGCATCTGTACAACTATTAACAAATTTACTAATAGCATCGTTCATGCTTTTGAATTGACCCGCTTCCATGATAAGCTTAACTTTATCTATGGTGCAGTTTTTAGTTAATGCTTTGACTGCTGTTTGTGTGGAATATTTTGTGGCTAAGTCGCATGACAGTCCATCTGAAATGTATGCGGTTTCTAATGCCTTGGTTAAATTTTCTATTTCACTGCAATAAGCGTTAGAATTTTTATTGTTTTGCTTTATATTTAAAATTTTTGCCGTTAATACTTCCACAGATTCTCCTTTGACGCTATTTTTTAGTTTGTTTATTATTTCTGATATAGTTGACCCATTATTGATTAAATTTCTGGCGTTTCCTTTTAGCTTTGTTTTTATTACTGTTACTGCCACTGCTTCGTGATTACCTTTTATTGAGTCTACTAGAGACAAGGAATCAACAAAGGAGCGTAAATTTTCTGATTTTCCATCAAAGTCTATAATCAGCTTTGAAGCTGTATTTAAAAAGTCTACTACAGTTTGAGTCATTGTGGATTCAGTTTTAGGTATAGAAATATTAAATGTTACACTTTCGTGTACTGAATTTGGTAGTTCGATTTGTATCGAATTTTTATCGGCTAGTTTTGAAATTCTGCTTGTTAAGTCATGGAAAAATGCGTCTGCTGCTCTTTGGTGAGCTACTGTTAGTCTATTGTAATAAACATTAAATAAAACTCTTATTTCTTCTAATTTTATAAGAATTTTTAGAAATTGATGAATAATTGTTTCATTTTTAATTGGTCTATCAATATTGATACACTTATATGACCGTTCAAAATCTTCTTTTATAATTCGTGCCTTATTTAAAATATGCTTCCATTCCATCAGTAAAATAAAAAAGTTAGCCAAAGTGCTTAATTTGGTTATATTTTGTCCAAATCGTTTGCTTAGGGCTCTTTTATGTGACAAATATATTTTAAGCAACAAGTTTATTGCTGAAATTATTACTAATATTAGCATTAGTATCCATAATGAATTTATTTCTGACTTATGATCAATGATTTCCAAATTGGTAATCACGTTAGCATTGGGGTTTTCCATTTTTGATTCTGTTTTACCCATATTTACAAATTTATTTATCTTACTGAATTATTGGTGCTTATTATTTTCTTTTTCTATGCGTTCTGACCATACCATTCTGACCTACTTTAAATTTATTTTAATGATGTAATAATATTGAGCATAAGTAAAAAAATTTTTAATTATTATATTTGTCAACGGCGGTTAACGCCTACTGACCTAAGAGTGCGCCGTAATTAGTGCACTGCTTTAAAAGAGAGAAAAATTTGTTTTAATTGTTACGTGAAGTTTTAAGTTGGATGAGCCGGTCTAGCTCATCAATCCTAATCCAAATCTTGGTAGCGTCCTCCCAGGTTGGTGGAATTTCTCTGTATATTTCTCGGAGGAGAAGTGCTTTTTCTCTTTTTAAGCGGCAGAGATATCCTCCCCTGCGCTTTTGTTTTTTAACTACTGGGATGTTAAGTTTTTCTTCCTTGTCTTTTTTGTTTTGGCGTCTTTTATACTCTTCAATTTTGATTGGTTGTGGGCCCGGTTTTCCCATATTATATGCCTTCAAAACTTCCTTGATTGATTAATTGCAATCTTGTTGGGCTGCTGGTCTAAAATATTAATATCACGTGTTGCTGAAGTAGTTGTTTCTTTCTGCCTTTTATATTCCTCAATTGTGATTAGTAGCCCGGTTTCCCCACATTATATGCCTTTTGGCCAGGCGGACTTCCATCTCTTCTGACAGATTTTCGGCTTATCTGTCAGGTATTTAAAAATGATTATTTCTTTTTTAGCTAGTGCGATTTAAAATTTCGCAACAATAGCAAATGTAATGTTTGTTTATTCTGGGTGCAGAGTCTTAGCGCCTCCAGATGTTGGCAGGATCGCCATGTAATGTTATTTTATTTGCGTGGAAATAAAAAGGTTTAAATTATTTTTCTGAGCTCAGATAGGAGCTCTTAGGCATGTTGTTTATTTGATTATTAATTATTATTATTAAGATTCTAAAACTAAATTACATCTGCTTATATACTAACTATGAGAATAATGCTTAACCTATCTTAACAAAGAGACAAAAGAAAAGCTATATGCTTAATAAGCAAATTGTTCCCTTTTAGTTTCTAACGGTAGACGTGCGGCGTGTGTCTTATAAGTAACTTGTAAAAGCTAGATTTTGCAAACACATATTATTATTAAATATGATTTATTCAAATGCTTTATGCTGCGGCCCTTGATCAGACTTGCGAGTGTCAAATGGCCGTTGAACAAAATACATATTTACGTTGCAGTCTGTCAATGCATTTGTCTAACACTTCATGCAGCGGTATTTGCCCGATTGCATGAGTGTCAAATGTCCAGTGCACAAAAATGCTTTTAATGCAATTTGATGTTATGTATGTTGCGGTCGAGTTGATTTTAATGTTTACTATACACTCCTGGTTATAGTGATAATGAAACCACGCTACACCCTCCACCTTTTACAAGAATGTTTATATAACGTTAGTTTTATAGGCATTCTTTTACAATTGGTTATTTTAAATTATAAAATACGAATACAATTATATATATTTTTTATTTTTTGTTTTTGTAGTCCGGACATACATGTATACATATTATTTTATTTAGTTTTATATGGCTTAATTCTATTCTTATGAACTATTTGTGTTTTATATGTTTTCTTATCAACTATAGTTACATTATTTCTTAAGTCTATTTTCTTAATCTTGTAAGGTCCTCTATATTGGGTTTCCAATTTATGACTTGCTTCATTTTTCAGTAAAACTAGATCTCCTATTTTAAAGTTATAATCAAGTACATCCCTGTCATAGTTTAATTTTTGTCTAAGCTTATTTTTATCTAATAATTGTCGAGCTCTCTTATATGCTACTGCTAACCTAAATTTTGTTTCTTTGGCATAGTCATCTATGTTATATAGTGGTGCCACTTTATCTACATTGAATATCTGAAAACTATTAGGTGTTTTTGAAAAGACTAACTCATAAGGACAATAATTATGTATTGCTGAAGGTGTTGTATTAAAACAATAAGTAAAATATTTTAGCCATTCGTCCCAATCATACTTGTCTATAGATATGTAGGAACGTACATATTCATTGAAAGTTCTATGACTTCTTTCTATTGTGCCTACTGTTTGGTGGTGATGAGCTGTCGAAGTTAGTTTTTAAATTTTTAGTAGATTACAAAGTTCTGTTAATATAGAATTTTTATATTCTGTTACCATGTCCGAAATGAACGTCTTCATTGGACCATAGGTAAGTATAAAATTTTCAAATATCGCCTTAGCGATGGTTTTAGCGCTTTTGTCTTTTATTGGTATAGTAACTAAATATTTAGTTAAATCACATATTATTGTGATAGCATATTCATTTCCAAATAATGATTTTGGAAATGGTCCTTTTGTGTCTACCACTACCGTATCAAATAGTTTTGTTGGCGTTGGTGTCACAGTCATTGGACTTTTGTTATGTTTTAAAGTTTTAGCAGTTTGACATTTATGACATGTTTTTACGTATTTAGATATATCTTTGGACATATTTTTCCAATAGTAATATCTCTTTATTTTTTCTAATGTTCTATATATTCCACAATGTCCTCCTTCTATGGGATCATCGTGATATTTCAGCATAATTTCAAGAATTGCCTTGGCATTCTTGTTATCAATTTGGGGCACCTCATTTAGTAGCGCTACTTTAATTTGGTTTAATATTTTACTGCCCATAATTTTAAATTCATTAATAGAAATAAATTCGAAAATTTTCACACTAGGTGCCACTTGTAAATTATGTATATTGTGTTTACCGGCCACTTTTTCGAGCCTAGAGAAAAATTGTCCTAAGTCAAATGTCTCTTTTGTAAACAAATCATTAATATGTATATATGTTTATGTTTATATATAGATTTTCCACGTTTAATATAACATCTTCCGGGGGAAATCTTTAGTTTATAGTATTTTCTGACGTCAGTGATTGTTAAAGGTACATATATACTGGGCTTATCATTATTTTTATTTTCATAAAATTTATGCTGTTTATTTAGTGTATTACTATTTTTGTCTTTTACTGTATTGGTCATCGATCTAGTCGTGACTCTTAATATAGAACAAATTTTATTATTCATGTCTTTTAAGTCATTTATTGTTATTCGTGATAGAGCATCAGCAACATAGTTATCTTTTCCCCTAAGATATTCTACTGTAAAGTCATATTCTTCTAAATAGAGTCTAATTCTTATCAACTTGGAGCCTGGGTTTTTCATTGAAAACAAATAAGAAAGTGGTCTATGATCAGTACGGACAAGAAAATGTTTTCCATGTATATGTGGTCTGAAGTGGATAATTGCCCAATAAATGGCAGTTAATTCCTGCTCAATGGTTGATTTGTTACTTTCTCCCTTTGTGAATGTTTTGGATGCATAAGCTATAGGTAAATATTTATTTTCGTATTCTTGTGTTAAAACAGCACCACAGGCATGTTTACTTGTATCTGTTGTTATACAAAACTTCTTTTCGAAATCAGGATAATGTAGTAAGTTTGGACTCATTTATGCCTTTTTGAGGTACTTAAATGCAAAATCATAATCTTTTGTCCATTCAAAGGGTGTATTTTTCTTGGATAATTTTGTTAAATATCTGGAGTATTCAGAAAATTTTTAATAAATCTTCGATAGTAGTTACAAAACGCTGCGAATCTTTTTGCACTATCTGCGTCAGTTGGTGTTGGATAGTTTTTAATTATTGAATATTTACTATCGTCTGGTAATATTCCTTAATCTGTACATTTGTGACCAAAGTATGTTACTTCTCTCATGAAGAATGAAAATTTTTCAGGATGGAATTTAAGATTGTACTTTCGACATAGATCGAAAACGTGTTTTATGTTCGAAAGCATATGCTTTTCGAAGCATCCTAGTATGACTAAATTATCCATATATAGAAAGGCTTGGTCTGATTTTAACGCACTGAAAGCAAGTGCCATTATTCGTTGAGAAGAATTGGGTGCTATTTTTAAACCATACGGTAATCTAGTAAATCTGTATGTACCATTGTTGGTCGAAAAAGCTGTTAAATCTCAGGAGTTTTTCTCCAAACTGATCTGGTGAAAGCCTGACATTAGGTCTAAACAGGAAAATTTTTTTGCTCAACCCAGTGGGTCTAATATATCATCGATTTTAGGCAACGGGAATTTATCTGCAATTAATTTTTTATTTATTTGTCTGTAATCTATGACAAGTCTCCATCTTTTCTGGTCAGAGTTAGGAAATGATTTCTTTGGTACTAATAAGACTGGACTGTTGTATTCAGAATAGGAAGGTTTAATCAGGGATGGCAAAGTTGGTACAATTGTACCTTTTTTGGTACTATTCAAACTCGGAAAGTACAATAGTACACCAATGACTAATTAAGTTCATTTAAGGAATAAGTGAAACTGGGGTTCACTTTTAAAGCATGCAACTCATATTATTCTTACTTGAAAACTGTCGTATGGAAGCAAAACGCAGCGAGAAAATCAAAAAATCTTAATTTGTCCTTTTTCAAATCATTTTTTTCTAAATTGGGATGCTAGAGAAAATGCTATTAACTTGTATATTTTCAATTTCAACCTAAACAGGTGTAACCATATGCTTTAACATCCCAACTTACAAGCAAATTTGTGAAAACAATTCGGTAGTCAGAACAAAGTTGATTATTAATAACAAAAAATAAAAATTTAAAAAATTTATTATTCAACATATTGTCAGAAGTTTATTTTAATTTGAAATTTATGTTTTTTGTATTAGTTTCTAAGCATACTACGCTTGTTTTTCTTTTGTGATTTTCAAAAATATTATTTGTGAATCCTCAAATAGTTCTTGAAAGTCTGTGCATAAGATAAGAGGTTTGTGACTATTCAAAATATGTGGTTGAAGTCTACTGATGATTTGTTACAGAAACAATGAAATATATAGACAACGCTGAACCAGCAAATAAATTTAAAAAAAAATTAAAAATTTAAAAAACCCCCGAATATATCTAGAAAAGATGCGATATCTTCTAAAAAGCTAGACAGATTTTCTTAAAACATGGCAAAGAGCCCTCTCGATCAAGTCACCTTTCAAACAAAAAAAAAACTAAATCAAAATCGGTTCAGCCGTTTGGTCTGTACGTGGACACGGACAGACACACAGACACACACTACAAACTTATAACACCCCTTTTTTTAGTCGGGGGTTAAAAAAAAACATCTAAATATGTAATTTGAACTAAAAAAAATCTTTTAGTACAATTAAGGTCAAAAAAGTACAATATTTGAAAGTTGTTGGTACAATTTTGAAATTCTCAATGCCTTCCCTGGGTTTAATAATCTTATCGTCTATTAATTTTTTCACCTGTTTGTCAATTTCTTCTTTATGTGTATGTGGTACACGATTATTTTTAATATACACTGGTTCTTTATCTTTTACACTCAGTTTTTGTTCATAAAAATTATTAGTTGTTATTGTTTCTGATTCCAAACCGAAAATATAACTATATGTTGAATATAGTTCAGTTAATGTATTTTTAAATTGTTGTGGAAAATTTTTCTGTAAAATTTTCAATATTTCTGATTTTCTTTGCGTATTTTGGCATAAATTTTCTTTGATAATTTCATAATCAGAGATGTTTTCGGTTTTTATTTTAATTTGTTAGATTTTAGTAATGGTGTTATTAGTGTTTAGAATACGAATAAATGCTTTGTCTAATTTAAGTAATGTATTTGGTATAAAAACAGCTGGTTCAATTTCTTTATTTGGAATTAATATTTCATTATTTGAATTGGTAAAATTTACTTGCCGTATTACTTCACATCTTGGAGGTATATTAATTTCATCGCAGTTATTCGTAATCGGTATATCTATTGTATGTGGTATATTAAATGTTCTGAAGATGAGGTAATCATTATTTTGGTTGAAATCCAATATACAGTTATATTTTTTGATAAAATTCATGCCAATGATTCCGTCGTATGGTATTGGAAAATTATTATTTACTACCTGGAAGTTATGTGGTATTAAAAATTTTTAAATATTAAATCGGAAATTTTTTTTTTTTTTTAATGCATGTTTTTTTTATTTATTGTATCTTCAAATATGAACTAACAATAAGTATTCAAATCTTAAGTCTATAAAAAAATTATTAGGCCCGACCAATGTCGGACATAAGCTTAGTGATAGTTATTAATAATACATAAGTAGTGATAAGCAACAAAAAGAAAAAGGTGTTTTCAAGCAGCTTCATCATCTAGAGTGTTGAATATTAGAGCCCGTGTATCTCTCTTTTTTAAGCGGATGTGTCCAGTAATGTATTTCCTATTGATTTGATATTTCCCTGTCCTATGCCACTTAAAAATGTTGTTTTATTAGTGTTAATTTGGTCTAGTTTAAAGAATTTTGATTTTATTAATGAAATGTCTGCCCTAGTGTCTACTAAAAGTGTGAGTGTAGTGTTAGTATTGCCTAATCGAATATGTATAAAGAAGCTCAAGTTTAGATTTAGATGGTAAATTTTTACTGATTTGATCCTAGTTGAAGTTCGGAGTAGTGCGAATTGTTTTCATTTGATTCTGTTGCTCTTACGTAGTTATTGTTCCTAGGACTATCATTATTAAGTCTTTGCCGGTTTCTGTAATAATTGTTATTATTATAGGTGTTGGTATTATTTCTACGTGGGTAATTATTTCTTCCACGTGATCGTGTGTTATTACCACGGTAATTGTTTCTAGATTTGTACTTTTGTCCATAGTACAAAATAGTATTTTGTTGACCTGTGGCATCAGTACAACTATTTACAAATTGACTGATAGTATCGTTCATGCTATTAAATTGACCTGCCTCCATGATATGCTTGACTTTATCAATGGTCCAGTTTGTAGTTAATGCCTTTACGGCAGTTTGTGTGGAATACTTTGTAGCTAGGTCGCATGACAGTCCATCTGAAATGTATGCGGTTTCTAATGCTTTAGTTAAATTTTCTATTTCACTGCAATAAGCGTTAGCAGTTTTATTGTTTTGCTTTATATTTAAAATGTTTGCCGTTAATACTTCCACAAATTCTCCCTTGACGCTATTTTTAGTTTGTTTATTATGTCTAGTATAGTTGACTCATTATTGATTAGATTTCTGGCGTTTCGTTTTGTTTTTATTAGAGATACTGCCACCGATTCGTGGTTGCCTTTTATTGATTCTACCATAGACAAGGAGTCAATAAAGGAGCGTAAATAGTCTGATTTTCCATCAATCAGCTTTGAAGCTGTATTTAAAAAGTCTACTGCAGTTTGAGTCATTGTGGATTCAGTTATAGGCATAGAAATATTAAATGTTACACTTTCGTGTCCTAAATTTGGTAGTTCAATTTGAATCGATTTTTTATCAGCTAGTTTTGAAATTCTGCTTGTTAAGTCAAGGAAAAATGCGTCTGCTGCTCTTTGGTGAGCTACTGTAAATCTTTTTTAATAAACATTAAATAAAACTCTTATTTCTTCTAATTTTGTAAGAATTGTTTGAAAATGATGACTAATTGTTTCACTTTTAATTGGTATATCAATATTGATACACTTATATGACCGCTCAAAATCTTCTTTTATAGTTCGTGCCTTATTTAAAATATATTTCCATTCCAATAGTAAATAAAAAAGATTGGCTAAAACGTTTAATTTGGTAATATTTTGTCTAAACCGTTTGCTTTACTAATATATTTCTTTTTCAAATTTTTATGGTGTATTTTGTAAATTTAACCCATTTTATTTTACCCGTTTTTGTTAATTTAAAAATCTTCTTTTAAAATTTTTTCGTCATAAGAAAAATTCTAGTTCTATGTGTGTCATTAATTACGTCTTCCTTAGTGGGAGTTCCTTCTATTCCCAAAAGTTTCCACAAATCTGTTAAAAACTAATTGCTTTATCCATTTCCTCTTCCTCGTTAGGAATTTCTAAAATTTCCTTAGAATCCCATCTTATTGGTTTCTTAGGCTTCAACTTTCTTCTATTCATTAAAAAAAAAAGATTAGGTCCTCACAAAATTAATTACAAAATAGATATATTATTAATGATTTTTTTATTCTTATTTATAACAATTTAATATATATATTTAAGAAATTTATTATTCGACATATTGTCAGAAGTTTATTTTAATTTGAAATTTATTTGCTGGTGGTTCAGCGTTGTCTATATATTTCATTGTTGCTGTAACAAATCATCAGTAGACTTTAACCACAAATTTTAAACAGTCACAATCCTCTTACTTTATGCATAGACTTTCAAAAACTATATTTGAATTCATAACATAATAATACTTTTGAAAATCACAAAAGAAAAAATAAGCTTAGTAGGCTTTGAAACTGATACAAAACCCAGCAAATAATTTATATCCAGGCGAACTCATTTTATTTTTATACATCCTTATACAATTAGAAATCTATTGGACAACAATAAAAGTATTTACAAGGCTAAATGAAAAATAAAACATTAATTGAACTTTAAATAAAATTTATTATTTGACATATTGTCAGAAGTGTACATAAAATAAATAAAATTTATTTGCTGGTAGTTTAGCATGTCTATATACTTACGTATTTCATTGGATGTGAATTTGAATACTGGCAGGATCGCCATGTAAAAATGAAAAAAACTCTTTTGATGAAAAATGAATTTGACTTTATTTGTTTCTAGAGCTCTTCGATGATAGTTCATAGAATGTTCAAGTTGATCTTTTTTTGTATATATTAATAAAATTGCATGTCTTATATACTACTTATGAGAATAACTTAGATTGCATAAATGAGTGATTTGCTAAAATGCACTCAATATCTTATTTCTATTCTTATGCTTACTTAACACACATTTTACCAGTCCATCATAAATTTTAGGCGCTAGCCAAAATTTAGGATTGAGTGGTTTTTAAATTAAATTTAAAATTTTCATAGGAAAATAAAATGTTATATGATCTATTTAAAACAATAAATAATTTTCCTTTCGTGAAAGGTTAAGTGCGCCACACACAACAATGTACGGTATGTTTACAAAAATAATTATACATACATACGTGCATTGCTTCAAGTATTTTAAATATTAATATAGCGGTTGGCGGTACAAAAGAAATTGTTAAGTGTATTCTGACCGCTGCATATGCAAATGATATTTGATATTCTTTTAGTTATTAATATGCATGCCCCTAAAATAATGAATGCATGTACTGTTGTGTTTATAAAGGAATGTTATCATGGTTCACTACAAACTAAACACATTCGTAGCACATACAAGCTTGATTAAACGTAAGCAAGCAAAAACAACATAAAAAAACGTCTGCTTATTAAGAAGATTCACATATGTACATACATACATACATGCCAATTCAAACGAAAAGCAAAACGTAAACAACCACCAAATCATTACTTAGTTAATGATATACACACATATGCATATACACATGTATGTACATAGTTACCACATGAACTTAATTGGGCACTTTTTAAACAACATTTAAAATGATAATGATCGTCTAGACATTGCCTGAAAATTCTAGTGGTATTTTTGCGAAGTATAAAAAGCGGTGATGCATCCAATGGCAAGTCATTTGTGTTGTGAACGAGTTGCAGTTGTGAGTCAGTAGCGAAAAAGTCAGTTGCGAAGAAGTTGTGAACAAGTCAGTCAGTTGCGAGTAGACTTGGGTCGAACTCGTTCACTAGTTCATTTTTGCCACAAACCAATGATCAAACCCATTTATATTACATGGGTTTGATCATTGGTTTATGGCAAGAATGAACTAGTGAACGAGTTCGACCCAAGTTTATTTGCGAGTAAACAAGTCAGTTGATAATTAAGTTGTGAGTTAATAATAGTCTGCGATACAGTAGTGAGTTGATAGTTAAGAGCAGTCTGTGCTTTACAACACGTGAGTTGGGAAAAGGAGAAACTATAGGACAGTCTATAGTGACAGAAAAGTCTTTCGTGGAATTGAGATTATTGTGGAGTCTATCGTGTCGACTGGAGTAAAGGGAACAGTGCAGCTTATAGACGTGTGTAAGGGTGTAAGTAAAGCCAGTGAGTCTTTATTGGTGTATCAACTGTGAGTGTTGGCCAGAGAGTTGTTATTGGTGTATCAACGGTTAGTGTCGGCAGAGTGAGTGAGCAGCAGACAAAGAGGTATTGGTGTATCAACTGTGAGTGACGGCAGAGTGAGTCTCGTAAGTGACGACCAGCAGACAAAGAGGTGTCACGTGAATACTTGCACAGCCAGCTTGGGTAAACTGCAGCGAGGAAGGCGTAGTGGTAACCAGTTGTGAATATTTGTGTGTAATTAAGTAGTTTAAGTTGTATTAGAGTATTTAAGCTCTGGATTAATCTAGTTTAAGTGTATTTGTAAATAAAATTTGTATCATTCTTAACCCTAATTACTACACTCGGGTCTTGTATTCATTTGCAAATCATCGGGTCCACGGAAAAGCGTTTTTAAAGAAAGAAATCCTAACAATATTAAAATTGTTTCATATACCTAAACAGCATAGCTCCAACCGGGTGTTCTGAGATACCTCTCTTCTTTTGTTTTAACCAAGAGTTCTCTAATTCCCAATGGAAATTATATTTGGTTAATCTTCTTAACCCTAGAATATCATACTTATTTTTATATCGCAAACGTCATACTTCGTCGAATCGACTATGACTTATTTCAAGAGCCAATATAAAACGCCGTGAGCAAAAATAAGAACGAAAATAGATTTATTATTGATATTTATTTAATTTTTAATTATCACATAACTATCACATTCATATATTTCTTTTAATTGTTTAACGTAAAATTAACATTTCATAGAATTCTTTCAATTGGCATTTTTTTCTTAAAACATAGCATTTATAGCATCAATTGTATGAAATATTAAACATTAACAAGCACAAAATATATGTTTTAAATCGAAAATAAAATCGCGCGTCGTCATTTCGCCGAAATATGATATTTTTTTGTGATAGGTCTTAGATTTGTTTCTTCAATTTGTGAGCTTTCTTTTAAAAACTTTAACAATTTTTGTTTATTCATATAAATCTGCATGCGAAACTTACAGTACCAAGACGAATTCTTCTTGTTTCGGCGAGAAGTTAACTAAAATTATACTCTTTGACTCAACTGTTGAGATGTACTTATTCTTCATTAGTTGAAAATCGGTGGCGTTAAATTGAAAAAATAAAACTTAAAAAATAATGCGACTAGTACATACATGCATGTAAAGACTAGTCCAAAGAGGAGTAGGAGTATCACAAAACTACTCCAAATATATTAAAAAAAGCGGTCGATTTAACATTGCGATGTCCTAGGTTGGACCACATGGTCCAACTTTGCATTACATCGAACTAACCTCAACACTACTCCATATGGAATAGATATAGACTATTCGCACACAATTGTGAGTGCCTAAGAAGAACGATCATGTTCGTTTAAACAAGAACACTTATCGTACAGCATTGAATGCTTGTATGAAAACGACATGATCCATGACTGCATTACATGGGACCATGACGTAACTAGTCTATTTCATCTAGATTGGACCACGTATTCCAATATTATTTGCAGGGAGGTGCTTGGTTGCTTAGCCTTCATGTTGTACAGTCAGTAACCCGCAAGCCATAGCACAATTGTGCGGATGAAAATGACATACATACTTATGCTCTTTCATTTAGTCGTCACTGTGCAAGCGACGAATTAAGTTGTGCACGCATGTATTAATTTTTTCCTGGTTTTGTGTTTAGTTTTTTTGAGCACACGGAACGAAATTAAAGTTCAAATATAATAAATTTCTACAGACAAAAAATTGATAATATAATAATGGAAGTTCGGAAATATTTTGTGATTAAAAATGCTTTTGGCAATATGCAATGCATTTTATGTTATGGAATATTTAAAAATTGTAGGAAATATAGTTTAAAAAGGCATTTTATACTATGTTTAGACGACGAGTTGAATCACATGCTTCGCTCTCTGAATCATGTTTATGAATCTTGTTGTTTACACGACGCTTTGGTGCTTCGTGCGCAGTGTGCCAATTTAGTGCTTTTCACAATAGATTCGAACTAGATTTAGTGGTTTTTAATTCATAACAGTTCGGAATTTTTCAACTTAGTGCTTTTTCAAAAAGGCACTAAATTGGTGCTTTTTTACCTTTGATTTTAGTGCCTTTGGTGCGTTTTACAAATCTACTAAATATTGATTTGTGATAGTCTGGTGACTTTATACAAAACACCAAATAAGAATTTTCCATTTTTCTATCTGGTTTCACCCCTTTTAGATACGCAAAGTTTCATTTGCAGAATGTTAATTTAGCTGGGTGAAATACAGAGAAGGAGCAACTTTCTCTTTTACAGGGAAAAAATTGCTATTACAAAAAAAAACTATTGATTGTACAAGGAACGTTATAAACGTATGAAATTAGAGCCAAATTGCCAAATAATTTTAAAGTTAAAATAAACTTTGGTTATTAAGACGAAAGCTTCGAAAAATGCTTCTAAAAAGCACTAACGTAAAGCGGGCTTACTAAAATTGTAAAAAAAAATTGTTAACCAGTAACTTTTACATCTGAGTAAACAAAGTAAGGCGAAAAATTCATAGCTTTTTGGCAGCTGAATGCAATTGCTTCTAGCTGGCTTTCAAGCACTGTTCTGGAAGGCTGTAATTTTTGCTGGGATGTTGAAATTGAAGAAATTGAAAGAAGTATCAGAATTTAAGGTTACACAAATGGGAAAATTTGCTCAGAACTGATCAATTTTGGATTGAAGTTTATAATTATGGAAATTCTAATCCATTTCTGAAATTGTCAATATATGCTCTAGCACTATTAACATTGCCAAGTTCAAATGCTCAGTTGGAAAGAAATTTAAGCGCTAATTTTAAAAGTAAGTTAGAAACAGAATATAAATTTTTAATACATCAAATTATTTAATTCAGATCAAATACGGTCAAAAAGAAAAGACTTATGTCATGCAGAATGTAACATACATCATATAAAAATTAGTTCAGACGAAACGCCTAAAAAGTCAAATTGTTTTATTAAAATAGTTTTATGGCCAGAGAAAAAGATGAAACGACTTTTTCCTCAAACGAGGAGTATAATTATATATTAATATAAATATGTACATATGACTTTATTTTAAAGTATTTATATATGCACATCCATACATTAATAGTTTTTGTTAATTAATTGACATATACATACATATTTATACGCATATACATATACATAAACACATCTACATATATAATTAAGTGTACTCTGAACTCTGCAATTTGAAACAAAAGAAAATTCTTTCGCCTTGTATGCTAATTACACGCATAATTAATTTTATTTCGATTCGAGTTACAATGTGACCCCAATAACGAATTGAGGGACTCCATATCGACCAAAATCCTAAAACATTTTCACATAAATTTTAATCAAGTGTTTTGGTATTTAATTTAGGCAGTTATATAAAAGAGTGCAAATAAAATTTGAATTGAAATCTTTATCCTGTAAATAAAATTACTTTGTTTCTGAAATTAAGTTTTAAGGATTATGAAAGTTGACGAGTTCTACTTTATTTTTCCAAAATTATGAAATCAAATAGCGTATTACAATTGTTTAATTTGTTGTTGTCTTGAACTTAAATTATATTCCTACTTATATTCTACTTCTAACTAAGCAAAATCGAAATATGGCTTTGTTGCATTTAGTGCTTTTTTATGAAGGCACGGTTCTTTTTGCTCTGAAAAAGTTGGCATCACTGTTCGTGTGACATCTTTTTATGTATATTCACACACGTATCATACGCAGGCATACACATACCCAGTGGGAAAAGGTAATGGATAGTAAATTGTAAGGTAATGCACATCATGTATAATTTTTCATTTCTGAATTGTTTACTGTTAACACAGAACATGTCCTAGAAAAGTAATGAATTATTTTAATTGTGTTTGATCAAATTACCCTCTCGTTTCTAAGGGATGCATTGTTTTGCTTTGGAAAATAATACTTCATGTAATTAATGCCTACTTTTCAAGCTGGGTACATACGTATCATACGCACGTATATACATACATACACATAAGCATACATACTTGCATACATTCGACTCATTCAAAATCTTGTTTTTGAAGGCATCCATATATTTTCTTCTTATTTTTCCTTTCTTTACTATTCATAACTAGCGTTGCCACGACCAAAAAAATTTTGTAACCAAAATACAAAAAAAAGTAACCAAATGCAAAAAAAAGTAACCAAAATTTTTATGGATTTAAAATACTGTTTTATTTGTACTTCAGTTGAAAAATATACATACATATATTAATATATATTATTATAAAATCATATAATATAAATGGACCATTACATTTAAATTTGTACTTCAGTTTTATAAGTATATCTTATTATAATTAACAATCAATAAAATCAATTTTGCAACAAAAATACTTCATGTAATATTATTGGCAATTCCAAACCAAAAATTATTTTAGTAACAAAAAAATAATATGTAATTTAATTACATTCGTTAGCAAAACACAAGACTGTATAGACAAAGTATTAATGGCCTATTTCCCACCTGCGAAAGAAAACTTTCGACTTACACGAAAATTTGTTTTTGTTTTCAATATAAATTGTAAGTCGAACGTTTTCTTTCGTAGGTGGGAAATAGGCCATAAATTTGTTAATATTAAAATAAATCTTTGGCAGACCAAACATAATAGGAATTGTTTCGATTGATGCACAATTCTTTAGATTGCACTATTGAGTTTACAGCCTTAAAATCGAGCTTATTCCTATATTTAGTTTTGACTAGGCTTAGCTGCGAAAATATTCTTTCAGCAGCAGCCGAACTGTGTGGAAGTGACATTAAATTATATACAAAATTCAAAAAATGTACAAATCAAATCATAAAACCATTTTTCGTTCAATCCATTGGTATGTTTTGAAACTGCGTCATAAAATTCAACTATGTTCATATCAGCACTTACTTCTAATTTAGAAAATCTCCCAGCGGCGGCTGTTAGCCGACTCACAGCTGATCGGATTCATTCTGTGCTTGTTACGCTCTCAAACTTAAGGCTCAGTTAGCCGACTGTAATGTAAGGTAATTGCAACAGTAAGAAACAGATGATCGATTTTGTTATGTGAAAAGTAATGAAAACGGTTATAGAGATGTAATGTAACGTAACCTACTTTTCATATAAAAATATCAATCAGCTGTTTTGTACGTTACAGTTGCATTACATTACAGTCGGCTAACTGAGCCTTTAAATATAAAAAAAATCGCTTTTAACTTTTTACATACAGCCCAATTATGAATAGCAATTCCCCAGGAACTTTTCCCCTTTTCCGATTCCTCCTATTATGAATTAAAATATCCCCGGGAGAAAACTCCCCGAGAAAATAGCAGGCAGCGTTGTCAGGAAAAAAACGCGTTACTTAAATAAAAAAGCACTAAATTAAAATTTTTTGTTGTATAAAAAAAAATTTTGTATATAAAAAATATAGAAATTTTCAAATTTGAAGCATCCGGTACACATTTTGATTTTATGAGAATCAGTGAATTCTAAAATTAATTTGACGAAACCTTTTTAAGTTATTATAAAAAATTTAGTTTAAGTCTTTTTAACTTGCTGATTAGATTTTGAGCTCGATGGGAGTAGTAGTTAATTTTTTTTAAATCAAGACTTTCGAAATTAGATTTTTATTAAACAATGCTGTGGAAACATTCTTTCACAGCAAACGCAATATTCACAACAAAGTTACAAAATTAAAAAAAAAAGTAATTTGCAAGTTAACCAAGTTATATAAACTTAAATTATATGTACTATTATTTTAGAAAAAAGGAACTAAGTAGGTTATAAATATGTAACCTAAAACGGCAGCTCTATTAGCAACACAATTTTCTCGTTTCAGACCGCTTTTATATAAAGCCAAATGCAAGGATAATTTTTTAAGTATTTTAGACTTAAATAAAGTAATAAAGGTAAAAATGTGATCAACTTCTGCTTTTAAGCATTGAAGTTTGACTAGAAAATATTTCGCTATTAGACTATACTTGCATTATGTCTTCTTTGTCGAGTGGCTAAACACTGTTTTCATTAATTGTGCTTAAAATGTGAAAGTTTGAGAATAAAATGCACGTATTTCTTCAACCAACTTTTGTAATAAGATATTAGAATATTTTGAAATGTTCCATTTAACTTCAGTGCTTATGTTTTTCAAATGTTAGACTTCTTCGAAAAAATATATATATTATATAAGGAAAATTCTTTTTGAATTTTGGGTTTAGTGCCACCGCCAAGAAATAAAAAGCACCAAAAATTAGTTTAATTAGCACTAACTTCAAAATTTTTCGCGTCGAAAATTTCAAAAAGCACTAAAAACGGTGCGAAAAGCACCGAGTTGACAACGCTGATAGCATTAATTATGAGGGAGAGGGAGAATTTGTTGATAGTTTTCTCCCCTGACATTTTGAAGGGAACTAATGCAAAAATTTAAAAATCAAATTAATAATAACACCGAATTATTATATTTCCCTTTTGTATTTTTACATTTTTATCTAAACCCTCCGCACATCCACTTCAAAAGCATAAACTACTTCTGTATTCAGAAGAAATATTGAAATACTCAATTTTGCAGGCATCCCTTAAGTTCACATAATAGGTAAATGAAAGATTTGTTTCCTTCTAATATTATCAAGACCGATAAGAAAAACTTTATAAAATTTACAATTTCCTTTGTACACACAGTCCTTGGGAATTTAATCCATTTGCATCTGCACCTGGCTAAGATTTTACTCTCACCCGTATTTTCTTATTCCCCGGCTGTTTAGAATAGGAGGATATATTCATAATTGGACTGATAGTGTTTGACGTTTAAAGATTTTGCAACCATGAATGCATCTGATTTTTAAAACCAAGCTTCTTATGTTCAGACACAGACATGTATTTCTTTTAAACGCTATGTTGATTAACCAGTGTTGTATTTACAACGTATTAAAAAGTCTTAAATTGTGATCTTTTATCAAGATAATTAGTTATGTGCAAATTTAACATACCACATATGTACATATATGTATAAAAAATTGTTATTTTTGTGTTGAAAAAAAGTAACCAAAATGGAAAAAAAGTACACAAGTACACATTGGAAAAAAAGTAACCAATTTTGGTTACAAGTAACCAAAACGGCAACGCTGTTCATAACTTAATTAAATTTATTTATATAACTCACATCTATGTTTTTTTGGTTTGTTTTTATTTGTTGAAAAGCACACACACACATATACATATTTTGTTTTGCTAACTGGTTCAGCTAAACTGGCGATAAACTGCGATATAAGTTAGAGAAGATACCAATTTTACGTGCTTCGCAAGGAGATTCATATTGAATCTACTTGATTCGTTCTCATAATTTTGTATGGCGAATCAAGTTGATTCGGTCATGATTGGGGTGTGAAGCATGAATAGAGAACGAAGCACGTATCGTGTAAACATACTATTAATAGTATCAACAGAGCTGTGAATAAATTTAATTTTGAATTTATACACTAAATTGTTGAATGGTTCTTAAATTTTTACTTTTTGCGTTTTGAAGTTTCAAAGTTGACAACGCTGGTTGTACAGCATTGAATTGTTCTCTCTTTTGAGTGCTCTTGATTTTATGAGAATACTAAAAATGAAGAATGATAAACTACAAGATTACACCAATCAGAGAGTTTACCGTTAGACGTGACGTTACACGTCTATTGTAAGAGTTGCCATAAAGGCTGGGAAAAATCAAATGAAAGACTTAGAGCATAAGTATGGGAAACTAAGAAATTTAAACAAAGAAATCGCAACAAACAAATTTTATTCTATTATTTTATTTTCTCTACAAAAATTTGTCTTATTTGTTATTGAGAGTTTCTTTTAATTTTTTGAAATTAAACTTGTTTTATTAATATTAATAAAGCGCTTAATTTTGAATTTTATTAGTTATTTAATATATTCTGTGTTAATACATATCACCAAATCGAAACATACCAAAACTAAAGACTCTAACTATGATATATTTTTAAATAGCTATTTTCTAATATAGTTCACACAGAATTTGTTATTTGTTTATTTAGTAATCAGGGCTATCATATTTTTTCAATTAGAATTTTTTGTTTGCCCTATTATTTCTATTAGTTGGAATTGTTCCCCGTGAAAAATTTTACGCGGAATTTTATTCATGATAGCACTGAATATTTTTTAAATAATATTTTTGTTTATAATATGAGAAAGTAAAATTTTAAATTTTAAAACATCAAAAATGGTACATAATTTTACCAAGTAAACAAATAACAAATTCAGTGTGAACATTACTAATATTTTGTTAAAATAACACCCCTTCTAGCAGGTACATTATACAAATTACAAAAGGAATGACATATTTATATGTATATATACATTCATAAAAATATGTGTGTATGTACATAAGTATGTATTAAGAAGTGGTTACACTTTTGTGAGAATATGCTCTGCTATAAAAACGCTTAAAAAATCTTAATTTTTAACGTATTGTTGATGTTTTGAATGGTAAAGCTTAATGCACCATTGGGTGCGTCTTGAAAAACTCTTTCAGATGATCTTTTTTGTTAAATGTTGTCTTGGGAGAAAATATGAAAAAAAAACTACAAAAATAAGAATTTTAAGACTTTGTATATGTGTTAAAAATTAATTATCTAATAACGGATAATATTAAACAAATGGTAAATACCTACAACAAAAACAATATTGTCTTCTTGCTCGTAAGTAACTGCAAAAGTAATAAAATGGGATTATTATAAGTCAAATTTCCTTCACCGAACTTTGCAAAACCAGTACTTGTATAGCGGTTGGCAATCCTGCAGTCAAAATAGCTTTAAAGATTTTTATAAAAAAAAGTAAACCAAATTATCAGCCAATAGAAACGCAGTGTGCGTGACGTCACACGTCTACTATTTTTTTTTCACTGGCGTAATCTTGTAGTTTATCATTCGTAACTAAAAATGGTATTCAATCTTATCAAAAGTGTACACCGAATGACAATTGTAAAATGAGCATACAATTGTAAAATTATGTGTATGTGTTAAAGAAACAACAAACAACGTAGAATCTACGTCGTAGATTATTTGAGCGTGTTAGTTCGCATGCTACTGTTCTAAGCAGTGTGACCAGGTCCTTAAAAGTTTTGCAGCTATATTGACTTTCAAAAAAAGCTAAAAAATAATTATAGTGCTAAAACCTAATGCTAAAATTTAATACATACCTCTTTTTAATTACATTGTTTCTTATAAAGTGCTTATTTTTGCTATTTATTCTTTTATTGCCTTACAAATTTTTATTTCCTTTGAATGAACCAATTTTTTTTTAAATTCTGGAAAACCTGCCATGACTTTAGGATACATAAGTGTCAAAAGTTGAATGTCTTAACGAGTTTTGCTATAAGTTCTTGTTTGGCACCATACCTAATGCAGAAATATGCTATGTGTTATATAAATTTGTAATCGTAAGGATGTCATACAATTTCTAGATAGTCTGCTTATCAAATTTCAGCTCTCTAAGTCGAATTAGAGTTTTAAGGGCGTGGCCACGCATACCGGAAAAAAATTATTTTTTTTTTAATGCTTGTTTATTATTTATTGTATCTTCAAATATGAACTAACAATAAGTATTCAAATCTTAAATCTATAAAAAAAATTATTAGGCCCGACCAATGTCGGACATAAGCTTAGTGATAGTTATTAATAATACATAAGTAGTGATAAGCAACAAAAAGAAAAAGGTGTTTTCAAAAAGCTTCATCATCTAGAGTGTTGAATATTAGAGCCCATGTATCTCTCTTTTTTAAGCGGATGTGTACAGTAAAGTTCAAAATATTACGAGCAAGCGGATTAGGATGTGACTCGAGTTTTGTTAGGTATTTGCCTGCGTATTTTGCAATTTCTTCAGTCACTAGTGGCATATTCAAATCGCGATGTATATTTGAATTTTTGATGTACCATGGAGCCGATGTTATCATGCGTAAAATTTTATTTTGCCTTCGTTGAATTTTCTCTACATTTGAAGCTGAAGCAGTGCCCCATAGTTGAATTCTGTAACACCATATTGGCCTTAAAAGCGACTTGTATATTAAAAGTTTGCAGTCTAGGCTCAGTGTTGAATTTCTACCAATCAGTCAATGTACCTGAGTTAATTTAAGTTTCATTTGAGTTAACTTAGAGTCAATGTGGT
This sequence comes from Tachina grossa, assembly GCA_949987645.1. Taxonomy (NCBI): domain Eukaryota; kingdom Metazoa; phylum Arthropoda; class Insecta; order Diptera; family Tachinidae; genus Tachina; species Tachina grossa. The sequence continues at coordinate 45,736,845 of OX465277.1, forward strand.
GTTTCCATGTAAGTCGTCGATCAAGGTGTATACCAAGATATTTCACATGTGAATGTTGAGGAACAACTTGATTGTTAATCCGAATGGGGGAGCAAGTATCTCTTCTTAGGGTGAACGTTATATAGACACACTTTTGTTCATTGACTTTAATTCTCCATAAGTTTAACCAAAGCTCCATCTGGCTAATGTGTTCCTGAAGTTTGCGGGATGCCTCATCAGGGTTTTCGTGCATACTAAGGCAGGCTGTATCGTCGGCAAATGTGGAAGTATGGATACTACTGCTCACAGGCATATCGCAAGTATAAATCAAGTATAAAACTGGTCCCAGTATGCTCCCCTGTGGCACACCGGATGGAATAGTTTCAGGCCTACTCGTAAAGTCTCCTTCCACAACAGTGAACTTACGGGAAATAATGTAACTTTCCAAAATATTTAAAATGTTTATTGGTAAGTAAGTCTTCAATTTTAAAATTAGGCCTTCATGCCACACTTTATCAAATGCCTGGGAAACGTCAATAAAGAGCGCAGAACAATACTTTTTTTCCTCAAAAGTTCTTCTTATAAATTGAACCAGTCTGTGAGTTTGTTCAATGGTGCTATGCTGACTTCTAAAACCAAATTGATGGTCTGGTATGCACCCACTACTAATTCGAATTTGGGACAATTTTGTTTTGAGCAGTTTTTCGAAAAGCTTTGACATAGTTGATAGTAGACTTATTGGCCTATATGACTCAGCCTTGGTTAGATCTTTGCCCGGCTTTGGTATCATTTTAACCTTGGCAAGCTTCCAGCTGTGTGGATAATACTCCAGTCGTAAAATGGCATTAAATATGAATAATAGGATTCTCATTGCAATACGAGGCAAGTTCATAAGCATCTGGTTACTAATTCCATCAATACCCGCAGCTTTCTTCGGGTTGAGTTCGGCAATTAATTTTTGTAAATCACGCGTCTTAAACTTTATGTGTTGAGGGGGTAGAGCGACTACATTCGGCAAATCAGCAACACCAGTACATATGTTTGTCGTAAAAACGGATTTTAAGTGCTCAGCAAATATTTTACCTTTTTCAGTATCGCTTCTTGCCCAACTTCCAGTAGATGTGCGTAGAGGTGGCTTATACTCAATGGGTGTTTTAAGCTTTCTAGCAGCGCGCCACAAAGAGTAATTAGACGCTGGTGTGACATCAAGACCTTCCAGATAATTTTTAAGAGATGCAGTTTTTTCAGGTGCAAGCAACTCTTGGAGTCGTTTAGTGCACTCTTTAAATCTGATTTTATTTTGTGGTGATCTGTGCTGTTGCCATTCCCTTCTAGCTCTTCTTTTTTCACGTACGAGACGTTCAATGTCTGTAGAATAAATTTTATTAAACCCAGTCTGCGGATGGGAGATAGTGGCATGTTCAGCAGCCTGTTTAATATTCTCGCTGAGATTGGCAATCTTAAAATTCTTGGTGTTAAGATTTTCCCATTGGCTATCTTTTCAATTTCATGAGCATTATCTCTCCCACTATTTTAAACTCAAATTTTTGTTGTGAGCTGCGCTTATAATTCATGGTAATTTTCTTCTAAAATATGCTACACCTAAGTAGATTAAACACAAGGCTAACATTTTATGGGAGTGATCACGCCCACTTTTTAAGGTGATAATTTAAAGTCTTGTATGCGTGCAACGCGTATGCAAGATTTCACTAAATTGGCTTGAATTAAAAGCTGTGTATTAAGTTTTTAGTTCAATATAATACTAGCGTGGCCCCGCCCATTCTGATAAAAATTTTTAGGTTTTCAGATTTTTCTAGTTGGTTTCTCACCTTGTGTACCAAATTTAAGCTAATAAGCGGAACTTTTTATTTTCAACTTTTATGGGCGTAGCCCCGCCCTTCTAACTAAAATTTTCAGGTTTTCAGATTTTTCTAGTTGGTTTCTCCCCTAGACCTACTTGTGTACCAAATTTAAGCTCATGAGCGCAATTTTTTATTTTCAACTTTTATGGGCTCAGCCCCGCCCTCCTGGCCAAGGTTTTCGGGTTTTAAGATTTTTTTATTTTATTTCTCACCTAGACCTAGCTCTGTATCAAATTTCAGCTCAATAACACAAAGTTCAATTTTTATCCTGGTTAAAATATTCAGGTTTTGAGATTTTTCTGGTTCATTGCTCGCCTAGATCTTCTCGTGTACCACATTTTAGCTCTCTATCGGTAGCGGAAGTGCTTCATCAATTTGATGAGTGTGTCAGTGGTCAGTGAGTATGTCTTAAAATATGCATTTTTTGCACCTCTATATCTCCGGAACCTTTCATTGTAAAAGTTTCATATGAGGTTATATGAATTTATTCTAATTATGATTTAAATATCATAATTTTAAGATTGCGTGAAACAAAGTTATGAGGGGGGTAAAATCAGCTTGAATGGCTTCGTGTAAATATACACACATTGGCCTACACTGCCGTGCGCCTAGATGATGGAACTCGTTAAAACCTAGTTAAATTTCATCACTTATGCTAAATTTCAGTTTTTATTGTGCATAATACACTATGCACTAATAGTTAAAAATCATTAAAACCAAAGCAAAAAATTAATTCGCTGTTGGGTTTTCGAAAAAAAGCCTATTTGAACAGGTATTTCGAGGATAAGCAACATTTAAAAATTAGTTTTTATAAAATAACACTAGCTTACACCGAAAATGTACATTTGATGAGTGGTGATTTTCTTTATATAATTTCTTTCGCTGAATTCGAAAATAAAGTTTAACTTTGTTTTATGGACCAGTTTTTGAGATATTGTATTTTTCATGAACAGAAAACAAATGTTTTTTTTTTTAACGATTTGAACTTTTCTGTCGGCATAGAATCACTGTAAAATATGATTTTTTGGATAATGTGCCCTATTTTCATCAATATATTTTGAACCGCTTTACCAATTAAAGATCCGGTTAAACATATTTATTTATAATCTCAATACCTTGCACTTGAATACCAAAAACGACCCTATCGGACATTTCTAGCTCGAGATATGATTGGTCAAGTGAAAAAAGTCGAAAAAATTAAAAAATTATAATATCTCAAAAACTGTTTCATAAAAAAAAATTTATCCTCGATTTTCGAATTCAGCGGAAGAAAATACATAAGGAAACCTAAATCCCATCAAATTTACATGAAAAAATTTAATTTTGTAAACTAGTGTAATCTAAAGCTTTTGTCTATTTAATTTTTACCTAAAAAGTGCTTGGGGTTACTTCCAAAGTATGAATACTTTTTCGATGCGGTATTTATGTATATCTTACACACATACAAAGTTGCAAAACAGTGACCATGAGCACCAACCTTGAAACCGATTCCTTGGTTGCAGTAACCTGTCGACAAGGTTTTGAAAGGGTATGTGTGCATTATCAATATTTTGCGCTGTTGCACTATGAAACAATACACTTTGTTCAAAGAAAAAGAAATTGACGTTTTGGAAGCCAGCCATATATCCGTATAATCGAAAACACATAGAAAACTTGAGGCAATTTTTGTCACTCACATGAAAATGATTCAAAGTTACAATAACGTAAATTGTTTTCAATTCTTATTCTTAATAATGTATATATTTATTCATTTTCGAAACACAAGCTGTTCTTATGTTCCCACAAATATCTCATGGATCAAGTATTTTCAAGCTAATGTGGTTGTTATTTTGAAAATATCGTTAAATTAAATAGAACAGTTGGTTCGTGTATATTTCTATACATATATTTAATTGAAATTATATATTTTGTATATTGTTACAATATTAATACGAAAAATGAAATGGATTTAAAATTTTTATTTAGTATCTACATTAACTTATAAATTTATAAGCAAATGAATCATTTCTCGTGTTACAAATACATAATCAAATAGGTTGGTCGACAAAATTACTAATTTACCGAAAGTTGCATAAATTATATTGCTAAAAATTGTGTAGATTATATAACAAAAAATGCTGGAATAAGCTAAATAAATAATTAAGTAAATTCAGTGAAGTGCCAATTTGACCCTCGCACGAAGGGTTCCGTACGGGCACTAGATATGTAATTCAACACGAGCTTTAGCCTATATAATATAAGTTTTAATTTTTTTTTCGTTTTTGGGTATTTTCGGCCTTGAGCGTTGTTGGTACTTTTTTCCCTTTTTGTCGATTTTTTCGGTTTTTTTAATTTGGCGATTTATTTCATTATTTTTTGGCCTTTTTCGCGTTTGGCGATTTTTTCGGTGTATGTTTTTTCAATTTGGCGATCTTTTTTCCTTTTTTTTTGGTGAATTTTTTAATTTTGGCGATTTTTTTTCATTTGGGCGATTTTTTTAATTTTGCCGATTTTTTTAGTTTTGGCGCTTTTTTCGCGTTGTATCCAATTTTTCGGTTCTTGGCTTTTTTTAGTCATTTTGGCGATTTTTTCATTTTATCGATTTTGCCGATTTATTTTAGTGTTAGAATTTTTTTTAATTTGGTATTTTATTTCGTTTTAACGATTTGTCTTTGCTTTGCCGATTTTATAATTTTCGGATATTTTTAGTTGCACCGTTTTGGAAAATTTCAAGAGTTTGCCTCTTACGGTTTCCAAGATATAGCAAGTTATCAAAATTACAAAGTCAAAATTGTATTAACTGATGGACCACCCTCTAATTTCCTTTTTTTTTTAATTTTAGTGTTAATTGTTGTAGTCTGTATACAAATACATTAATTTTACAAATTTCAAGTGTCAATATTGTTGTTGTAGTGGCAAATGTTCTATATACTCTGTCCAAATTTCAGGTTCGTAGCTCTTACAGTTCCTGAGAAAATAGCGTGTGACGGACAGCGTAGCGAAAACAATAGGATCCTTTTCACCTTTGGTGTACTGAACCCTAAAAATGCTAACTGCTAAATCAAAAATTTTGCAGCTAAATCATCAACAAAAATGCTGAATTTAGCTGGAAAATTGCTAAAATGGTCACGCTGGTTCTAAGTTTAATAATTTATTAATTTGAGACTAAAAAATAAATAAAATAAATAAATATCTTTCTTATTGAATATAATTGAAAAAGTTTTATTATCAATTAATATTTTATGAAATTTTTAGTTTGTGAAATGAAGTATTGTGCAGAATAAAAATATTGCACACTTAACAGAACTGTCTATTCAACTGTTGTACAATGGTTTTGTGTGTTTTTTGTTTCTTTGTTCTCTATTTTTGTTTCAAACTCAATTACGATCACCACTACAAACACTATTTGCTTTTGAAAAAAAAAATGCAATACTGTGTACTTTTTCATAGCTTGTGCTCAAGAATGATAATAAAATAAAGATTACGCCAGCGCGCAAGAATAAAAAAACATTTCTGCGCATGATGGAATTCTGACGTCACTCAACCTGTGTTCTCTTTGGCTAGTAAAATTCAACTGAAGAACTATTACACGTATACAAACTCACATTTCATATTTGCTCTTTTTCTTATCTCCTTATTTTTATTTTGTTTTTTATTTTTTTTAGTTTTGCAGCCTTTAAACAACAACATGTAATTTTTTTCTTGGAGATCTCTCTGATACATAAATTTTTTGCAAGAAATTATAAATTTCAAATGTGATACAGACTTGGTAACCTTTGCGAGGGGACTACTACGTCATCAAACGGTAAATCCTGCGCAAGGCGTAATCTTTATTTTATCATTCTTGCTTTTGCTCACTTCTACTCAGCGTTGTCAACTTTTAAATTTCAAAACGCACCAAAATGGAGAAAAAAACGTGCCATTTACAAAAAAACGCACCAATTTAAGAATTTCTTTTTTAGTTTAAAATCTTTATTGAATTTGCATAAAAGTACATTATTTTTTTTTGTGTTAAAAATTTAACACTAAAACAGGATTTTACAGTTCCGCGTTAAAAAAAAAAAGATTTGTTGTGAACTTTTTTTTATTATTTTATTAAATACAAGTTGGAACATATCTTTTATTTTATATGTAGAAACAATATTTCTCTGAAAACCGACAAATAAACAAAATAGACACGAGTACTTTATGAGTTAACAATCGTTGTTTTGCAGAACTAATATGCAAGTGACAAATAAAGAATACAGTGTTGCCACGATATTTAAAAAAAATTTAGTTAATTGATTTTTAGTTAAAAAACTGATTATGAATACCAATATTTAAAAAAACGTTATTTAGCCTTAAAACGTTTTTTAACTAATATGAATTTTAAACCTCAATCAACTTTTTTTATGAATACGGCTGTAAAAATAAAACAATAAAAATAAACAGCTTTTTACAATATATGTACATAATTAAAAAACAAACAAAAAAATAAACAAATTCGTACATACATAGTGTACATATGAAAGTGGTCATACCATTTTTGATTCGATATAGTACATTTTAATCAGACTAGTACAACTCTAATTTAAACTGTTGCATAACAAAAAAATTATTTTTGGATTGTTTCCAATGTAATCTACTAAATATCTCGACCAAAGAAATATAAGACTTATACAACTTTCATAATTAAGGGCACATACATATCTTTGAATTCATTTGTACAAGATGATACATTTTTGTATATTAATTTTATAAATTCGGTTTAAAACTTTTTAAAAAGACACCAAAAATTAATTATTCCAAATAAATAAAGCTAATATTTTCATCATTATTGTTATCATTGGGCCATAAAACAGAATTTATTTCAAATTGTGATATTTTGTAAACATCATTAGTATTAATATGGTAATTAACACTATCAGGAAGTTGGTAAGTTTCACAACAAGAATTTTGCGGTTTTAACCCATTGTTGTGTTAAATTTGCGTTGGTGCCACCAGAAACTAAAAAACGCACCGAGATTTTTAAAAAAGCGCACCACGCACCAACTAAGGAATTTTTCGCACAAAAAATTTTATAAAGCACCCAAAATGGTGCGAAACGCACCAAGTTGACAACGCTGCTTCTACTATCTACTCACATAGGCGTAGCTAGGCCTTTCTGGGGGGCGGCATTGTTCCCCCTCCAGACTTGATTTTGCCCCCCCCCCCCCAAAAGTTTTATTACAAATTCTTTTTTAAACATATTCTTTTGCCTGTAATATTAAAAAATAATATTGTTTTTTGTTTATTTTAAAATTACTAATGAAAATCACCAGTACTTTTTATACAAACTTTTCGAATAATCGCTAAATATGCATACTTTTATTAGACAACAAATACCTAAAAAAACTATAAGTTTACAGCACTTTAAAACATCACAAATAATAAACTCCATGTGAATTTATAATGCATGTGTGTAGATATGTATGTATGTAGCTTTCAACAAATTCTTAATAAAATTGAATTAGTGTACGTAGTTAGTAGCAAGACAAGTTCTTGTTAGGTGTCCTTAAGATTTTCTACTGTCAAATTGTTTGCAACAATAGCCACCAATTTTTATTTAAAGTAAAATTAAAAACAAAAACAGCGAAAAAGTATGATCTTCAAATAGCTTGTATATATTCCCTGAAGGAAACGTGGGGTTAAGTGTCCCCAAGTCACCACTTTTGTCGACTATTTTGGTGACATTATCAACGGAGCGTCTATTAGTATTGTTCTTAATGGATAGAAAACGCTTTTTCAGATACACACAACGATGCTTTTTCTTGTTTCTTTTGTGACGTGAAGCAAAATTTAAGTGTGTATAAAAATTAGTTTAAGAAATGAAATTAAAACGTGAATATAAATGTATTGAACAATAATTAAAAAAATACACAAAAAGAATTTGCAAAAAAAGGTGAAAATTAAAAATTGCAAGTGAAAGTGCCAATTTTGGAATTTTTACCCTGTGGAAGATTTTGTGCCATCAGTTAAAGATTTGTCACACTTCATTCATAAGTGTTTGACTTTACTAATTCAGCGAAACATGAAATTTTTGATTAACATAAATATGTGTATTTAATAGAAAAGACAAACAAAGTCCCTACTTGCTGGTGATATGCTGAACGAATGAGTTAATTAATTCCGGTTATTGTATGTTTTTTAATCATAAGTTCCATTTTTTAAATATTTGTTTAATAAAACACCAAAATGTGAACAAAATACTCAATTTTATTATCAAAAGAGTATACTAGAATTACTAAAATGTACTAGTGACTATCTGTTTCCAATGTCTTCATATGGTCCCTAAAAAATAAGTAGTTCCAATGTCAGTAGTTGCTTTTCAATGACACGCACATGTTAAATAACTATTGCAAAAAGCATTGTGTGGGGTATAATTAGTCAGTAGTACTGGAGACAAAGTTAATTGTGAATCAGTACTGATTCACTAGTGACTTTTCCTACAGGGTTCATATACAGTAGTTTTGATTTAGCTGCCCTTTGTTTAAGTGCACTTTGGACTTAACTGCATAAACTGATTTCTGTCACTATTCTTTAAAATCCCATAAAAATTAGTTTTTTAAGTGCACTTTCTGTACCTGCAAATTTAACATATTTTTGGCAGTTTTAAATTATTCTCATATAAAAATTTTAAGTTAGCTGCACACATTAAATAAATGTTTCTACCCAGCTAAAAAAAATTTATGGTATCCCATATATATGGGATACCAAACCATATGGTTTGGATGCGAAAAATTAGGGTATATGGACATATGTATATGATTATATATATTGATACATTTTCATACATTTATGAGTAAATATTTCCTCTACAGTATGCAAAGTTCATATTCATCATTTGTTTGGACAAATAATGAAAAACGAACTATAAGTCGTTTAATTCAGCATTTTAAGTCAAAAGGTCAATCAATTATTTAAAAAATACAAAAATTATATTCGTACATAAAATTTAATTTAAGAAATCGGGTTAAAAACTAATGCAATTAATTATAAAAGAAAAAATAATCAGTCTAACAATAGTTTTCAATATAATTTTTTGCAGTAATATGAACTTTGTTTCTTATCTAGAGAATTTTGTTATTTTCTATAAAATTAATGACTGGATTATCCTTTTGATTATTTGATATATTAAGTGGGACCACAATCTATAAAATCATACAAGAATGGTTGTTTTGTAACAAAAGTTTTTCCTTTTTAAACGTTGAGGGTACGCATGTAAACTTTGTGTACCGTATGTATTTTCTAATGGATTTCCAATACCAAGCTTTTTTGATTGCAAAAACGATGTGAGATATCATGCATGCATACATTCTTATATGGCTCCATATATTGAACCTTATTTCTATATATGGATCCACATATGAAGAGCTTTATAATTAAAGTTCTATATATGAGCTCACATATTATAATACATTTCGTATATTAGTTCATATATAATAGTTTTGCCATGTATAATCCCATACATTTCCATACATGAATTCATACATATTCATATATAGTTCTATACATTCATATATTAAAAATATATGAACCATATATACTTTTTTTAGCTGGGTACATAAGTATGCAACCATGTGTGTATAAAACTGAAGTAAAAAATTGTACACCTGCACATTTAGGCAGCTAAGTGCATTTAAGACAACAGCATTTTTGACTTATCTGCACAAAAAGTCGTGCAAAGTTGATTGTTCAGCTAAGTCAAAATTACTGTACAAACATAATGATTCTTGAGGCCTCCATAAGCATATGAAGTTTTTTTCCGCTTTTTTTCAAAAACTATTGGGATGAAGTCTTCTGACGAGTTCCATAAGCAGGAACGAAATTCATATAGACATTGCTGAACCAAACGTTGCTTTAGCAAAAATTAATAATAAATTAAAGAGTATTTAATTAATTATTATTTATTTTGATATTAAGACTTCTCAAAAATTTTAAACTTTTTATGAAATCATTTCTTGCTTGTACCTTTTCAAAATATTGTATTCAAATATATGAATATATAAATAAGTATATAAATAATTTTCCCATATGCACATATAAATGTGTTGGAAACGATTATTAATTTTATTATCATTTAGTTTATTGTTATTAGATTGTTATTATTATTTAGTTTTTTTTAATACATACTTTGCTTTTTGTCTATATATTGGTTTTATTTTGAATGTTTTGTTTTTTTAGTTTTAATTATAACTTAATTTTTGTTATTGAAACTGTACTGTTAATTTATGTTTTAACTTAAATGAAAAAAATATTATATGAAAAAAATTCCATCAAATTTTTTAAACGCACTAATAATCCCAAGTTAATATTTTACTTATTAAGTAAAATATATTTTTTTATTAAAAATACATTGAAATTGGAAATTAAAAAAAAAATATTTTACTTAATAAGTAAAATATTAATTTAAGATCATTAGTGCGTTTAAAAAATTTTAAACTTAAATTTTAACAATTCCCATAAAAAACACTAATTAAAGAAAATTGTGTTTGCCCCCCCCCCCCCAGAAATAATGTCTAGCTACGCCAATGTCTACTCAGCTACTGTGGCTTGCTTAATTTATATTCACTGTATTTAAACATTTTCTTTATAAGCTTTGTTTCCTATAAAACCCCTTTTTGTCACCAATACACATGCATTATTTTGTGGTTTGCCTAGATCCTGCAAATAACGCGACTAGTCCATACATGCATGTAAGGACTACTCCATAAAGCACCAGTACTTGTCCAAAACTAATCCAAATGTATGGATAAACCATGGTCGATTTAACTTTGCAATGGCCTAGGGTTGGACCACATGGTCCAATTTTGCATTACATCGAACTATCCCCAAAACTACTCCATATGGAATCGTTATAGACTACTCGCATACAATTTGTAAGTGCATAAGAATAACGATCATAATCATTTAAACACGAACAGCATTGAATGCTTGTATGAAAGACATGATCCATGACTGCATTACATGGGACCATGATGTAACTAGTCTGTTTCATCCAGATTGGACCACGTACTCCAATATTATTTACAGGGTTATTCGTGTGCATGTATGTATAGGATTGTGTTTGCACAGAATGTGTAGTGTTAAGGAAAAAAACTATAGGTATACCTATATATACTCGTATATATAAACATTCGTACATACATACATACGCGTCAAAAAAAAAAAAGGAAACACCTGCAGAGTCTTCTGTAAATATTTCGGCATAAAACCTAAAACGCTTTTCAAAGCAGTTACTAATGTAGCAAGCCGATGTAGTGAAAATATTTTGGCGGTTTAAAATCAAATTTTCTAAGAAACAGTACAAGCATAGATATTAAACTCTAAGAAATTGGTAAGCATACCACCAACGAGACTCGAGAAATCATTTTAGATTTATATATACAAAAAATATTGCGTCAAATTGAAGAAATCGTTGGACTATAAAAAATTATAGCTTAATATGTGAAGCATCATACGGTAGATAATATACCACAACCGGGACGACATAAACGACTTAGTATCTCAGAAGTATGAGCAGTAGTACGAGAAGTAAGGTCCAATTCATCGCTAAATGCTGTTCAAATATTAAAGACACATGTGGAAAATCAGCAAGTGCCAGTATAGTTAGAAGAGAACTTTACAATAATGGACAACATGGCAGAGTGACACGGAGTAAACCTTACACATCTAAAGTGAATCAGCAAAATCGCGTGGAATTCGCAAAAAAGTACAAAACTGACTCTGTAGGATTCTGGAAAAACATTTTATATAGTGATGAGCGCAAATTCGATATATTTGGAGAGAAAAAGCCTCTAAAAATATTGCAGTCAGAGAATGAAGCTTTTATTGAAAAGTGTCTTACAAGCAACTGAATGCTCTGTTATGAACTGAGACTCCATGGCGTCATCTACCGCGGTCTGCAGACCTTAATCCAATGATAAATCTCAGGAAGAACCTTCACAGAAATATCAGGCAAAGGGTAATTTCCAACAAGAACGATTTGAAAAAGGCTCTAATTGAAGAACGGAAGAAAATATTTCCAAATATAACGAAAAACCTTGTCGGATCAATGCCTAGGAGTTTGAATGTATTGCTGAATGCAAATTATAAAGCAAATCAAATATAAAAAGTTGACAGTAATTTAGCTTATGGAACTAATTATCTTATGTAATGGGTTCTGTTTCCTTTTTTTTTGACGCGTAAAAATCATCAGTATTTTAATCAGAAATAATTTCTTATTCGGGATTAAGTTCAGTAATTTCATTTCTTATTGAATGAAATATTTTTATTAATTAATGTGAGTTTCTAAAGAAGAGAAGAAAAATTAAATTAGACTTTTAAGCTGGGGGAAATACCGATATTTTTCTGTGCAGCAACACACTTCATCAGCACCCCATATTTGAAACGAATTTGAAATGTATTTTATTTCAAATTTTCCATACAAAATTTTCCTAAAATGAATTTCAAATTCATTTTATTTTTTTTATGAATATGGGGGTTATTATATAAGCCTCTTAAACTACAATTAAACTTTTTAATTTTTATTATTTACTGTACTGTAACAAAAGCTTTTATACATATCGAGCCTTATTTTCGATTTAATCGTAAGCGACAAAAAGTGAATTTTTCAGAAGGTTTTTTTATATGTATATTCAAATTTGTTTTTGTACGTATGTAAATTGTCGCTTACGATAAAATTGTAGGTACAGCCTGTATCTTAAAAGTTATCAAAAATTTTGGCATTTTGATAATTCTAAACTACGGGTTGTCCCATAAAATTTTAATTTCAATAAAAAAGTCTATTTTCGAAAACATGTCACTTACGATAAAATCGAAAAAAGGCTCGTTATGAAAAAAGCTGTTTACTTTCTTTTGACCCTCACAGTATGCACATATCGTCCCTACCATGTCAAACTATCCAATATGCAAATAAGTGATTTTCAGAAGAGCGCGATGACCCGTCAGTTGTGAATTTAAATTCGGCGTATTCCTAAAAAAGCAAGGCTTAAAATAATTCTTACTGAGTTATCTATCGTCCATGAGAATTTCAGCATTTTGAAACGAGCCATATCGTATAAATTAGGGTATCAAAATAACGAATCTAAAACATGAATTTTGCATATTGGATAGTTTGACGTGGTAGGGAAGATATGTATTTATGTTGTATATGAAAGAAATATTTTTTAATATGTGGGAAAAAATATAAAAAAACAAAGAAAAATTATGAACTGTGAATATGAACTCACGTTCTTCTGTTTTCAGAACAAATGTTTTGATCAAATTTTGTTTTATTGGCATTTAGCACTTATGTTAAAGATCGAAAACTTACTTGCCATATAATGACCTAATTTCTTGATTGCCAAATTGAAGTACTCGCTTACAAAACACATTACGTAAAATTTTAAAAATAGGAATCAGAAGGTAAACATATTCTTTGGGTTTTAAAAAGTGACGTGAAAATATTTCCAAAATAAGTAGTTATTTTAAATAAATTATATTTATTTCTAAATTGTCTACTTATTTATTTTAAATTAAAAACTAGTGGTCTAATTCATAAAAAATATTTTAGGTTTATTACAGGTTTATTTCACAAATTTCCCATAGAAATATGTCAAATAAGCGCTTAATAAACCTGAAATATATTTTATGAATAAGGCAGTAAGTATTTACATTTTGGAAAACTATTATTTAAATATAAGTAGTTCCAAATATTTTTTTTCATTTTCGGTTTTAATAAAAGTCATCAATCAAAACAATTGAAATTTTTCTTAATATAGTATTTATAAGTAACAATGCAGGTACGGATATGAATAAAATATAGCCCATTTCAATTGAGTTTATAAAAGAAAGTTTACAAAATTAAACAATCGTTTTTTTATTTGAATTTTAAATTAAAAATTCCTTACCATAAATGTAAATGCACAGAATATAAAAATTTTGCCTCGTTCAATTGTTATGTTAGAAAAGGTAAGCAAAAATTAAAAAAAATAATAAGTGGACATTTGAAAATCTGAATTTGTAATGCTATGAATAAAATCAGTTCTCGTGGTACCTTCATAGCGAACAGTCGATTAGCGGAATTTTTCTTACAAAAAATTAAACAAACAAAAAATATTCGTAGTACATATTATTCGTAATAGGTACATACTGTCTTTAATAAATAAGCTTTATGCTTTGCTAATATTTTTACATAGTAAAAATAACAAAAACAAAAAAAAACCGCAAACAAAAAAAATTAAACAAAGTGATATTGAGGAATGCTATATATTTGTACCTCTAAACAAATAAACAATCATAAATAACAAAAACAAAAAAAGACCGCAAACAAAAAAAAAACACAAACGAATATCCCTTGAGGAATTCTTTGTATGAGTGCCTCAAATACAAAAAAAATTGAAGTGAGTTCTAACGGCAGAAATGCTTATTTTACTGTGAGTTCTGAAACTCTTAATGGAAAAAATATAAATAATAAATCTGATGAAAGTCTTTTTTTAACGTCAAAGCCAATTTTTCGTCAGCGATCAACTTCGCTTTGTCCAATGCCAAATAGTAATGATGCATTAACATTACAGTTGCCCAGTACTTCTTCATATAAGCCAGTAATATCATCCCCTTCAGGCTCGTGTTCATCACTTAACAAAGTTATCACTACAGATAACAGCGGCTCGAAACTCAAGGTTCAAGTCGGAATGGACAGATATATAACCGTGGTAAAGCGTGGGCGAAGCCCGAATTCTTCAAAAATTTCATCTGCTCCAAAAATGTCTAGGGATAACAGCGCAGCCTCAACTAATCGCCAAAACCGCTTCGAAATTTTGCAAGATGACAACGACAAACCCGAGGTAGCCTCGAATAAAATATCCCAGCCGCCACCAATATATTTGAGACAAAAAAATTCAAATGCCCTTATTAAAAAATTAATTTCGGTCATTGGTGAGAATAAATTTCACGTTGTTCCAATAAAACGTGGCAACATCGATGAAACTAAAGTCCAAATTTATGACGAAAAAGATTTCCGCAAAATGGTTGCTGAATTTGAAAAAAATAAAACAAGCTTCTACACATACCAGCTTAAGAGCGCTAAAGGCATGCAGATCGTATTGAAGGGCATAGATTCTTATGTTGTTCCCGAAGAAATAAAAGATGCACTCGTCCTCCAGGGGTTTAAGGTAAAAAATGTGTCCAATATAATAAATAGAGAGAAGATTCCTCAACCCCTATTTCGTGTTGAACTTGAGCCTAATGATATAAAATTGAAAAAAAATGAAACGCATCCAATTTATAATTTGAAATACCTCTTGTACCGAAAAATCACAGTTGAAGAGCCACATAAGCGTTCAGGTCCTGTACAGTGCCATAATTGCCAAGAATATGGCCATACAAAAACATACTGCAATTTACCCTCTGTTTGTGTTGTGTGCGGCGAATTACACGGCACTGCTAGTTGCAATAAGCCAAAAGATCAAAGTGATAAAAAATGCAGTAATTGTGGAGGTAATCACACCGCTAACTACAGAGGTTGTCCTGTGTACTCTTTCGTAAAGAAGACTATAGTGCAAAAACCTAAATTAGCTCCAGCTCAATCAGCAAACGCTTACTCTGCCACTTTTGCGCAAATGAGCCAACCAGTTACTTCCCGTGTATCGTATGCAGATGCTGCTAAGACAAATTCAATTCCCACACAAAATGTTTCCTCGCCAAATAATTCAAAAAATACTGACGCAAGCTTTAATTTTAATCGCCTTGAAGCTACTATTGAAAATCTGGTGCAATCTATAAACAATTTTACAACAAATATGACTAGCATGATGCAAGAAATGCTGCGAATGCAGAATACTCTGCTTCAAGCATTAATTAATAAGCCATGAACACGTTAACAATATGTTTCTGGAACGCAAACGGCATTCGCCAACATAAAAATGAACTTGAGCACTTCCTCATGGAAAAAAATATTGATATAATGTTAGTATCTGAGACTCATTTGACTTCGAGAAGTCTTTTTAAAATTTATGGCTACACTATATATGATACAAAGGACCCTAGAGGAAGGGCTTGCGGTGGATCAGCAATTCTAATAAAGTCAAGACTCAAGCACTATGTTCTTGATAACATTTGTGAAGAACACCTACAAGCAACAAATATTGGCATTGAAAGTTTTTGTACAAATTTTGTTATATCATCAATTTACTCCCCTCCCAGATTTTCAATCACTGAGAATCAATATGAGGATTTCTATAAATCTCTTGGACCTTGTTTTGTAGCAGCTGGCGACTACAATGCTAAGCATACGTTCTGGGGTTCGCGTCTTATTACCCCCAGAGGTCGAGCATTGTTCAACACTATTTCAAAAATGGGCTTGGATGTCATTTCGAGTGGGGAGCCCACTTACTGGCCTACTGACATACAAAAAATTCCGGATGTTATAGATTTTGGCGTCATAAAAAATATCTCTAGGGATTTAATTCAAGTTCAAGCTTCTATTGATCTTTCGTCCGATCACTCTCCGACGATCATTACAATTTGTAGTCCATTAAGAAGTAACTTACCTGACCCATATGTGAAGATGATCAATCGTGTTAATTGGCTGGGGTTCAAAAAATATCTCAGTAGTCATTGTACGGAAAACATTACGCTTAGAACATCCGATGATATTGAATCTAACATTGCCAATCTCAGCGAGAATATTAAACAGGCTGCTGAACATGCCACTAACTCCCATCCGCAGACTGGGTTTAATAAAATTTATTCTACAGACATTGAACGTCTCGTACGTGAAAAAAGAAGAGCTAGAAGGGAATGGCAACAGCACAGATCACCACAAAATAAAATCAGATTTAAACAGTGCACTAAACGACTCCAAGAGTTGCTTGCGTCTGAAAAAACTGCATTTCTTAAAAATTATCTGGAAGGTCTTGATGTCACACCAGCGTCTAATTACTCTTTGTGGCGCGCTGCTAGAAAGCTTAAAACACCCGTTGAGTATAAGCCACCTCTACGCACATCTACCGGAAGTTGGGCAAGAAGCGATACTGAAAAAGGTAAAATATTTGCTGAGCACTTAAAATCCGTTTTTACGCCAAACATATGTACTGGTGTTGCTGATTTGCCGAATGTAGTCGCTCTACCCCCTCAACACATAAAGTTTAAGACGCGTGATTTACAAAAATTAATTGCCGAACTCAACCCGAAGAAAGCTCCGGGTATTGATGGAATTAGTAACCAGATGCTTATGAACTTGCCTCGTATTGCAATGAGAATCCTATTATTCATATTTAATGCCATTTTACGACTGGAGTATTATCCACACAGCTGGAAGCTTGCCAAGGTTAAAATGATTCCAAAGCCGGGCAAAGATCTAACCAAGGCTGAGTCATATAGGCCAATAAGTCTACTATCAACTATGTCAAAGCTTTTCGAAAAACTGCTCAAAACAAAATTGTCCCAAATTCTAATTAGTAGTGGGTGCATACCAGACCATCAATTTGGTTTTAGAAGTCAGCATAGCACCATTGAACAAACTCACAGACTGGTTCAATTTATAAGAAGAACTTTTGAGGAAAAAAAGTATTGTTCTGCGCTCTTTATTGACGTTTCCCAGGCATTTGATAAAGTGTGGCATGAAGGCCTAATTTTAAAATTGAAGACTTACTTACCAATAAACATTTTAAATCTTTTGGAAAGTTACATTATTTCCCGTAAGTTCACTGTTGTGGAAGGAGACTTTACGAGTAGGCCTGAAACTATTTCATCCGGTGTGCCACAGGGGAGCATACTGGGACCAGTTTTATATTTGATTTATACTTGTGATATGCCTGTGAGCAGTAGTATCCATACTTCCACATTTGCCGACGATACAGCCTGCCTTAGTATGCACGAAAACCCTGATGAGGCATCCCGCAAACTCCAGGAACACATTAGCCAGATGGAGCTTTGGTTAAACTTATGGAGAATTAAAGTCAATGAACAAAAGTGTGTCCATATAACGTTCACCCTAAGAAGAGATACTTGCTCCACCATTCGGATTAACAATCAAGTTGTTCCTCAACATTCACATGTGAAATATCTTGGCATACACCTTGATCGACGACTTACATGGAAACACCACATTGACTCTAAGTTAACTCAAATGAAACTTAAATTAACTCAGGTACATTGGCTGATTGGTAGAAATTCAACACTTAGCCTAGACTGCAAACTTTTAATATACAAGTCGCTTTTAAAGCCAATATGGTGTTACGGAATTCAACTATGGGGCACTGCTTCAGCTTCAAATGTAGAGAAAATTCAACGAAGGCAAAATAAAATTTTACGCATGATAACATCGGCTCCATGGTACATCAAAAATTCAAATATACATCGCGATTTGAATATGCCACTAGTGACTGAAGAAATTGCAAAATACGCAGGCAAATACCTAACAAAACTCGAGTCACATCCTAATCCGCTTGCTCGTAATATTTTGAACTTTACTGGACACATCCGCTTAAAAAAGAGAGATACACGGGCTCTAATATTCAACACTCTAGATGATGAAGCTGCTTGAAAACACCTTTTTCTTTTTGTTGCTTATCACTACTTATGTATTATTAATAACTATCACTAAGCTTATGTCCGACATTGGTCGGGCCTAATAATTTTTTTTTATAGATTTAAGATTTGAATACTTATTGTTAGTTCATATTTGAAGATACAATAAATAATAAACATGCATTTAAAAAAAAAAAAAAAAAAAGGAATAAAAAACCATCGACAAAACGGCAATGTTATTTTAAGAAACATTTAGGAAATTTTATAAGCTTCCTAATGCATGTAATTAGGTTGAAATCCATTAAGAACTGCTTGAGGTAGAGGCAAATTACTAAAGCAAGATTTTTTAATTTTTTTGGAAAAAAAAATGAATTTTTCTTTAAAAAACAAAAAAGCGATTTGAGAGACCACTTCCCGTTCATCAATATTTGAGTGTTATACACCAAAGTTCTTGGTTTTTAGATTAAGAAAATCGTTGTTCATGAAGGTATTTGGAAAAAAAGGGTAAAAACTGAGACGGTCTAATGTATATATGTACATACATATGCATGCATGTCTTTTCTCTACGTTTCATGATTTGTGAAGGGTATATAAGATTCGTCACAGTCGAATATAGCACTTTTACTTGTTTTTGCTCACCCGAATCCACTACTGACATTTCTGCAGTAAATTTTTCGCATAATGCAGAATTTTTTGTGTTTTTTTAGTTTTATTAAACTATTTTCGTTATTTTAATATTTAAGCTATTTTTATTCTTTCTCTTCTTCTTTTTAAATGTTCGACATTTTTAAAAGCAACACTTACAACACAACTACCATAGTTGTAGTCAATACAATCTACAGTAGGTTGTGAATTGGTTAAATATAATTGTTTTATTTTACGATAGACGTTACCTACTGAATTTAAAATTTGACAATATTCGTAATATAATTACAAAATAAAAATATATTTAATGGTTTATTATATTGGCGGAATTCCACAAGTCATTTGGCGAGGAAGCTGAAAATAAATCTTACAACACTGTTGATGAACCAAAAATTTGTTTTGAGAAACGTCAATATGAAAAATTAACATTACTTTTATTCTAGTATTTTCATATATTATAACAAAGGTCAAACTGGACACTGGAAAAAATGCACCTGGATTTTGAAGAAATAACTGTACAATTTAAAAATTCCCTTATAGTTCAAAATTAGTTTTTTCTCAAAATTACCTCGACATTTATCTACTGGCAGGCCTTCAGAAAATAGAAAATGGGCATCATGATTTGATAGTTAAAGAAATTACTCAAGGCCATGACTCACTATCCTACACAATCGCACGATCTACGAAAAAATACAACCCTGATCTCAAAGCATATCAACCAGGTACACGTTCAGGCATATTGCTCATCCGCTGATTTGTTGTTTGCAAGTTTATAGCCAAGAATTCGTTTGACAATTACTTTTGTGCCTTGTTTGATGCATACAATTTTTTAACAATTACTTTGTAAAATTATGTGAAAAGCACAGAGCTGCCACAGGGTTATGCCTAATGCATGTACCTGTATTAAATGTTCCTTGCCTGATCTGAAGAATTGTTGTCTTTTGATAATTTTCATAAACTCCATCATACTAGGGTTGCATGTTCTCAAATATCGCACGGTTGTGTAGGATAGTATATCATGGCCTTTACAACTATCTATATTAAATCTTAATAAACTCCATAGAGCGGGTTTCCATGTGTGTGGCATGTGCCACACATGCGTAAAAAAGCGTAACCACTAATTACTAATGAAAAACAGTTTGATTCAGACACGTATTTATTAAGATAAACAGTTTAATACATAACTAATAGAGAATTTTATAGAATCCAACATGATTGGAAACTGTTTAAATCAATAAATATATGTCTGAATCAAACCGTTTTTCATTAGTAATTAGTTGATTACGCTTTTTTGGGCAAATGACACACAAAAAATGCCAAATGTAAACTCAGCCTCAGGTGGAGAAAACACAAATATAGCAGTATGTTAGATTTATATAACAACAAAATTTCAGAAAAAGTGTATCCATTAATTTCGAATGCACAAGTAGTCAGTTTAAATAATTACCCTTATTCCAGTTGTCGCTATCGACGTCACTTTAACACAACACCAAAAAATTAGTGCTCGTATATCTGTTGTCGGAAACAACTGACTCCTGTTAGAAGGTTTATGCTATTTTCTAGACCTTAGGGAACGGAAATAGATTGTTCTCGAGAGCCAGTAAACAAGCCCCAATTATTTGGTATTGTGTTAAAGTGACGTCGATAGCGATAAGTGGAATAAGATGAATGAAATAAAAAATAACTACATGTGTAAAGTTTTAGTTACCTACTGTAGCTCTAATAAGATTATAAATATCTCTAGTTTATGTTCATTTAAATTAAAATTACTAAAAATTTCAAAGGTTTAAGTATCGGAAAAGTTTTTAGTACGAGTGTGTAGGGGAAAACGGAATTTTTTTAAATCTACTGGCACCACTGATAAAATTTTTCAAGAAAAAAAAATCAAACCTAGAATCATGAAAAAATCATCGTACAGATGTAAAATGTTTTTGGAAACCAAAACTAGATGCAAATTGCATAAAAATACAATTATTATGTACCAACGGCTTTGATACTTGAAGAAACTTGACGGCGGCTAAATTTGACGACTACTGGACTGTTTCCGCTCTTTACTTTTAAATAAAAGGTGACGCCACAGAATATTATAATATTTTTTATTTTATTCCTTTTTAATTTGTTTTTTATTGATCCATCTATCTATCTGTTTGCTTTTTCATTTATTTTTTTTATAGAACTGTGTATATATGTTTGTTGAATATGTGTATTAAAAACATTGGAACCAAAATTTTTAAAAAAATCAACTTTCCTTTTACTTTATGGAATGATTAAAAAATGCAAGATTTTATATTAGAAAAATACACAATTGATAAGTTTTAGCCCTTATAGACACGGAAACTTTACTTTGCAAAGCCTTAATTCAGCAGGGAGAAAGACAGAAAGAGAAAGTATTTATCACTCTGTCTTTCACACACCTGAGGGCAAATCACGGCAATCGATACGACTCGTGATTTAAAAATATTTCTATATAAACTCTACTAAAATATTTTTAAATTACGAGTCGTATCGATTGCCGTGATTTGCCCCTGAACTAAGACTTTGCAAAGTAAAATTTCCGTGTGAAAAAGAATCAAAACTATCGATAGTATCAATGGCATCAAAAAATGCTATCGAAACTATCGAATGGAGCCTTTATCGATAGTTTTGCAGCTCTAATCAGTAGACTTCAACCACACATTCTGAATAGTCACCCCCTATCTTATGCACAGATTTTCAAGAACTATTTGAGAATTCACAAATAATAATAATTTTAAAAATCACAAAAGAAACATAAGCGTAGTAGGCTTAGAAACTAATACAAAAAACCCAGCAAATAATTTTCAAATTATTTTTTCAAATTAAAATAAACTTCTGACAATACATATGTCGAATTATAAATTTCTTAAATGTTAAATTTAGATTTTATTTTTCATTTTGCCTTATAATTACTTTTATTGTTATCCGATGGATTTCTAATTGTATAAAGATGTAGAAAAATAAAATAGATTCAAATCGAATAAAAAATATTTGCCGTGTCTTTTGTATTAGTTTCTAAGCCTACTACGCTTATTTTTCTTTTGTGATTTGCAAAAATATTAATATTTGTGAATTCTCAAATAGTTCTTGAAACTCTGTGCATAAGATAGGGAGTTTGTGACTATTCAGAATGTGTGGTTGAAGTCTACTGATGATTTGTTACAGCAACAATGAAATGCATATAGACAAGGCTGAACCACCAGCAAATAAATTTCAAATTAAAATAAATTTCTGGCAATATGTCGAATAATAAATTTCTTAAATGTTAAATTTAGATTTTATTTTTCATTTTGCCTTATAATTACTTTTATTGTTATCCGATGGATTTCTAATTGTATAAAGGTGTAGAAAAATAAAATCGATTCAAATCGAATAAACAAAAATACTATTATTTGTGAATTCTCAAATAGTTCTTGAAAGTCTGTGCATAAGATAGGGGGTTTGTGACTATTCAGAATGTGTCATTGTAGTCTATTGAGGATTTATTACAGCAACAGTGAAATGCATATAGACAACGCTGAACCACCAGCAAATAAATTTCAAATTACAATTTAAAACTGCCAAAAAATATGTTAAATGCACAGGTATACAAAGTGCACTTAAAAAAAAAAGATTTTGAACAATAATTACAGAAAAAATATATTCTGTACAGTTAAGTCAATGTGCAGCTAACATTGATTTTTTGTATGAAAATCTTTTAAAATTACTAAAATTTAGGGCACTTATCTTTAAAGTGCAGGTATAGAAAGTGCACTTAAAAACTAATTTATATAGGATTTTAAAGAATAGTGACAAAAATTTATCATTTTAGGCAGTTAAGTCCTAAGTGCACTTTAAAAAAAGGCAGCTAAATCAAAACTACTTTATATAAAATATTTTTTTTAACTGCAATAATTTTATTTTAGCTGGTAACTGGACAAGGCTCCAAAAAACTAGAAAATCCATTCCATTCCAGGCCGTCTGTCAACCCTAATGATATGTGCAACGTTAATAAGTATTTGAAAAATTTATAGCTCATGTAGATGAGATGTGCATATGTCGTAAGTTAATCGTGTCGTGTATCGTGATTCACGCGTGATCGTGATCAAATATATAATTAATCACGCATGAGTGCGTGAGTAAAGGCAAAAAAATGCGTGAACTGTTTTTAAGAATCACGCACGAATTCTAATGCTTTCGCGAGATAATATTCCTGCATGGGTACATATATATGTAACTTTATTGAATCTTTTCAAATAAATTATTTTAATATAATAAATATATAATAGATACTACAATTTATGTGCAAACATACACATATGTATGTAAAGGATGTTTTTTATTGAGGTATAGAACTTTAAGTTGGCATCACTTTTTTAACTGGCGGCCATTTTGTCAGCTGTCAAGTGATTAATATTTAGTTTGGTTTGCCATTTTATCACGAACAGGTTGACAAAAGAACAACGCTTGCAAATCGTGCAAATTTATTTCAAAAATAATGGTTCAGTTCGTGAAGTTTACCGCAAGCTCCGTCCATTTTATGGTCGACATAATCGTCCATGAGAGCAATTAATTCGG
This sequence comes from Tachina grossa, assembly GCA_949987645.1. Taxonomy (NCBI): domain Eukaryota; kingdom Metazoa; phylum Arthropoda; class Insecta; order Diptera; family Tachinidae; genus Tachina; species Tachina grossa. The sequence continues at coordinate 45,760,412 of OX465277.1, forward strand.
TTAACCATGGATCGTTTTCGCACAACATTTACTCTATGTGATAATACGCATCCGCAGAGACGTCGAACAGTGCGCACCGAAGAAACAATTGCCGCTGTAGAGCAAAGTGTTGAAGAGGACCCGAATGAATCGATTCGCCACCGTGCACAGCAATTGGAGCTTTGTCCATCAACTTTATGGAAGATTTTGCGCAAAGATCTTGGCTTGCGACCTTACAAGATCCAGCTTGTGCAAGAATTAAAGCAGCGAGACCATGCAATGCGTCGTGATTTTGGTGTATGGGCCGAAAATGAGATTGATCTCGATGCTGATTTTCATCGCAAAATTTTGTTCAGTGATGAGGCTCATTTTTGGTTGAATGGCTACGTCAACAAGCAAAATTGCCGCATTTGGAGTGAAGAGAATCCACATGAGACGCCATTTCATCCACAAAAACTGACTGTTTGGTGTGCTCTATGGGCTGGTGGAGTCATTGGGCCATACTTCTTCCGAAATAATGCTGGAGAGTCAGTTACCGTTAATGGAGACCGGTATAGAGCCATGATAACCGACCATTTTGTTCCCGAATTGGATGGCATGAATGTGGATAAGTTTTGGTTCCAACAAGACGGCGCTACATGCCACACAGCGCACGTCACAATCGATTTATTGAAGGAAACATTCGATGAGCGCATAATTTCGCGGAATGGACCTGTCAATTGGCCACCAAGATCGTGTGATTTGATACCATTGGATTATTTTCTTTGGGGATATGTGAAGTCGCTCGTCTACGCCAACAAACGAGAAACGTTAGGGGACTTGGAAGCCAACATTCGTGGCGTTATTGCCAACATACGGCCCCATATGCTCGAAAAAGTGGTTGAAAATTGGACCTGTAGAATTGGCTTTATTCGAGCCAGCCGCGGCGGCCACATGCCCGAAATCATATTTAAACATTAATGGCATAAAATTATCCTTACAATAAAGCTAAACTAATGGACATTAAAACGATTTGCTTGCGTTTTATGTCAATTCAAAGCTCTATATCTATAAAAAAAAACACCCGTTACCTTACACTACATTTACACATGAAAGTACTTACTTGAAATTTCTGTATACCTATTATGAATAAAAATTTTAGTGAAATAAATGATTTTCACAAAAGTTTCTTGTTAATTTTCATAGGAAAGTGAAAGTTCATTTTAAAAATGTCGACGAAAAGTAAAGTTGTAAAAATTGTTTTGTTCATTTCTTAATTAGAGTTACCAAGAATGTCACCTAGACAAATTCATAAGGCAATAAATTATGATTATTGTTAATATTATAAAATAAGGATAATTTATAATAACTATCTACCACAATCCTGTATACTTGTACAAATCTCTAAAGGGGGTAACACTATTAACTTTTTTTTCATTTTACTCTCTGAAAACATCAAAAATTTGCTTTCTTGAAAAGATCGTTGAAAGCTAACTGGAAATTAAAAACAATGTGAGTGTGGTAGTGAAAAAATGTGATTGTATTGCTAGATCATATACCATGCAATTATGAATAAAATTCCGCTGGCAATTTTTCCCTGGGAACAATTCCAATTAATAGCAAGTAATAGGGAAAACAAAAAATTCTAACTGGAAAAGGGAGATATTTCTCGCGGAATTATATTCATAATTGAGTGGATAACCTTTCCGGGGTCACCGCTACAAGGGTCATTCGCCCAACATCTTTTTCAAATACATCGACCTCTACTTAAGGGAGCTCCCTTACAAAGGGGAAATTTTTTATAAAATTTACTTGCAGGGCGTACCTATCGAAGTCAAATGTATGACTAACCTCAAATATTATTTTAATACAAAAATTGAAAATATGGAAAAACAGGGGAAATAAATAGTGATACTTACATATGTATTTACCAAAGGTAAATCAATAACTGTACACAACAATCATTTCTCACATTCCGTTTCATTAGAATTTACGTTAAATAGCTATCTACCCAAGTAGATAGACTAGGGTGCTGATGAAGTGTGTTGCTACACAGAAAAATATCGGTATTTCCCCCAGCTTAAAAGTCTAATTTAATTTTTCTTCTCTTCTTTAGAAACTCACATTAATTAATAAAAATATTTCATTCAACAAAAGAATTGAAATTACTGAACTTAAGCCTGACTAAAAATTATTTGTGATTAAAAATTCACTATAGTTCAATTAAAATCTAAAAATGTCTCACAAAAATAATTTTTTTTAAGAAAGCTGCTTGTTCCGCTTTTATGGTATCTTTCAGGGGGTAAAATGTAAGTCCGATCCAAAGTAATTTTGTATCTTCAACATTTACTCCGGATATACCTATGCCCTACCTTGACTCCTAAAATGGGTTCCCATACAAAGGCGAAATTTGTATGAAATTTATCGAAGTCAAATGTGTGGCCAACCTTCAATATTTTTTCAATACGAAGATTTTCTCTAAATATACTTATCGTCTATCTTCAACCATTAAGGTTGTCCCCATACAAAAAGTAATTTTTGTATGGCGAGGCTTTTATGGTGCCTCCCAGGGTGTAAAATGTAAGACCGACCCAAAGTAGTATTTTATCTTCAACATTTCCTCTGAATGTACCTATGCCCTATTTCGACTCCTTGAGGGAGCTCCCATACAAATACAAAATTTTTCTAAAATTTACTCGCAGGGCTCTAAATGCTCCTAGGGCGTACCTATCAAAGTCAAATGTATGACCAACCTCCAATATTTTTCAATACAAAAATTTTCCATTGCCATACTTATCATCAGGGAAGCCGCAAATATGCAATTGCATGTTTTTTCTTGTAGGACGAATTAATGCGACGATAAGATATTTATCCTTTTCAGAACTTTTTACGAATTTTGGCATCGATTTGTTAGTGCATATTTTTGCATATTTTACCCATTAAAGCATGTTTTTGCATAAATCAATCTTACACTCATAATTTTAGAATTTTTTTTCGAATTTTAAGAGCCTATTTGACGTTTTTAGGGCATATTGTGATACTTTATATAATTTTTTTATTTTAATATGCCTACAAAATTTTTACTTTTATTTTTTGCCATCAAAATCTTATTTCCAGTAGAACATACGCAGTTATTACGGAAGTTAGTTTCAATAAAAATTTGCTTTTGGTATTTCTGACGGACTCGGGGAATCGGGACATTGCATCAGTGTAAATGTTGAAGGAACATTAGATGTGAAAATATAGATCAATATTTTGTTGTTTATTGCAATAACAATTATAAGCAAAAATTTTGGCTTATTTGTCCAAAACACAGTTTCAAAGTTTTTATTCTGATATCGTATATCTTTTAATTTTACATTAAATTTTTAGGGCGGCATCAAAGAAAAAATACTAATAAGTGATTTTTATGGGAATTGTTAAAATTTAAGTTTAAAATTTTTTAAACGCACCAATAATCCCAAATTAATATATTACTTATTAAGTAAACTATTTTTTTATTAAAAAAACATTGAAATTGATTATTGAGGGGTTTAGCTGGATCCTGTTCACTGTTGCTAATAAAGAATTATAATTAGGGAATTCACAATGAGTATAGGTATTAAAATTTTAATGTGGCAATATTTAGCCATCTTAATTTTTTCATTGTGAGCAAGCAACGATATAAATCAGTGATGCCAAATTAGTGCCCTTAGCACTAGATTTAGCGCTTTTTAAGTCATAACAGTGCGCATTTTTTAAATTGGTGCTTTTTTTAAAGGCATTAATTGGTGCTTTTTTAACTTTGAATTTACTGCTTTTAGTGCGTTTTACAATTAGACTAAATATAAATTTGTGATAGTCTAGTAGCTTCATAAAAAACGCGAATTAAGATTTGTTCAATTTTTTGAAACTCTAAATTTAAACACATGCACATATACTCAATCAAACAAGCTGACTGTACTTGCTTCTTTGCGTTCCTTCCTAATTATCAAATTTCCTATAAAAATACTGAAAAATGAAGTTTGAGATTTGGACGTAACGTCTTGGTAGTATGCGTGATACAATAATATAAATTTTTTATGTCAAAAATATCTGATTAGACCATGGGTGGCCAAGATAAATTTAAGGTTGTGTAAGTGAACGAAAAAGATAAACACACGGGCAGAAACAATTAATAAAAGTAATTCTTATATGATTTTTTTATGGAAGAATTTTTTTTTCTAGAAAACCGTTTCAACAAAAAGTATTCACGTTTAATTCTGAGTTTAAAACTACTAAAAACAAATTTGTAAGAGAAGATAATTTGTAATTTTCATGTAGGCAAAAGCATTTTTTAACATAAACGGCATACATAATAAATTTCTCGCAGTGCGTTTGAGAAAAATTAGTTAAAATATAAGCAAAAATTCGTCTCAGATAAGACTAAATGAAAGAGAATAAGAATACGTGTGAATTCTATTTGCAAAAATTTGCATATTTAAAGAAATTACAGAGGACACATAGAAGTTATAAAAGAATATAATAAAGAATACGGGGAAGTTGAAGAAATACAGAAGAACGAAGCATTAAAGATTTAAAACTACAAAAATGGAAAATAAGTTTTAACGCTATGAATTATTTTAAAAGTATAATTATGGCAATAGATAAGGACCAAAATATCAAAATATTACCACTTAAATTTTATTCAAGTATTTTGATATTTCAACTATAGTGGATGATTTAATTTATTATATAAAAGAGTAAAAATAAAATTTTAACTCAAATCTTTATCCCGCACATATGTATGTACATACAAACATATTTATTGCATTTGGTGCTTTTTAGTTCTTTTTTCATGTCCGAACAGTGTTTTTTGCTTTAAAAAAGTTGGCATCACTGATATAAATACACATACTGTGTATATCAAAGTCAGGCAAACACACATACATCTTTATATTATTTATATATTCGTGTATAATATGAGAGAGAGAGAGAGAGAGTAAAATGCATGTTTGTATGAATGCTTATGAGCGACTGAATTATTTGCTTCCGTATGTAATAAAATAACAAAAAATTTTTAATTATAAATTATTATTGGATAAATTTATTAAAATAACTTTTGTTCTACGAAAAATACAAACATTTTTTCATCAACTACATCTGCGTTGACAGTTTTAACATGTTTGGTGTAACATTACCATATTGCCATATTGAAAATGGCATGCTTTTTATACTGTTAAATTTGCCTCATGGTAATTAATTTGATTTACACACAAAACAAAAACAACAAACCTTGCAATATTAAGACACATTTTAAAACGCTATTGTGAACTCCCAACTGTTAAATTTCCCACATGGTATCTAATTTGATTTACATACAAAACAAAAACAACAAACTTGCAGACCATATAAAAGTTTTAAAATTGAAACGTTGCAATATTAAGACCAGGGTTTGAATTTGCTTAACTATTTTCAAGCAATTAGTTATTGCTGAACTAAAACCTACGCAAATGAGTCAGCAGCAGCAATCAGCATCAGCACTCTTTATAACAAAAATACTATTTGCTAAATGCCGTGCTGTGAAATGTTTGAAGCACAAGCAGTCAGCAAAATGAAATAACTATAAAAAATTGCTGATGCTTACAGAAGCAAGAGAATTTTTTTTGAAAAAGTGCTGATGCTGATCATCAGCAATTTTGTTTCTTCGTTTTTTTGCTGATGCTTGGGTGCTTTGCTGTGAAGGTTCGCCAGCATCAGTAATAGCAAATTTTAAAAACTACTGTTTTTGCTGACTTCAGCATTGCTTCAAGATGCTTAAGCATTATTAAAAAATTTCTATTGTGTGCAATATAAAAAAGGAAAGAAAGCGAGTATGTTTGGGTGGGAATATACACATACTTCTTACATACATGCGTGTATGTAAGTATACTTATATTTTTGTTGTTTGTTTGCAAATTTATTTTTTATGAAACGAAGAGTTAATAGGGATACAAATCAAATAGTTTCTTATGAGGTGTTGTGTACCTGTGTATACATATATGTATATGTACGTGCTACATGCATACATATGTATGTATGTATGTAGAAATGAATGCTTTTTGTTATTGTAGAAATTAATGCATTTTCTTATTGTAGAAAGTAGTATAGGTAGTAGGTATGTATGTATATAGATATCAACGCAAATATGCATATACATACATACATACATTTGTATGTAGGGACGCATGATGACTTTATTAATGACTTGGACCACTTTCATAATTACAGTTATAACGATTAACTGTGGGAAAGATCATTGTCATATTCATTCTGTTTCGCTTACACAAGTGAGCATTTTCTACATAATTTTGCTTTATGGAATGTAATTTTTCCAATTTTTTTTGCAAAGCATTTCAATGCGAATTCACATAGAGGCAGGTACATGCATATGCATGTATGTTTGTATGTTTGATGTACATAATATTTATGTATTTTAAGGGTGGTTTTATTACACACAATTACATATTTTACAATAACAAACAAAACCCGCTGAAAAAGATACTTTTAATTCTATGGAATCTTTAAGCCAAGGTTATACATTTCTTATTTGATTTTTGGTGTTACCTGCTTTTATTGAAATCAAGTCATTTGGAAGTTTTCCTGAATCATAAATAAATACCACAAGAATGCGGTATGTTCATTGCTGATTTCATATTTAGCAATATATGCAAATAATATTTTGTTTAATATTTGGTTTTAACTCTTGTTTGAATCAAGTCCATCGGAATTTTTTCGATTAATTAAAAATATTTGAAAGGCTAAATTTCATTCTTGCATGCATTTTAGAAGAAGAAAATTGTGATGTTGCATAGGAAAAGATCCCTTATCTTCCCAAACCAAATTTTACAGGAAAACTAATAAAAAGGTAAATTTCATCGGTTTTAAGGTTTTGGTTGGTAACACTGCCCAGACTCGTTCCGAACATTTTACAATCGATTTGAAGGCGATTATTGTATCGGAACTACCAAAAAAGGCATTTTCCCCTACCTCTGCCAACTTCAAGAAATGGACATTATCATAATCTAGAAACTTCATATTATCACAAAGTAATGTAATTTTTTAAATTTTTGGGTTTTGAGGTGTCTTTTTATTCACAATAATGTGTAATTTTAGGAAACGCAAGAAATGGATTTTGATTTTGAGAAGATAAGGGCCCTTCCTTCCTTCTTATGCAACATCACAATTTTCAGAATATGCATAACTAGTTTGTTGTTGTTTTTTGTATTTATGTATGTACATGCATACATACATACATATGTACATATGTACTACATATGTATGTACATATGTATGATTTTGATATTATTGTTCTTAGCAGTGCGTCGTTTTCCTGAGATTTATTTATGATTCAGGAAAACTTCCAAATGACTTGATTTCAATAAAAGCAGGTAACACCAAAAATCAAATAAAAAATGTATAACCTTGGCTTAAAGATTCCATAGAATTCAAATTATCCTTTTCAGCGGGTTTTGTTTGTTATTGTAAAATATGTAATTGTGTGTAATAAAACCACCCTTAAAATACATAAATATTATGTACATCAAACATACAAACATACATGCATATGCATGTACCTGCCTCTATGTGAATTCGCATTGAAATGCTTTGCTAAAAAAATTGGAAAAATTACATTCCATAAAGCAAAATTATGTAGAAAATGCTCACTTGTGTAAGCGAAACAGAATGAATATGACAATGATCTTTCCCACAGTTAATCGTTATAACTGTAATTATGAAAGTGGTCCAAGTCATTAATAAAGTCATCATGCGTCCCTACATACAAATGTATGTATGTATGTATATGCATATTTGCGTTGATATCTATATACATACATACCTACTACCTATACTACTTTCTACAATAAGAAAATGCATTAATTTCTACAATAACAAAAAGCATTCATTTCTACATACATACATACATATGTATGCATGTAGCACGTACATATACATATATGTATACACAGGTACACAACACCTCATAAGAAACTATTTGATTTGTATCCCTATTAACTCTTCGTTTCATAAAAAATAAATTTGCAAACAAACAACAAAAATATAAGTATACTTACATACACGCATGTATGTAAGAAGTATGTGTATATTCCCACCCAAACATACTCGCTTTCTTTCCTTTTTTATATTGCACACAATAGAAATTTTTTAATAATGCTTAAGCATCTTGAAGCAATGCTGAAGTCAGCAAAAACAGTAGTTTTTAAAATTTGCTATTACTGATGCTGGCGAACCTTCACAGCAAAGCACCCAAGCATCAGCAAAAAAACGAAGAAACAAAATTGCTGATGATCAGCATCAGCACTTTTTCAAAAAAAATACTCTTGCTTCTGTAAGCATCAGCAATTTTTTATAGTAATTTCATTTTGCTGACTGCTTGTGCTTCAAACATTTCACAGCACGGCATTTAGCAAATAGTATTTTTGTTATAAAGAGTGCTGATGCTGATTGCTGCTGCTCATACAATGTGATTAGCAGAAGCCGAAGCATAGCAAAATTTGTGTGCTGATGCTATTTTGAAGTCAGCAATTCAAACCCTGATTAAGACACATTTTAAAGCGCTATTGTAAATTCCCTAAATATCTTACGTTCAAATGTACATGAAGAAGACAATTCATGCCTTTTGAAAACAATAATATTATTATAATATTAACATAATCCCAATTTATTGCCTTATGAATTTGTGTAGGTGACATTCTTGGTAACTCTAATTAAGAAATGAACATAACAATTTTTTACAACTTTGCTTTTCATCGACATTTTTAAAATGAACTTTCACGTTCCTATGAAAATTTATTTCACTAAAATATTTATTCATAATGAGTATTGTTGTGTTGATAGTTTAAATACGGAATTTTTCTTTTAATATGTTAATGGTTTATTTAAAAAAAGCTTTGTTAATAACAACTAGTATCTTGTTCTCTTAATTTACAATTTTAATCCTGGAGGGTCCCGTGGGAATCGCAGGTATGACTCTAACCTTTAACTGCTAAATACAAGACAAAAACTCTTTAATTAAAACTGCACTATTTATACAAAACTTAATCTTAATTTAATATACTTCAACATTAATATTATGCTTAACAGCTATTATTATTATGCTAACTTGCTAAACTATTTAATGTTATTAAACTTTTGACCCAATTACGAAATATCGCTATTGCACAATTTGTCAACGCGAAGAATTTATCAAACAACCAAGTGGATGAACTGGTTACTGCTGCGTTAACAATTTAGTGCAATATACGGGTACGAGGGTTGTTCAATTCGGATTCACAACATCCCTCCCCCCTTGGCGGATGAAAATATCCAGTTATAGATATTTTCCAAGTATACTAATTGGATCAAATGCTTTTACATATGTTAAAATCTTAAACCTAGTTGATCTTATGCTATTCAACAATACTTATTTTTTTGCGTTTTGTTTCAAATAAATTTTTTTCTACCTTTTGCTATACATAAATATAATATATATTTTTCATTTAATATTAATTTAAAGATAAACCCCCTTATGCAAAAAAATATTTTACTTTAGCTTTAAAGTTCATATTAGCTGCCAAGCACTTTAAGGCTAACATAGCTTTGTTAAGAAATCATGTGCAAAAGACAACTTTAATTATTTTGTTATCTAATAATGAATACTGGTAATACCACGGTGGTTCAACAACCACTTCATAGCTTATGATGTACAAAATCGAATACAATTTCATTCGGGTATTCAAATAAATTTTTATTTTATTAAATAAATTTTCATTATGTTGAAGTAAAGCAACCTAATTTAAAAAATATGAGCTTATGACATGGTAATAAAACAGATAAACACAACTATGAAGTAAAAGTAAAAAAATGTGAAAAATTATCACAATTTGTTTTATTCGAATGAAACGAGTATTTGAATATCCAGCTTTTTTCGATTTGTTTTGATTGTATGTTCATCACTAAAACATTTTTGTATAATTGTATTTATTTTAATATTTTTTTATGGATTTTGCTATGTATTTCGAATCAGTTGGATAATTTGGTGATGTTTCCCATTACATGACAGAAATAATAAATTTAAGATAAGAGCAGGCACTTCTAGCTTCATTTTCAGATGTAACATGAATCAGTATGTGCTATCTTAATAAAAATATTTGAGGTACAAAACACACATTTTGGAAATATCAACTTAAAGTAATCTTAACAAACGTGGGTGCCTACTTTAGAATTTGTATACAATAATTTTTTTAGAATACAACTATACTTAACATTGCTTGGCAAAGCTTTATTAAGTTTTTTGCATAAGACCCAAATATTTTACCATACTCTGGTACGCCTATAGATTTTCAATATATTAGTTTTTCTTAAAGATGCATAATTATGTATTTTGCCTTTGCAATTTCATTAGTTGTCAACTTTTGTTTTCGGAATAATTACTGTTTATCATTATTACTATTATTAAAAGTAGTAACTATTTTATTGAGCTTGAGGTCTTTTTAATAAAAGCTGTTAATTTTTAGTAGTAACTATTTTATTGAGCTTGAGGTCTTTTTAATAAAAGCTGTTAATTTTTATTAAAAAGACCTCAAGCTCAATAAAATTGTTACTACTTTTAAAAAAAAAGGTCAAATAAATTTTCGGAGATATTATTATTATTTTTTAAAATAAAATTATTATGCTTTTACATACTTTATAATCTTAAACTTAGTTGATATTATCCTAAGTTTTATTAACATAACTGTTGTCCTTGCCTGTGTGACTGCTGTTTATGTTGTGGTTGTGATCTGAGGAGTTGTATGCGTGGGGGCTGTTCGAAGATGTTCTTGCAGATGGTTCTCCACAATTTTGTTTAATTCTGGGCCACGTTCCGGGAATTCGTTGTTTATTTTGACTTTTATACGAACGCGTCTTCTGTATAACACTAGCACGGTCAATATTATTACGCCTATTGTAACGATTACTGCCGTGGAGTAAGCAATGTTATTAAAAACATTCTGTTGAAATTTAAGTTCCTTGATGGTGTTGATGTTGTTAATCTGCATTATGTGTAGTTTCTCAAGGGTGGGTTTAACCGAGGTGGTGATACTTCTATTGTTTCCTAGTATTAGAAACTTCTGGGTCACATCTATGACATGGCTAATGAAACTTTGTCCTCCTATTGTTATGCTGCAATTGAAAAATTAGAAAAGGAAATTCCCTGAGAGGTTTGACCGTCGGTCATCGCAGTTAGTTGACATTGGGGTTTTGTATGCGTTGCTTACTATAAGTGTATCTTCTTCTATTAATTCTATTGTTTCTGCTTCATGTATTATCAGGTTGCACTTCCCTCTAAAAAAAAGTTTTGCGATGGCCTCAAACTTTTAAAATCCCTCTCACCATTATAACCAAAACTCTTATTAGCAGTACGCACCACATATTCTCTTTCAGCATCTATTTGGTAGCGGCTGTCATTTGGGATTGGTATTATTAGTGATTTCTTTAAAGAAATAGTCTCGATAGGTATCCTGATAACGAACATCAAGGTATTTTGTCTGTGTAATGCCACTCCCATCTGCATCTCTTGTATGGTTTCAATATTAATTCTATATTTTTGAATTTTTTCTATGGTCAAAAGTGCTGGATTAAAAATTTTCATTTTCGCCAATGCTATAGACTCCTGTACGGTCTTCACTTGGCTTTTCATCTCCATCAGTTTGAAGAGTTGGAAAACCGCAACATCGCGGTAGTGCTGAACTTCTGATTCCTGCTTGATCTGAGTCAATCTGTTCAGAGTCCTCCTGTTTTCATTGACTGCTTCCACCATCTTGTTAATGGATGAATTAAAGTTGTCGTTTATATGGACCTGTTGATTCGTTTATTCTATTATTTGATGTCCGTTGGCATCAACTACCCCAAAATGTTGATTTATCAGCTGTCTGTCATCATCATCGAGCGTTCCATATAGCCACTTCATCAGTTTCCCTCCAATATTCAATAGCCCGCGTTTCGTGCGACCCGGCAGAAGTGTATGAATACCATTCTGAATCTCACTTATTTCCTTTATGATAAGTTCTCTATAGGGACTGGGCAGCAGTTTCGGTGTATTAAGATGGATTTCATTAACGGAGTCTGCTATTTGTTGAATGTTAATTTGATGTAAAATGTATTCAAATTTGGACACAACTTCCACCAAGCCCATATGTATCTCTGCGTACCCGTCAACTGATTCTAGTTTTTTGATAGTCATCTCTCCGTCCGTGACCCAGATACCCAACAGAAGAAGTCCTAAAATCTGAATAAATGCACTATTAGATATAGCTCTCGTGACCTTCCGAGCCTCACTTTTGTGTAAATAAACATCAGCTTCTAAGCACCACACAGCTTGCGGTAGTACTTATAAATAACATATATATCTATAGGTTAATATCTTAGTAATAGATTATTCTCTGAATCTTAAGTATATAAAATAGTTCATAAATGATTATTATCTTTTTTCAATTTTTTTTATATATAAACTTGTGTTGGTATTTATGCTTATCGAAGTGTAAAGTTACAAAAATTCATGTGACATACATACATATATTTTATGATTACATAAACCTGCATGTCCATAACCATTTATCAATTTACAGCCTCCTAATCGTCTCCTTTCCTCCTCGCCCAATAACCAATACGTAGTCTTTTTCTTCTACTCTAATAATTCTTCTCAGATATCTTTTTACCTCCCAAGTTTCTTCTAACCTTGTATTTCTAATTCTATAGTCTCCCTGTGCTCCCTGGGTACTTCCGTTTTATTATCTGTATCAAACTTGTTCGTCCACCTACTCATAGCTTTCACAATGTTTGATCTATTAATCCTGCTATCTTCGACGTTCAGTTTTGTTCCCCTTAGTACTTGTCCATTGTTGATTTCTTTTGCTACATTCTCCGCAAATTTCAGGAGAAAGATACCCCAGTCTATCAGGTTATCTTGCTGGGTGCAATCTGGGTAAAACCTTTGTAAAGGGACATGTAAAAAGCTATTTTCTATCCCGTACTTCCTTGCCTCATTTATAATAAAATTCTCTATAATTTGGGAAATATGGTCAGTACACCTAGGCTTCAACGAGTCCAGGATTATTATTCTAGGCCATGAAATGATCCCCAACATCCAATGTTGGTTCTCGCAAATCGGAAAAAGAATGTGTCTTTTTTCAAAAATATTTATTCGCCTAGTTGCGAGGTTAATCTTGTGTGTACTTCCCTCTGTAGGCCAGTTGCACCAGTCCTTAATAGCAGTATACCACTGTGATCCAAAACTGTGAACGTCCTGCATCTTTGATGTTTTCAATGTATTTTGCAAAACCCAATGTAAAAAAACTTCAATGTGCTTATCATTCAACCAACGTTTTTGTAGGATGTCTGCATAATCATTGACTAGAATATCTACGTGTCGTTTCCCCATTCTATATCTGCAAAGGCCTTCCCTATTCTTATCAGACCTTTTTTGATGCATCGAAAACGCTGGTTGAACTGAGAGTTTAATTGAATTCAAATTGGCTGTAAATTAAACCACAATGCAGGGACAGTGCAACGGAAATATGAAATTAATACTTTAATTAATCACTTTGAACAGAAAATTTTGGTAGATCTGTAGTCAGCTGTAAAAGCTCTTCTAGCAGGATACTTTTCAATCTGTATAGCAGTTTAAGCTTAGTTTCAAAATTACACATAAACTAATCACTGTGTGCAGAAAATATTTGTAAACCTGTAGTCAGCTGTAAAAGCTCTTCTAGCAGGGTACCTTATAATCCGCACTGCAGTTTCGATTTAGTTCCACAATTATACATCCATACATACGTGGATACTATACAAAAATGTTATATCTCCGTTACGTGTCACACAAACCTATTCTTTACTAACACTCGGATCCAAATCTTATGGTTAAAAAAACTTTTAATTTAATTTCACAAACACATCAACACTCAAAAAATATTAATATCACTAAAGTACTAAAATTCCTCTCCAAGACTTTAATAAAACTGTCCAGCTTATTGCCGGAGACCATGTTTATATTGCTGTTTATTGCGAAATTGCCGCCTACTTGCGAAAGAAAGAAAAAATATTTAATTTTTTTATTTTTTATTAAAACTAAAATTATTGAATTTAAATGGTAATCAAATCTAAAGTAGGTCAACATAAAGTTGTTGAACTTAAAAAATAAACAAAAACATGACAACAGGTGTGCATATATACAGAACAAATAAATACGTCATCAGCACTTTTATAATTACTTCAGGTTGTTGACGTGCGCATTCACCAACTCATACCGTACATTGCGTAACTGACCTAGCTTAATTTTCGTTCTTTTTGTATAATTTTGCTGTTGTCAACAATTTTGTTTAATTGCAATTACTTATTATAGCGAGGGTTTATTCAAATAACTTTTTCTTTCGTTTAATTTTTTTTGTCTTTATTTTAGTAAGCATATTTGTGTTTTTTTGTTTGTTTTAGTGCGCGGAAATAAATTCGTTGTTGTTGTTAAACAAGTTAAAAAAGTAAAATAATTAAAGTTCAATGCTTTCCCTTATAAATTTATAACTAAATAGCCTGGATTGTAACTGAATGATCAATTATCCCATATAGGTTACCATATACATTATATTAAATGCTGTTCCTTGTAGGGTTTTACTAAATAGTATGGTAGATAGTAATGGTAGACCTTTTCACACTTTTTTACTCTCAATTTTATGTTTACACGTGTTGGTATGTCTATAACTTCATATGGTCCTAACCATAAGGGTGAACACTTATTTTTTCTAGTTTGATTCTTTAACCAAACCTTTTGACCTATTTTATACTCTCTGTCCTTTGAACCCTTATCATAATACTGTTGGCTCTCAATGTTGCCCTCTCTTGATTCTCTCTAACGATTTCATGTGAACGTTGGATTTGATATTTCAGGAGTTTGCTATAATCATCCGCGTTGTATAGTGGTGTCGGGGATATTGTCAAAGATATGGGTATTTCAAATTCAAACCCGAATAACACTCTCGTCGGTGTTTTTTTTGTTGTTGAATGTTTGCTGTTATTATACACATGCATGGTGAGTCCATTCATTCCACGTGGTACCATCCAGGTTAACGAAATTTCTCAGAGATTCGGCCAATAGTCGATGAGTTCGTTCTAAAGCACCATTCGCTTGTGGATGATAAGGAGTGGTTAGTAGTTTCTTTATTCTTAGCATCTAACACGTTTCCTTGAATAATCTGGATGTGAAGTTTGAACCATTATCCGTTACCAACACCTTGGGAATGAAGTATCTTGAAATTGTTTCCTTAAAAAATACTTTAGCTACAGTTGGTGCCTCTGCGTCAGGCACGGCTACACATGCGAAAAATTTTGAAAAATCATCTTGAAAGGTGGCGATGTATTTGTTTCCCCTAGCTGATTCTGGCAACGGACCTACCAGGTCCATGAAAACCTTTTCAAAAGGTTTACTTGAAGTGCTTGTTATAACCAATGGCATTTTTTCAACTTTCGAACATTTGTTTTTCTGGCATAGGATACACGTTGTTACATAATTTTTTATTTGTCGATACATACCGGCCCATTTATACTGATTCCTGATGCGGGAATAAGTTTTGAATGTACCTTGATGTCCACCCAAAGGTGTATCGTGAAATGCTTTTATTACTTTGTTAATATCTTCTGCATTCGTTAAATAAAAAGCCATATCTTCTTCTCCCATATTCTCGTTTACCTCTGTTTGAAGCATAATTTCTTCATTCTCCTCATTCTGGTTGTTTTGTAATTCTCGAGCTTTTGATCTGGTTGTTGCCCCTACATTTATATTCCCTATTGGAAGGCGACTGAAGGCATCAGCGTTTTGATTCGTTTTTCCTGATTTATACCGTATCTCAAAATCATATTCTAGAAGTTTTAGTCTAAGGCGCCCCAGTCTGCCTTCTTGATCTTTCCGATTAGCTATACCCTTGGTATGGGGAAGACTTGCTTTATTGTAGCCTCGTTCAATTTTCTGAAATCTACTACTAAACGCCATTTTTTCTCTCCATCTTTTCCTGCCCTTTTTGGTACTATGAGTATTGGTGAATTCGACGGGGAAGTACTAGTAGAGATAATTCCATATTTGACCATCTGGTCTACTTGTCTATTCAATTCATTTCGGTGGACCTCAAGTCTATATTGTTTAGTATTTATTGGAGGTTGACTAGAATCGGTTGGGATTTTATGCTTAAGTACATTTGTGTGAGTTAAACTGTCTCCTGGTAATTGAAACACGTTGACGTATGATTTCAAAATGCTCTCGATCGATAATCGCTCTTCCGGGTTCAAATCTGCGGAAAGCTGTACTGTTTCCAATAGCAATTTGGTTCTTTCTTTGTTGTCCGCGGTACTTATTGTATTAATGGCTGTTGGTGATTCTATCTGGTAGTCCTCAGTGTTTTTATAACTTAACATTGTTTTCTTATTGATGTTCACTGTATAGTTGTTAGTGTTTAGAATGGGAACAAATGCTATTCCCCCTTTGATCGATGTTAGGGTTTCGCCCACAAAAACCCCTGGTAAAATTTCTAGTTTATTTACTATTATTTCTCCCGGAGCCTTGGTTACTACTACTGATACAACTTCTTGGGAGCGTCCTTTTATAGAAAAATTTTCGGATATATATAACGGAGGGATTTCTGAAACAAGTGGCAGGGAAAGTATTTCTTTCTGGTTCTCAAAAAAATTTATGTTTTTGTTTATTGTGTCGGTAACCGACCTATTCCACATCATATCTCGGCCCAGCAAACCATCTGCTGGCAAAATTGTGCCCTTTGGAACTATGTGCATTTTAAAACTTAGTTTGTCCACGTATTTGTGGTTCAAAGTTATAGTTCCTTTGGTACTCATGTTTCCTCCAAAGGCTCCTGACAAAGTTTTCTTCTCATTTTCATTAACTTTTATGCACGATGTCAAAGCTTCTTCCTTTACTAGTGTAGTATCAGCGCCTGAGTCTACCAACAGTAGTAATTTTTCTTCTTTTGCCTCTCTACACGGAAAGCTTATATACGCATCGCTTATCTCACAACTTTCGTTGCTACTAACATCACTCTCCACTCTCAGTTAGTTTTTGTGCTCTAATTATATCTATATATCTATATCATTACATGTCATCATTGACATATTATTCAGGGATTTTCTTACTGAATCTGTACATCTTGCACCAGATATTAATTCGGTGTTATCCTTGTCTTCCTGTTTCTGATTATCCTGCTCCTCTGTAAAGTGTATATTGTTAATATCTAAATTTATGATATTAAAAACTTTATCTTCTTCACAGTTAGTTCTTACGGGGTGTTGTGTTTTATTTTCATTGTCCTCATTAGTAATTTCTCTACATTTTTCGGCATTCCGGTCCATTAATCTTGGCCGGGCCGATTCTCGTTTTCCGAATTGTTGCTGTTGTAATTAAATCTGCCTCTGTTTACATCATTGCTGCCTCTATTGCTGCCATTTTTACTATTGCTATTTATACTCCGTCTGTCGTTGGGCAATTAGTAGAAATGTGACCCTGTTGATTGCATCTAAAACAGAGTCGCTCCTCGTTGTTGTTATACCTAGTTCCACTTTTCTTTTGAGTTTTCGAGCTTGCAAGATTTTGCCTATTTGTTCCATAGTCGGGAGGTTTCATGTTCATTCTAAAATTATATTCGTTATAGCCCTGTCGTCTGCCTTGGTTATAGCACGTATTGCTGCCTTGGTTATAACATTCGTCTAGCATAGGACTGCAGTATACTGAGTTGTTAAATGAGTTTTCTCGTGTATTACTGTTTGGCATTGGATGGTTCCAAGTGTTTTGATTCGTTGATAATTGTCTGACTTCTTTTATCAATTGCTGAACCGTCTCATATAAGGGTTCCTCAGTATGCATTTTCATGATATTTGAAGGTTTCATATTAGAACCGAAGAGATTTTGAGCCTCCTTGGTGATTTTCAGCAGGGCAGATAGCTTTTCGTTTTTGTGTCCGATGAATTTTGACATCAACCTAAGATCTCGTAAGCCTCTTATGTAACTCCTTACTGCGGATTGGTTGCAATGATCTATCATAGATTTTTGATGGGAAACTTCTTGCCATTGTGCTGCAATTAGTTCTGTGGCATCTGTAAGTAGTCCTTCTAGTCTCTCTCCAAATTCATATGCTGTCTCCGTTGAACCTTGCTTACTACCAAAAATTAGTTCTTGTATTTCTGTTAGAGTTTTGCCTTTTATAAATTTTTCTCTAATAGCCTGGCATAAGGCTTCTACTGTTGCGAACTCTTTATTGTGTAAATATGAGTAAGCATTTCCAAATAATCTCGTTTTTATGCACTTGATTATGTCGACGACATTACCTGGTACTACTAGTTTATCCTTTGCTATCGTAAATCCTTCAATAAACTTTTTTGCTTCCCTGGCCAGTTCTGGCCCATCAGTTCCATAGAAAATTGGTACCACATGGCATATGGTTTGCAAGAGTTCAGTAAAAGTTGTCATGTTGTTACTATTTGTTGTGGTGTTAATTGTAATCACTTTCCTCGTCTCTCCTTGTAAGTTTCGTATCTTTGACTTCAGTGTTTCGATTTGTTGAGTTTTTTCCTCTATCACTTTTCTATTTTCGATGACTTGCTGCAACATTTGTGTTGGTCCCAT
Source organism: Tachina grossa (assembly GCA_949987645.1). Lineage (NCBI taxonomy): Eukaryota > Metazoa > Arthropoda > Insecta > Diptera > Tachinidae > Tachina > Tachina grossa. The sequence continues at coordinate 45,779,019 of OX465277.1, forward strand.
TTGTCTCGAGAAAATATTTGATCGTTGTTGAGTTTACCACCAAAGTCTGTGCAACTTAAGGCAGCTAAAATAGCTCATTAAAACCTTGCGTTGTGTAGTAAATGCTGGTATACAGAACAACGTATCCTTTTAACAATTTAATTCAGTATACTAAAATTAAATTGAGCTAAAATAGCTTTCCAATATCAATATACTTCCTTTAATTTGATAAAAGGTATCAAACTGTGCTCTTGGTAATACCGACTGCGCCAAAATGTTGTGTTGATAGTTTAAATATGGAATTTTTCTTTTAATATATTAATGGTTTATTTAAAAAAAAAGCTTTGTTAATAACAACTATTATCTTGTTCTTTTAATTAACAATTTTAAACCTGGAGGGTCCCGTGGGAATCGCAGGTATGACTCTAACTTTTAACTGCTAAATACAAGACAAAAACTCTTTAACTGCACTATTTATACAAAACTAAATCTTAATTTAATATACTTCAACATTAATATTATGCTTAACAGCTATTATTATTATGCTAACTTGCTAAACTATTTAATGTTATTAAGCTTTTTATCGCAATTTGTCAACGCAACGTTAACAATTTAGTGCAATATACGGGTACGAGGGTTGTTCAATTCTGATTCACAACAGTATACAGAAATTTCAAGTAAGTACTTTCATGTGTAAAAGTAGCGTAAGGAACATACATACATATGTGTATGTTTGTACATAAATTGTAGTATCTATTATATATTTATTATATTAAAATAATTTATTTGAAAATATTCAATAAAGTTACACATATATGTACCCATGCAGGAATGTTATCTCGTGAGAGCATTAGAATTCGTGCGTGATTCTTAAAAACAGTTCACGCATTTTTTTTGCCTTTACTCACGCACTCATGCGTGATTAATTATATATTTGATCACGATCACGCGTGAATCGCGATACACGACACGATAAACTTACGACATGCACATCTCATCTAGATGAGCTATAAATTTTTCAAATACATATTAACGTTTCACATATCATTAGGGTTGACAGACGGTCTGGAATGAAATGGATTTTCTAGTTTTTTGGAGCCTTGTCCAGTTACCAGGTAAAATAAAAATTTTCCAGTTAAAAAAAATATCTTTGAATTTTAAAAAATATTTTATTTTATATACAGTAGTTTTGATTTAGCTGCCTTTTGTTAAAGTGCACTTTGGACTTAACTGCCTAAAATGATAAATTTTTGTCACTATTCTTTAAAATCCTATATAAATTAGTTTTTAAGTGCACCTTTTATACCTGCACTTTTAAGATAAGTGCCCTAAATTTTAGTAATTTTAAAAGATTTTCATACAAAAAATCAATGTTAGCTGCACATTGACTTAACTGCACATAATATATTTTTTCTGTAATTATTGTTCAAAATCCTTTTTTAAGTGCACTTTGTATACCTGCGCATCTAACATATTTTTTTTGGCAGTTTTAAATTATAATTTGAAATTTCTTTGCAGGGGGCTCAGCGTTGTCTATATGCATTTCATTGTTGCTGTAACAAATCCTCAATAGACTTCAACGACACATTCTGAATAGTCACAAACCCCCTATCTTATGCACAGACTTTCAAGAACTATTTTAGAATTCACAAATAATAATATTTTTGAAAATTGCAAAACAAAAATAAGCGTAGTAGTCTTTGAAACTAATACAAAAAACCCAGCAAATAATTTTTATTCGATTTGAATCTATTTTATTTTTCTACACCTTTATACAATTAGAAATCCATCGGATAACAATAAAAGTAATTATAAGGCAAAATGAAAAATAAAATCTAAATTTAACATTTAAGAAATTTATTATTCGACATATTGTCAGAAGTTTATTTTAATTTGAAATTTATTTGCTGGTGGTTCAGCGTTGTCTTTATGCATTTAATTGTTGCTGTAACAAATCATCAGTAGACTTCAACCACACATTCTGAATAGTCACAAACCCCCTGTCTTATGCACAGAGTTTCAAGAACTATTTGAGAATTCACAATTATTAATATTTTTGCAAATCAAAAAAGAAAAATAAGCGTAGTAGGCTTACCCCCAGTTTTTAACTTAAAAATTAAGTACGTAATTAGCTAACTTTTATTTAAAATTAAGTTGTAATTAAATACGATTTAATTTTTTCAGTGGTTATTTAAAGTTCTTATTAAATTACGTTGAAAATACGGTAGCACTGTAAAATTTCCCAGTATTATTGAAGGCTTTTCAAACAGCAGCTGTTTAATGTAAACAAAAAAGTTAGGTTATCAACATGTAGAAAATTAAATTGCATAAAAACTCGTTTTATGAGACCAAAAGAACATCATAATGACTTTTTATATTACTTTATTCCATGATATGAAACTTTGTACTGTATATGTTATATATTTATGAAATTTAAACGAAATTCTTTTTAATACGACCGCATGATGCTCATGTGCATGTTTTCAGTAAACACACACACGCATAAAAACATATGGTACAATCATAAAACTTAAGTAGTGTTTAATTTCGCAAGGTTGGGCATTTAATTATTATTTAAATAAGCACTCAAAAACACAATTTCGTATTTAATTAGAACTTAAAAATAATTACGGTTTGATTACCAACTGAAAAAATGGGCATTAGAAACTAATACAAAAGACCCGGCAAATAATTTTTATTCGATTTGAATCTATTTTATTTTTCTACACCTTTATACAATTAGAAATCCATCGGATAACAATAAAAGTAATTATAAAGCAAAATGAAAAATAAAATCTAAATTTAACATTTAAGAAATTTATTATTCGACATATTGTCATAAGTTTATTTTAATTGGAAAAAATTATTTGAAATGCGCATTTCACTATTGCTAATGCGTATAGGATCTAGCTAAACCCCTCAATAATCAATTTCAATGTATTTTTAATAAAAACAGAGTTTTACTTAATAAGTAAAATATTAATTTGGGATTATTAGTGCGTTTAAAAAATTTTAAACAAAAATAATAATAATTCGTACTATTGGTTTCAGTCAAAGTAAAGGATTTATTTTTAAGGATTATATTTTTAAAATTTTTTATTGTTTTCTTTTTTTGTTTATTTTATTTTTGTCTTAATTTATATATAAACAAATGTTGTTGGATTAAAAATATGTTTTCATTCATAAATAAACCAATTTATGTATTTTTAAGAGCATATTTTTGAGTTTATAGTGCATATTATCAAGTTTTTAGTACATATTGAATGCTTTTTTAGAGCATATTTCTGGTTTTACTGCTTATCACCTGTCTTCAACCATTAAGGTGTCCCCATTTGAAAAAATATTTTTTTTAAGAAAGTCGCTTGTTTGGCTTTTATTTTGCCTCCCAGGAAAATAAAATTTAGGACCGACGCAAAGTAATTTTTTATCTTCAACATTTCCTCCATATATGCCTATGCCCTATCTCGACTACTTAAGGGTGTTCCCATACAAAGGCGAAATTTGTATAAAATTTACTAGCAAGGCTCTAACTGCCCCTAGGGCGTACCTATCGAAGTCAAATGTATGATAGACCGGAAATATTTTTTCAATACTAAAATCTACTCTTAACATAATAGTCATCTATCTTCAACCATTAGGGTGGTCCCCATACAAAAAAGAATTCTGTGTTAAATCATGAATTTATTTTTGACATGTAATGGATATGTCTTTTTATTTTGGGCAACGACTTGAAGTAAAAATATATTTTCTTCTTTGTCGCGGCACAACGCACTGAAGTAATCTATAACAAGAGTTTACTCCTTTTTCTCTAGAGCTTGGTTATAGTCTTCACATTGTCCCGGGTTTCTGGATCGCTTTTTAAAAATCTTGGTAATCCAAAGTGCGAAAAAAAAGTTTACTTCCCAGGTGTTACGTAGTGGCTTAAATCCTTCACTATTTCTGTGTGTACTTCTGTGGAAGCTAAGGTAATTCAGAACGATATTCTTCTGTACTGGCGTCGCTACTTATTTTGTCGTCCTCTGCCTCATTATAGTCTACGCCGTCGCTGTCTTCGTTAGATGTTTCGTCCACATCTATAACTCTACGCCGTCGCTGTCTTCGTTTGATTATTCGTCCACATCGGATAACTCTTCCTCATAGTTTTCTCTATCTTCTGCAAAAATACTAATATTATTCCCTATTTTCCTTTTGATGTCACAGGAAACATTCTGGCCAAATAATGCGAGTGCAACATGCTCAACACAAAGGTACAAAACTTCTTCACCAAACGCTGCGAAATTGTGTTATTAACTGCATCTTAAAAAGCAATAGCATTTAAAAAGCTCAAATCATTATTTGGAGCTTCAATTGCCTTAGTCGCACTAAACCAAGCTTTTGCATAAAGTAAGGATGTCTAAACTAACATCGCGAATTCCATCAAATTAATTTTTGGTTAAATCAAGATATTCTCGAAATAAGAACATTTTAAGGCAATTTACCCATTTCGCCATTCAAAAAGCATGACAGTATCAAACGAAGAAAGCGACGTCGTAAATAATAATGAGGCTGAATACGACAAAATAAATAGCGACGCCAGTGGAGAGGAAAATCGTCTAGCCCAGTAATTTTATACAATTTCGCTTTTGTGTGGGAACCCCCTTAAGGTGTTGAGATAGGGCATAGGTATATTCGGAAAAAATGTTGAAGATAAAAATTACTTTGGGTTGGTCTTAAATTTTAACCCTGGGAGGCACCATAAAAGCCAAACAATCGGCTTTCCTAAAAAAAAAATATTTTTTGTATGGGGACGACCTTAACGGTTAAAGATAGACGATAAGCATGTTTGGAGAAAATCTTCAAATTGAAAAATTATTGCAGGTTGGTCATACATTTCACTTCGATAGATACGCCCTAGGGGCAGTTAGAGCCCTGCGAGTAAATTTTATACAAATTTCGCCTATGTATGGGAACACCCTTAAGGAGTCGAGATAGGTCATAGGTATATTCGGAGGAAATTTTGAAGATAAAAATTATTTTGGTTTGGTCTTGCATTTTACACCACTGAGTTACATTTTATATACATAAACACTCTAATTTTTGTTTTTTATTATGTATTAATATTTTATACCAATATATTTATTACTACTCTTATTAATACATAATCATAATATTATTTATGTTATTTATTTATTATTACTATTATTATGATTTCAATTGTTTCACACTTTAATGAATATCATAACTTTATAAAAAATCAAATATTCATATAACAAAAAACTTCATTTAAAACTTTCAAAAATGTTCATTATATAAATATATTTCATATTAAAAAAATCATTTTATTTATTTAAAAAAATATACATACATATTTAAAAATAATAAAGCTTCGTATATTTAAAAAGAGAAGTTCTTATAATTAATTTACTGGGGCAGTCAGTATTCTCGAACCAAATAAAATAATAAACGACAAAAAGAAAACTTTAAATCGTTTTCTGAAATAAAACAATAACTTTGTTTTAAACTTAAAAACGTGTTTTCTGTGAGCTTGTGAATGTGTGCTTACTTAATCTGAGTGAGATTGTACTGTTTTCGAAACTGAAAAAGAAAAGCTTGAACAAAACTAAGCAAAAAGAATTGGAAACCAACAATAATTACAAGAATCAAAACTTCAATAAAAAAGTAAAAGCTGGTACTAAACTAAACAAAAAGAATTGGAAACAAACAAAAATTTCTAGAATCGAAGCTTCAATAAAAAAGGTAAGCATGGAATTAAATGCATTTCAATTACTGGAAAGTGTGCCAAATTTTGACGGGAAAACTGAAGAACTCCATATGTTTATTTCACACATCGATGAAATTCGGAAATACGTTGATGCTAACCTCTTACCATTGTTCGATTTGAGAGTAAAGGCAGAATTAGTTTTTACTTTTTGTTCTGTTACGTATCAGCTGACTCTTTTTTGTTTACATAAATCTAATACAAGTAATTAGTTCTTCTGTTTCGTTCTGTTTTGTTTCGGTTCAACCCATGAAAATCAAAAAATTGTTAAGTATTTGTAACTGGCAGCATAAAATAATAATAAAAATATTTTTAAATAATTAAAAAAATTAATTTTTAAAAGAAAAATGGAACTATCTTGAACTGGAACAATAGACGATGCAAAACTCATCGCTTTAGTGGAAAACTGCGACCCTTCTGGTCAGAAACAGTTAAGAGATTGCTACAGAAAAAGTAAGTACTCAAATTTATAAGCAGAACGGCACAGCACAAAGCAGCAACAGAAAGTAAAGACTAAATAAGCCTTAAGAAATAAAATTATATTACACGCTAACATAACACTAATTAATAATAATAACCCTATAAATTGGAACGAAGTAAAAATAATTTAAAGAATTAATTTTAATGTAGCAGAAAACATAGAAAGTATTGTTAATAGAATAAAAACCGTAGAGATAAGAACTAGCATCAATGATTTGTATGAATACATGTTAAAACTCCTTACAAAACTAAATTTGAAATCAAGTGTTGATATAGATGTTCAATGGTTCAACAGTAAGAATAATGAGACAATGGTTTTAAAAATTTTCATTATTAAATTACCCAGTGAACCAAAACTACTACTTAATTCTAGAAATCCACATACTTTATTGAAGGCAAAAGAAATTTTAATTGAAACTGAATATTTTTATCAAAAATGTCATCAACTACAATCTTATTCATAAAAAAACAATTTGTTCGAACTCATGGGCGATGTGTTAACACCTTTTTGTTACACGGTACCTGTTCGATTTCTGTGAACACAGACCCACAAACCCGGAGGTAGAGTTAATATAAAGTATTTAATGAAAAAGAATAGTTTATTGAATTTAATTTTACTTTGTATAATTTATTAATGTTATGTTTTCAGCACAAAAAACAAAGAGAATGCAAAGCAACAGACAAATGTACATACATACATACATTGTTATGTTTGTACATAAGCTACATACGTTGCTGTCTTGCTATCTCATTTTTATATATGTACGTATAACCACGTCACTATTCTCTTTGCTATGCATAAGACAAAATCGAAAATCAACATAAAACACTTTTTTAATATTACTCCAAATTAATACTCCAAATTAAAACACTTAAATCTCGGCTCGCCGACATATAAGATCGCCTTAATTTTTGGCCTAAACTCTTTGTCGAAACCCGCACTAGCTTTCTAATCCAAAAATTAATAAAATCGGCTATGAATTTCCGGAGAAAATCGCGTGGGAAAATTATATGAAAATCGCCCAATAATCACTTTCAATACCGACTGCCAAGCAACGAACAAACAAACGATGATTTACTCTTACATACCTAACACTTGCGTATGTATTGAAACTGATAGTTTACTGTCCTAGAGGCGCGAATTACGTTCTACTATAAAACTTCAATAAAAAAAACACAACTTATTTCTTGCACCACTGAATAATTACTGACTTTATTTAATTAATTCTTTTATAATAATAACTTATTGCCTAAATACAAAAATGCTTAATATTAACAATTGATTTTTATTTAATAATGAATACAAAAAAATGCTTAATATTATATTTCCACAGAAGTGTTTAATAGTCTGATTTTATATTTTTAATAAAAATGTAGTTTAAATTATGTCAATTGGATTTCCTTTTAATTTTATTAATTTCTTATTTGCTTATTTGCTTTATTTAAATTTCCAGATAATTTTATATTCTTAATAGCTGATACAGCTATTCTGCCTTGGTGGTTTGATGGGTGGTTGTGTTGTTGTCGTTGTGGTTGCGGTGGTTTCCGTAACTCCTCCCCCCTTAGAGTATAGTGACGGCCACAAGGAAAACGTAGGGGCTGGAACGTCAAAAGAGTAATTTGGGATGTATGTGATGTTGGATTTTTTTATGATGTAAATGATAATAGTGGTGAATATGATGCTCAATAAACAGATTGTTAAGAGTATACTGTTGCTTTTCCTTGATGTTAACTTAAAGTTTTCTATTTGGTAGTTTCTCAATTTGTCGAGGCTTAGCTTGTCAGTTATTGTTTTTGCTTTGATTTCTGAATAGGTTGTAAATGGTAGTGAAGATTCATCTCTGTATATCATCGGCATATATCTGTAGGTTTCACCGTTGATGTTGACTGTACAGTTGTTGTAGTAGAGAAGTGTTGTACCATCAACTTCGTATGGATCGTTGCTGCAACTTGTTGTGACAACAGTTTTGTTTGCGTTGATGAAAAGAATGTAGTTCGGTTCAGGTTGTATAATCAGGTTTATGTTGCCAACATCTTCTAGGTCACACAAAGCATCTGTGTTGTTCATTATTCTTGCGATGCATGTGGAATTAGTTGTGATTTCGGTATGAATTGATTTCTTACAGTAGTAGGAGTCTTCTACTCTTGGGCAAGGTTCGTCGAAAAATTGAATGTGGTTTTTATTATATGTTATATATGGTTGTATTTTAATTTTCTTTGTGTTATTTATGGGAAGTGGAATAATGTGGAATAGTTCATAATTTTCTTTTGATATGTTGGGTATTTGTATATTGAATATAATATTTGAATTATTGTAGTATGCTTGTAGTCCAAGTAGTTCATATATTTGCTCTTTAGAGCTGATCTCTATTGACTGATTTTCCATATATTTATGAATTTCCTCTAGTTCTGCAGTGCTTAGTATGAACTTAGATATCACATTTAATTTTGCTAAAATAACTGCTTCAGCAATGTTAATTAAGTGGTTATTTAAAAGATCTATGTTATAATTGATTTGACTAATGTATTGAAGTTCAAAAAGTTGGTCATCTTCTTTTAATATTTTATTGGCCAGTTTGTTAATATAGTTCTCTATTCTGTCTTGTTCTTTGTTTATGTGTTCAGTGACGCTTTGTAGTCTATTTTGCATAATCGAGTTTAATTGGTTCTGATCTGTCAGTACTGTCTCGATATGTGTTGTATTCGTTCTAATGTCTTGTATTTGTTTGTTAATAGAAAGTGCGTCATTGCTGTCCATGTTGCCTGTTATAAACTTGATGGCGGTGCCAAGTCCATTTAATAATCCGCGTTTATGCCGTTTATATGGCATAAGTGTTTGTATTTTACTTTCTAGTTCCTGAAGTTTTAACCGAGTTACTTTTGTGTAGCTTGTAAATTTGTGAGTTTGCTCAAATGTCGAGATAGTATTTTTTATATTGTTAGCGTTGTTTGCGTATTCTTCGAGGTTAATAATGTGTATAAGATTATTGTAATTTGTAATTATCCTTGTAGGGCCTAGTCGGAATCTAACTACTTTCTGTTGTTTATTTATTTTTTGTATGTCCACCGTTTGAGAATATATTATTGGTATCCAAATCAAGATTATTGTGAAGAGCATTTTTGGTCCCTGGTGATGAGGAGTTAAAACTCGCCGATTTCGTGTTGTTTATTTCTTCCAGACTTCCTTCTATATTCCCTCGAAGTTGTTTTGGTTGATCTTATACCTTTTTCTGTGATATTCCTTCACAGTTTTGTAGGTTAACACTTCACAGAAATCGTTCACTCAGGCCTAAACCGACTGCGCCAATTACGTTACTACTATAAAACTTCAATAAAAAAAACACAACTTATTTCTTGCACCACTGAATAATTACTGACTTTATTTAATTAATTCTTTTATAATGATAACTTATTGCCTAAATACAAAAATGCTTAATATTAACAATTGATTTTTATTTAATAATGAATACAAAAAAAAAATGCTTAATATTATATTTCCACAGAAGTGTGTAATAGTCTGATTTTATATTTTTAATAAAAATGTAGTTTAAATTATGTCAATTGGATTTCCTTTTAATTTTATTAATTTCTTATTTGCTTATTTGCTTTATTTAAATTTCCAGATAATTTTATATTCTTAATAGCTGATACAGCTATTCTGCCTTGGTGGTTTGATGGGTGGTTGTGTTGTTGTCGTTGTGGTTGCGGTGGTTTCCGTAACTCGCGCGTATAGATGTTAACACATCAAAAATTTTAATGATAGTATTCAAAAAAGAATATTCAAATTACAATAACGGAAATAATTTGCTATATTCCCAATCTTTTACTAATTCAAATAGATATAATTATAATTCACAAACACAAAATAACCATAAACAATTTACTGCTAAAAGAAGTAACTGCAAGCATTATTTTAATAATTATAATTCAAAAAATGTTTAAAATAATCAGAACAGTTTAACAGATGTAGGTCAATATGGACAATACAGATGGAGGGACTTTTCTAACCCACAAAACGTTTCTTCGAATACTACATTAAATGCACAAAAGCACTCTAGACATTTTATAAACAAAAACTTTACGAGTAATTCCCAACAAAGTATTTTAAATAATCCAATGTCAATGGAAGTAGATCAAATTGAAACTAACTTTCCCTTAGTGGCCGAAGACTCTTCCCTTCATAATTGGTAGAACAAAATCTACTCCAATAAAATTATTGATTGATACAGGATCAGTCACAACTTTAATCAGAAGGGTTTATTCCATAATTCCTTTAAAAGTGAACTTGAGCATCCTATTACATAAAATACAATCTGCTCGAAGACTACTACTGTTTCAAAAGTTACAATAAGTGGCATTAAAGAATTTAATCGTCCAAATTCTAAAATAGAAATGTTAGAAACAGAAATATACAGTGAATATGGTGGGATTATAGGTTGCAACTTACTGAAACCATTAGGAGCTAAAATTGATTTCCAAAATAACATCTTAGCAACAAATGATGCGAAAATTCCCATTATATTTGAAAATTCTGCTGAAGAGACTTTAAAACATGATTCGATACTAGATTGCATAATTGAAATAAACTTCAATAAACCAAGAATAGATTTTTAATGCAAAAATTAACAAATCAAAATTTGAACGAAGAAAAATTATAATTTAATTATTAAAATAATTAAGGTTTCAAAAATATTTTTTACATTGATGGAGATAATTTATCTGCAGCTTGCAAGTATAGACACAATATTCCAACTACAAACGACATACCTATTTATTCAAAATCATAGCGCAATTTAGAAGTTCATAAATTAGAAGTAGATAAACAAATTAAGGAAATGTTGGAGTCAGGACTAATAACCAAATCTAATAGGCCATATAATGCTCCAGTATGGGTTGTTCCTAAAAAAATTTATAGTTCTGGACAACAGAAATGGAGGGTGGTAATTGACTATAGGAAATTAAATAATGTTACGACTGAAGACAATTTTCCAATACCTAATATAGAAGATTTAGTGGCCTTCGAAAACGGCTAGCTGTTCCGTTCAACTATGTGTTGTCAGAATATTTACAACTAACTTTGGTGTTATTTGTTCATTAATAATTATCACATGTAATTTTTTTTTTTTTTTTTTTATGCATGTTTTTTTTTTATTTATTGTATCTTCAAATATGAACTAACAATAAGTATTCAAATCTTAAGTCTATAAAAAAATTATTAGGCCCGACCAATGTCGGACATAAGCTTAGTGATAGTTATTAATAATACATAAGTAGTGATAAGCAACAAAAGAAAAAAAGTGTTTTCAAGCAGCTTCATCATCTAGAGTGTTGAATATTAGAGCCCGTGTATCTCTCTTTTTTAAGCGGATGTGCCCAGTAAAGTTCAAAATATTACGAGCAAGCGGATTAGGATGTGACTCGAGTTTTGTTAGATATTTGCCTGCGTATTTTACAATTTCTTCAGTCACTAGTGGCATATTCAAATCGCGATGTATATTTGAATTTTTGATGTACCATGGAGCCGATGTTATCATGCGTAAAATTTTATTTTGCCTTCGTTGAATTTTCTCTACATTTGAAGCTGAAGCAGTGCCCCATAGTTGAATTCCGTAACACCATATTGGCTTTAAAAGCGACTTGTATATTAAAAGTTTGCAGTCTAGGCTAAGTGTTGAATTTCTACCAATCAGCCAATGTACCTGAGTTAATTTAAGTTTCATTTGAGTTAACTTAGAGTCAATGTGATGTTTCCATGTAAGTCGTCGATCAAGGTGTATACCAAGATATTTCACATGTGAATGTTGAGGAACAACTTGATTGTTAATCCGAATGGGGGAGCAAGTATCTCTTCTTAGGGTGAACGTTATATGGACACACTTTTGTTCATTGACTTTAATTCTCCATAAGTTTAACCAAAGCTCCATCTGGCTAATGTGTTCCTGGAGTTTGCGGGATGCCTCATCAGGGTTTTCGTGCATACTAAGGCAGGCTGTATCGTCGGCAAATGTGGAAGTATGGATACTACTGCTCACAGGCATATCGCAAGTATAAATCAAATATAAAACTGGTCCCAGTATGCTCCCCTGTGGCACACCGGATGAAATAGTTTCAGGCCTACTCGTAAAGTCTCCTTCCACAACAGTGAACTTACGGGAAATAATGTAACTTTCCAAAATATTTAAAATGTTTATTGGTAAGTAAGTCTTCAATTTTAAAATTAGGCCTTCATGCCACACTTTATCAAATGCCTGGGAAACGTCAATAAAGAGCGCAGAACAATACTTTTTTTCCTCAAAAGTTCTTCTTATAAATTGAACCAGTCTGTGAGTTTGTTCAATGGTGCTATGCTGACTTCTAAAACCAAATTGATGGTCTGGTATGCACCCACTACTAATTAGAATTGGGGACAATTTTGTTTTGAGCAGTTTTTCGAAAAGCTTTGACATAGTTGATAGTAGACTTATTGGCCTATATGACTCAGCCTTGGTTAGATCTTTGCCCGGCTTTGGAATCATTTTAACCTTGGCAAGCTTCCAGCTGTGTGGATAATACTCCAGTCGTAAAATGGCATTAAATATGAATAATAGGATTCTCATTGCAATACGAGGCAAGTTCATAAGCATCTGGTTACTAATTCCATCAATACCCGGAGCTTTCTTCGGGTTGAGTTCGGCAATTAATTTTTGTAAATCACGCGTCTTAAACTTTATGTGTTGAGGGGGTAGAGCGACTACATTCGGCAAATCAGCAACACCAGTATATATGTTTGGCGTAAAAACGGATTTTAAGTGCTCAGCAAATATTTTACCTTTTTCAGTATCGCTTCTTGCCCAACTTCCGGTAGATGTGCGTAGAGGTGGCTTATACTCAATGGGTGTTTTAAGCTTTCTAGCAGCGCGCCACAAAGAGTAATTAGACGCTGGTGTGACATCAAGACCTTCCAGATAATTTTTAAGAGATGCAGTTTTTTCAGACGCAAGCGACTCTTGGAGTCGTTTAGTGCACTCTTTAAATCTGATTTTATTTTGTGGTGATCTGTGCTGTTGCCATTCCCTTCTAGCTCTTCTTTTTTCACGTACGAGACGTTCAATGTCTGTAGAATAAATTTTATTAAACCCAGTCTGCGGATGGGAGATAATGGCATGTTCAGCAGCCTGTTTAATATTCTCGCTGAGATTGGCAATGTTAGATTCAATATCATCGGATGTTCTAAGCGTAATGTTTTCCGTACAATGACTACTGAGATATTTTTTGAACCCCAGCCAATTAACACGATTGATCATCTTCACATATGGGTCAGGTAAGTTACTTCTTAAGGGACTACAAATTGTAATGATCGTCGGAGAGTGATCGGACGAAAGATCAAGAGAAGCTTGAACTTGAATTAAATCCCTAGAGATATTTTTTATGACGCCAAAATCTATAACATCCGGAATTTTTTGTATGTCAGTAGGCCAATAAGTGGGCTCCCCACTCGAAATGACATCCAAGCCCATTTTTGAAATAGTGTTGAACAATGCTCGACCTCTGGGGGTAATAAGACGCGAACCCCAGAACGTATGCTTAGCATTGTAGTCGCCAGCTGCTACAAAACAAGGTCCAAGAGATTTGTAGAAATCCTCATATTGATTCTCAGTGATTGTAAATCTGGGAGGGGAGTAAATTGATGATATAACAAAATTTGTACAAAAACTTTCAATGCCAATATTTGTTGCTTGTAGGTGTTCTTCACAAATGTTATCAAGAATATAGTGCTTGAGTCTTGACTTTATTAGAATTGCTGATCCACCGCAAGCCCTTCCTCTAGGGTCCTTTGTATCGTATATAGTGTAGCCATAAATTTTAAAAAGACTTCTCGAAGTCAAATGAGTCTCAGATACTAACATTATATCAATATTTTTTTCCGTGAGGAAGTGCTCAAGTTCATTTTTATGTTGGCGAATGCCTTTTGCGTTCCAGAAACATATTGTTAACGTGTTCATGGCTTATTAATTAATGCTTGAAGCAGAGTATTCTGCATTCGCAGCATTTCTTGCATCATGCTAGTCATATTTGTTGTAAAATTGTTTATAGATTGCACCAGATTTTCAATAGTAGCTTCAAGGCGATTAAAATTAAAGCTTGCGTCAGTATTTTTTGAATTATTTGGCGAGGAAACATTTTGTGTGGGAATTGAATTTGTCTTAGCAGCATCTGCATACGATACACGGGAAGTAACTGGTTGGCTCATTTGCGCAAAAGTGGCAGAGTAAGCGTTTGCTGATTGAGCTGGAGCTAATTTAGGTTTTTGCACTATAGTCTTCTTTACGAAAGAGTACACAGGACAACCTCTGTAGTTAGCGGTGTGATTACCTCCACAATTACTGCATTTTTTATCACTTTGATCTTTTGGCTTATTGCAACTAGCAGTGCCGTGTAATTCGCCGCGCACAACACAAACAGAGGGTAAATTGCAGTATGTTTTTGTATGGCCATATTCTTGGCAATTATGGCACTGTACAGGACCTGAACGCTTATGTGGCTCTTCAACTGTGATTTTTCGGTACAAGAGGTATTTCAAATTATAAATTGGATGCGTTTCATTTTTTTTCAATTTTATATCATTAGGCTCAAGTTCAACACGAAATACGGGTTGGGGAATCTTCTCTCTATTTATTATATTGGACACATTTTTTACCTTAAACCCCTGGAGGACGAGTGCATCTTTTATTTCTTCGGGAACAACATAAGAATCTATGCCCTTCAATACGATCTGCATGCCTTTAGCGCTCTTAAGCTGGTATGTGTAGAAGCTTGTTTTATTTTTTTCAAATTCAGCAACCATTTTGCGGAAATCTTTTTCGTCATAAATTTGGACTTTAGTTTCATCGATGTTGCCACGTTTTATTGGAACAATGTGAAATTTATTCTCACCAATGACCGAAATTAATTTTTTAATAAGGGCATTTGAATTTTTTTGTCTCAAATATATTGGTGGCGGCTTGGATATTTTATTCGAGGCTACCTCGGGTTTGTCGTTGTCATCTTGCAAAATTTCGAAGCGGTTTTGGCGATTAGTTGAGGCTGCGCTGTTATCCCTAGACATTTTTGAAGCAGATGAAATTTTTGAAGAATTCGGGCTTCGCCCACGCTTTACCACGGTTATATATCTGTCCATTCCGACTTGTACCTTGAGTTTCGAGCCGCTGTTATCTGTAGTGATAACTTTGTTAAGTGATGAACACGAGCCTGAAGGGGATGATATTACTGGCTTATATGAAGAAGTACTGGGCAACTGTAATGTTAATGCATCATTACTATTTGGCATTGGACAAAGCGAAGTTGATCGCTGACGAAAAATTGGCTTTGACGTTAAAAAAAGACTTTCATCAGATTTATTATTATATATTATTATATATTTATTATTATATTTTTTTCATTAAGAGTTTCAGAACTCACAGTAAAATAAGCATTTCTGCCGTTAGAACTCACTTCAATTTTTTTTGTATTTGAGGCACTCATACAAAGAATTCCTCAAGGGATATTCGTTTGTGTGTTTTTTTTTTGCGGTCTTTTTTTGTTTTTGTTATTTATGATTGTTTATTTGTTTCGAGGTTCACACATATATAGCATTCCTCAATATCACTTTGTTTAATTTTTTTTTTGTTTGCGGTTTTTTTTGTTTTTGTTATTTTTACTATGTAAAAATATTAGCAAAGCATAAAGCTTATTTATTAAAGACAGTATGTACCTATTACGAATAATATGTACTACGAATATTTTTTGTTTGTTTAATTTTTTGTAAGAAAAATTCCGCTAATCGACTGTTCGCTATGAAGGTACCACGAGAACTGACATGTAATTTGGCTTAAAAAGCCATACGAACTTTAGCCTGTTCAAATCATAAATATAGAAGATTTATTTTCAAAATTCGCAAGTTCGCAATATTTTAGTACAATTGATTTGGCAAAAGGATTTCATCAAATTTTGATTTCACCGGAAGATAGACATAAAACTGCATTTTCAACACCCACCGGACATTATGAATTTAAATCGAATGCCATTTGGTTAAAAAATTCTCCGCCATCATTTAAACGTATGATGAATTAGATACTTCAGGGTTATGTGAAAAATAAATGTGTAGTATATTTAGATGATATTCTAATATTTTCGACATCCCTTGAATAACATGTTTTATCTCTAAGACAAATTTTGAAAAGATTATCTGAGTATAATCTTAAAGTTCAAATAGATAAATATAATTTTTTCCCACGTGAATCTGATTACCTTGGTCATATTATAACTCCTCACGGAATACAACCAAATCCAGAAAAAATAAACATCATTAAAAAAATTTCACTTCCAAGAACTATCAAAGAAATTAGATAATTTTTGGGGTTAACTGGATTTTATAGAAAATTCATTAGGGATTATAGTCAAATAGCCTCGCCGATGATATTAAAACTTAAAAATGTTCAACGATCAATATTAAAAATCAAGAATATATTGATTCTTTTAATAAATTAAAAACGGTCTTAGGTAACCCACCAGTTTTAGCTTATCCCCAATGCGATAAATTGTGTGAATTAACAACAGACGCCAGCAATGAGGCCTTAGGTGCAGTATTATCCCAAAATTGTCACCCAATAGCCTTTTCATCATGAACATTAAACAAACATGTGTTGAATTATAGTGCTATAGAAAAAGAATTAATAGCAATAGTGTGGTCAGTAAAATATTTTAAACTCAATTAAGGAACCGAACATGAAATTACAGAAATGGAAGATACAACTAAATGAATATGATTTCGAAATAGAATATGTTAAAGGAAAGACTAACAAAGTAGCAGATTATCTGAATCGCCTTAATGTTAACGTATTAACAGGAGAAAAAGAAGATCTTCAATCGAATTTAGCCACGATTCACACCGCAAAAAAAATCAAATAACCACATATCCATATCTGAATCGCCTATAAACGTTTATAAGAATCAGATTACGATAATTCAAGGAAATGGTTACAAATAAGAGAAGCTAATTTTTTTCCATAAAAACAAAATTAGACATACTAAAACAATAAATGAATATTTTGAAGAACAAATTTTAAAATGGTTAAAACAAAATTTTCCTCTAAAAGGAACTGTAACAATTTTTTGCGAAAGTTTTGATGTTTTAAGAAATTTTCAAAACACTAGTAGAATATTTTTCAAATTCTCAAAATGTTAAATCTTTGAGTTGTTCAACATATCTAAAGGATATTTTTAGCAAGAAAATAATTTTGGAACTAATAGAAAAATATCATACTGATAAGAAATTGAAGAAACTTTCATAGAATTAAAGAAACTAATTTGCCATCCAAACTTGAAAACAGAAATTCATAAATTTATAAACAATTGCATAATTTGTAATATGTGTAAATATGACAGACAACCAATAAAGGCCAAATTAAATCAATCAGATTAAATCAAATAAAATAATTCATATTGATATCTGGTTCTTTAACAAAAAACAAAATGTTTGACATACATTGATAAACTTACAAAACATGTCTCAATTCACTATCTAAGAGATAAAAACTCATTAAATATAGTAGAAATGCTAACGGAGAGGTTTGCTATTTTAGGTAAACCATATAAAATTATAGCTGACAACGAGTTTAATACGGCATATATAAAAGATTTTTTGAATTCTGAGAATGTAGAATTCCATTTCACTTCGCCAAATACTGATACAGGAAATGCGGATGTAGAACGGTTTCATCTAACTTTGAATGAACATATACGACTATTTAAACTTGAAAAAAATATGAGATACAGATAATAAAATTATAGTTTTCAAATCAGTCCAAATTTATAATGATACTGTACATAGTACAACCGGATAAAAACCAAATGATTTATTACATAATAAGGTAGATAAATCTGTTTGAAAAAACTTACATGATATGGTTCACAACACCAAACTTACACGAATTAATAAAACAAATCAAAATAGGGAAAATTGTCATGACTTTAGGGAAAGAGAATTAGTAAAAAATCTTGGGTTTTATAACGTTAACAAAAACCTAAATATATTTCAAAAAGAATAAAAGAAAGAAATAACTCTCATTTTATAGATGAACATAATTGTAAGCGTAATAGACAAATAGTTAAAAGAAAATATAAATATCAAAAGGAATTGCCTGATATAAAATTTGAAAGAAACATCACTGGAAGAGATTATCTAAATGAAAATAAATAATAAAATAAATTTGAGTAAACCATTGAACACTATTCATTTATTTGTGTGTTACTTTATATATATATATCTATATCTATATATATATATATATATATATATATATATATATATATATATATATATATATATATATGTATTAGTGATGTAACGAATGTCAATTTTTGATATTCTTGAATGCGAATACGAATATTTGAAACGATATTCGCGAATACGAATATTATATGCAATATGAAATATTAAAAAATTCTTATGAAAAAGGACTTCACACTCTTGTTAACGTACTTTAAAGTTAATAAAAAGTACCCAAAATTTTAATGATCGTCATTAAATAATATTTGAAAATGATACAAAGCACAAATTTCTATAAAAATTAATGTATTTGTACAAACTAAAATTTTTAGTCATTTATTTAAATTTCGTTTAGGACTTATGCATTTATTTATTTAATTTCTTTGAAAAGATATTCGTATTCGCGTGAAAATGGCCGAATATTCGACAATTCGAATACGAATATTCGTGCATCACTAATATGTATGTATGTATGAGTATGTGTAATAATTGAAAATTACTTAAAAAATTATATGTAAAGAAAAGAATTCTCTTGACTATTTGAAAATTATTATTATTATTATTATTATGTATATAACTCTATAACTCTACATTTCAGGAGTAATGTATGAACATAGGGTGGGGGAGTTACATATTATATACATAAACACTCTAATTTTTAAGATTAAAATTTTTTAAACGCACTAATAATCCCGAATTAATATTTTACTTATTAAGTAAAATATTTTTTTATTAAAAATACATTGAAATTGATTATTGAGGGGTTTAGCTGGATCCTATGCGCATTTCACTGTTGCTAATGCAGATCATCAGGGAACCTTTACCCAAAGTTTTTTAGAACAACTAGAGTGATTATGTTATAAACTTTCATTTAAACAAATGAGAAGCTTAAAACAACTAACAAAGTTGAAACAAGAACTCAATAATCAACATGTTTTTTAAAAATTTTCATTATATACATATATATTTCATATTTCATTTGTTTAAAAAAAAATACATACATATTTAAAAATAATAAAGCTTCATATATTTAAAAAAAGAAATTCTTATAATTAATTTACTACTGGGAGGCACCAAAAAAGCGTAACAAGCGGCTTCCTTAAAAAAATTATTAAAAAAATTATTTTTTGTATGTCAGTTCTCGTTGTACCTTCATAGTGAACAGACCATCTTAGCGGAGTTTTTTCTTACATACTAAACAGAAAATAAGAATCATACAAAACAAATATTCTTAGTACATAATATTCGTAGTACATACATACATATTAACTTTGATAAATAAGCTTTTTTTTGCTTTGCTCATATTTCTTTTACATAGTCAGAAACAACAAAAACTAAAAAACCGAAAACAAAAAACTCAAACAAAGTACTCTTGAGGAATACTCTATATGAGTACCTCAAACAAATTTTTTTGAAGTGAGCTCTAACGGTAGTAATGCCTATTTTACTGTGAGTCCTGAAGTTTTTAATAAAAACAATAAAAATAAAAAACCTGATGACAGACTTTTTCTAACGATAAAGCCATTATATCGTCAGTGGTCGCTTTTTCCAATGACACCTAGTGATTCGGTAGCATTATCTTTGCCTAGTACTTCTACATTTAACTCAGTGATATCATTCACTTCGGGCTCGTGGTTATCAACAGTTATCAACAGTAACCCAAAACTCAAGGTCCAAGTCGGAATGGACATATATATAACTGTGATAAAGCTCGGGTGAAGCCCAAATTCTACTGAGATTGCTTCTGCCCCAAAGATATCTAGAGATAACAGCGCATCCTATACTAGTCGTCAAAAACGTTTTCAAATATTGCAAGATGACAACAACAAACCCGATGTACCCAGGAACGAAACCTCCAAGCCGCAACCAATATATTTGAGAGAAAAAAATTCAAACGCTCTTATTAAAAAATTAATCTCGGTCATTGGTGAGAATAAATTTCATATTGTTCGAATAAAACGTGGCAACATCGATGAAACGAGAATTAAAATTTATGACTAAAAATATTTCCGCAAAATGGTTTCTGAATTTGAAAAAAATAAAACAAGCTGCTACACATACCAGGTTAAGAGTGCTAAAGCGCTGCAGATCGTATTGAAGGGCATATATTCGCAGGTTGTTCCCGAAGAAATAAAGGATGCACTCATACTCCAGGGCTTGAGTTAAAAAACGTATCCAATATAATATCCCCCAACCCCTATTTCGTGTTGAACTTGAGCCGAATGATATGAAATTGAAAAAAATTGAGACGCACTAAATTTATAGCTTAAAATACCTGTTATAGTGAAAAATATCAGTTGAAGAACCACACAAGCGTTCTGGGTCCGTACAGTGTCATAATTGTCAAAAACTTATGCAATTATCTACTGTTTGAGTTGTATGCGGCGAATGACACGGCATTGCTAGTTGCAATAAGCCAAAAGATCAAAGTGATAAAAAATGCAGTAATTGTGGAGACAATCACACCGCTAACTACAGAGGTTGTGCTGTGTACGCTTTCGTAAAGAAGACTATGGTGCAAAAACCTAAATTAGCACCAGCTCAATAAGTTACCTCCCGTCTATCGTATGCAGATGCTGCTAAGACAAATTCAATTCCCACACAAAATGTTTCCCCGCCAAATAATTCCAAGAAATCTGGTGCAAGCCTTAATTTTAATCGCCTTGAAGCTACTTTTGATAATCTGGTGCAAACTAGAAACAATTTTACAACAAATATGACTAGCATGATGCAAGAAATGCTGCGAATGCAGAATACATTGCTTCAAGCATTAATTAACAATCCATGAACACGTTAAAATATGTCTCTGAATCGCAAATGGCATTCGCCAACATAAAAATGAACTTAAGCACTTACTCACGGAAAAAATATTAATGTAATGCTGGTCTTTGAAACTCATTTGTCTTTGAGAAGCCTTTTTAAAATTTAAGCCTACACCTTATATGATTTAAAATACCCGAGAGGAAGAGCATGCGGTGGATCAGCAATTCTAATAAAGTCAAGACACAAGCACTATATTCTTGCCAACATCTTTGAGGAGCACCTATAAGCAACAAATATTGGCATTGAAAGTGTTTGTACAAATTTCGTGATATCATCAATTTACTCCCCTCCCACATTTTCAATCACTGAGGACCAATACGAAAATTTCTACAAATCTCTTGGACCTCGTTTTGTAGCAGCTGGCAACTACAATGCAAAACATACGTTCTGGGGTTTGCTTTTTATTACACCCAGAGTTCGAGCGTTGTTTAACACAATTTCAAAAATGGGATTGGACGTTATTTCAAGTGGGGAGCCCATTTACTGGCCTACTGACATACAAAAAATTCCGGTTGTCATAGATTTCGGCGTCATAAAAAATATCTCTAGGATTTAATTCAAGTTAAAGCTTTTCTTGATCTCTCGTCCGATCACTCTTCCACGATTACTACAATTTGTAGCTCATTAAGAAGTAACTTACCTGTCCCAAATGTGAACATGATCAATCGTGTTAATGGGCTGGGGCTAAAAAAATATCTCAGTAGTCATTGTACGGAAAACATAAAGCTTAGAACACCCGATGGTATTGAATCTAACATTACCTACATATCTTAACGAGAATATTAAACAGGATGCTGAACATGCCGCTACCTCCAATACGCAGACTGGGTTTACAAGAATTTATTCTACAGACATTGAACGTCTCGTACGTGAAAAAAGAAGAGCTAGAAGGGAATGGCAGCAGCACAGATCACCTTAACACAAAATCAGATCAGACTCCAAGATATGCTTGCATCTGAAAAAACTGCATCTCTTAAAAATTATCTGGAAGGTCTTTATGTCACACCAGCATCTAATTACTTTTTGCGGTGCGCTGCTAGAAAGATAAAAACACCCGCTGAGTTTAAGCCACCTTTGTGCACATCTACCGGAGGTTGGACAAGAAGCGATACTGAAAAAGGTAACATAATTGCTGAGCACCTAAAATCCGTTTTACGCCAAACATATGTACTGGTGTTGCTGATTTTCTTGCCAAGGCTGTCATATACACAGAAAAAATTATTTCCAAAAAATTTTAAACAAACGTGTGTTTTGAAATAAAATTTAGTTTCGGTAAATATTTTTACTGTTTCGGTAAATTATTTGTTTCAATTTTGTTTTATGTAAAAAAACTGTATCATTTAATTTCGTTTGTTTGTGTTGGTGTTTTCCTTGCTTGTTGATTGACTCAACGTGGTCATGTGCTGATGTTGTTGTTTTCTTTGAGTGCTCGTGTTGTATACGTGTGCATTCGGACAAGAAGCCGAAAAACGTCGTGGCTTGTTTTTTTTACTCAAGAAAGTTATTTTTAGATTAGAAGAAACAAAAGAAATCATGTTTTGCGTGTATTCATTATTTGCATATCCAAAAACGATTTGCTCTTTAGCTGAGTGGTAAGTACGTTAATTTATTAGAGGTTTGACTCATCCCAAACATATTTAGTTCTACACAAAACAGTATGGCGTGAAAAATTCTAGTTCATAGAATTAGTATAAAGTAACATTTGTAACAAAATTGTTAAGAGAAGATTTCTGTTCCAATATAGAAATTGCATACTGTGTAAAATAGTTATTTGTTTTATTTGCTTTTTGTTTTCATAAAAAAATTTTTTATTGAATCAGAAAATTTTTTGATGGTAAAAATCGGGGTTTTTTTCAAACAAATTATTACAAAATTTTGTATTTGAATTTACAAATTTCTTTGTAGGACCTAAATTGAAAAAATTAATATTTGATTCAGAGAATTTTGTGTTTGAAATGGAAAGTTTGTTTTTGCTGTGTATAGGCCAATAAGTCTACTATCAACAATGTCAAAGCTTTTCGAAAAACTGCTTAAGACAAAATTGTCCCCAATTCTACTTAGTAGTGGGTGTATACCGGACCATCAATTTGGTTTTAGAAGTCAGTATAGAACCATTGAACAAAATCATAGATTGGTTCAATTTATAAGAAGAACTCTTGTAGATGAAGCAGTTTGAAAATTTTTTTTCCTTATTTTTGCTTATCACTACTTATGTATGTATTACAAATAACTATCACTAAGCTTATGTCCGACATTGGTTGGGCCTAATAATTATCTTTTAGATTTAAGATTTGAATACTTATTGTTAGTTCATATTTGAAGATATAATAAATAAAAAATTTTATTAAAAGTTTTTCTTTGTATGGGACAACCTTAATCTTTGAAGATAGACTATAACAGCCGTATTCATAAAAATTTTAAACCGCGTTTCAAATATTGTTTAAGCAAAATTCGCTAAAATTGTATTCATAATAGAATTTTAGCTTAAAAAACGGGTTTTAAACCTTGCGTAAATCAGCAAATTTTAAAATTGACTGCCCCCATGTTTAAACCAATTTTAAGGTGACGTTGTTGTAATTTTGCTTCGTTTTTGTTTACATTTTGAACTTTACCTGTATGTACATATGTGTGTATGTATGTATGTACTTATGTATGCATGTATGTATGCATATGCCAGTGTTATTTAGAAGAAAACAATGTAATTTTTTATAGAAACTATTGCCGAAATAACAAATATACTCCAAAGAATATTTAAAAGAAAATGAGCGATCCAGTTTAAATTCCCAGTCATTGTTTTCTCATTTTATGTGTTAACAAAAATAGTATAATTGTAGAAAATTAACTAGTGATGTATAAACACTCAAAACAAACAAAATAAAGCTCGTTATTCTAGTGCTTCTTTATCTGCAATAAAATAAATAATATAAAAAGCACTTTTAACAAAGATTTGTTGTGAACTTTTTTTATTATTTTATTAAATACAAGTTGCAACATATCTTTTATTTTATAGAAACAATATTTCTCTGCAATGCAAGTGACAAATAAAGAATACAGTGTTGCCACGATATTTAAAAAAAATTTAGTTAATTGATTTTTAGTTAAAAAACTGATTATGAATACCAATATTTAAAAAAAACGTTATTTAGCCTTAAAACGTTTTTAACTAATATGAATTTTAAACCTCAATCAACTTTTTTTTATGAATACGGCTGTAAGTATCTTTGTATTAAAAAAATATTTGATGTTTGTCTTACATTTGACTTGGATAGGTACGCCCTAGGGGCAGTTAGAGCCCTGCGAGTAAATTTTATAAAAAAATTCCTTTGTAAGGGAGCACCCTCGATGTGTTCGAAAAATATGTTGGGCGGAGAAAATTAATGGGTGCTGATCATACATTTGACCCTTGTAGCGGTGACCCCGGGAAAGTTAAATTATCTTTTTTAAATTTTTTTTTTGCTTTTACCCTCAACGAAGAGGCTAACCTTCCCCATCGAACTTTCCCCATTTGGCTCAAGTATTTATTTTCCGAACCAAACAAAATGAGGGATCCTTACAAGTCGAAATCTCGTTACTAAGGATTCTCATATAACACTATGCCATAGCTAATGTACCTATGTATTACGGCATAGCGTAGAGTGTATTTGAAATCAAGTACATTTGATTTTTTAAACCATTCTCAGCGCAATTCAAATGCAATTGATGGACAAAGATATTAAAATAAAATTAAGCTAAATCACGCATGTCTTATATATTTTTAGAGAATACGCAATTTGGATTAAAAAAGTCTAAAAAATGAAATCCGTTTTTAAAAAAGCTAAAAAAAGAAGCTAAGAGCTTAATGAAAATTTCAAAGCTTAACCCAGAAAAATAAGCTAAATTTAGCCCAAAATTAGCTAATATGGTCACACTGACAATAACCAACTTTATCAATTATAAGAGCTGAATTCGCTGAGTAAATTCGTCGTTATTGTGCTTCACACGACGAATTTACGCAGCGAATTCTAATCGACGAATTCGTCGACGTGGACGAAATTCGTCGTTCGTCACAACTGTCTTAATGCAAATTAACTTGTGAATTATAGCATAGACAGACGACAGCGTTAATTTGCATTAAATGTCTTAATGCAAATTAACTTGTGAGTTATCCTCATCCGTAAATGCACTAAATGGCAGTGAATTAATACTGAATTCAGCTATATGATAACACAGTCCACATATGGTAACACCGTCAACAATCAATCAAATGTTGGCAAATTGTTTTGGTTTGCAAAATTAAAATGCGATTCGGTCAGAAAATATAAGTTATTTTAATTGTTTTTAGAAAAAAGCAAAGAAATATTAAAATCGAGACACATTTTTTCCATTTTAAAATTATCGAAGTGTGTGGCACGAAAGGTATGTGCAGATTTTGTTTACTTAATGCAAATACTGTCGTCTTTCAGGGTAAATTTTTAATTCACATTAGTGATATTTTAATGCAAATTAACGCTGTCGTCTGTCTACGCTATTACTCTCACTTGTAAAATATAAAGAAAATATAGCAAGACAAAATTTTGCTGATACACTCTTAAGTGTTATCGAATATACTTAAAGTAATTGTTTTTCTCAACTATTATACCGTTTATACGCACTGCTTATTTGCAAATAAAACAGGAAAGCGTTCTCGTATAACTTTTTTATTGTAAGTTATTAACTCACGAAAACTATTTACAACTAACGCCCCATTTGCAAATACGGTGTAAAATGTTGCCAATTACACAGTACAACAGCCAATCTGGGGGTGAGAAATTCCAAGTCAGGGTGATGGTACTAGGTCAGTATAGTAAATCCCTCAAAGGGTTTGGCATTAGTATGTGTCAGTTTTTTTTATGACCTTTTAAATTTTTTCCTTATCTTGATGTTTTTTCGCTTTTTTGGCAACAACGTAGTTTAACATAACTCGAGAACCACTTGTCCGATTTTGATGAAACAAACTCAAAAAAATTTAGAATTACAATTTCTCTAATCTGTTTCTATACCGTTTTCCTATATGTGCAACACTTTCGAAGTTAAAAATGAATGTATGAAGGGAAAGAAGTATTTTTTGCCTAAAAATTTAAATATTTTTTTTTTTTAAATTCATAAAAAATCCAAAATGGAAAAAAGTGCCAAAACTAATTACTTTCGCGTAAAGTCACATAACTCATGAGCAAAAAAAGGGATAGATCATGAAAATCGATGCACGCGTTTCTCATTTATTCATAATTAGGTAAATGTGTGAATTTCAAAAATTTGCTCCAGATATGCACAACATTATTTGGAGAAAACATTGACACTCACAAGCCGAACTCTCTCATATTTTTCTACACTAAAAGAGAAATATTGATGTGGCAACACTGGTTCTTTAATGTTCACATAAAACATGCATTGTCATTATACATTTTCTCTTTCTCACACTGGTTCTGTGATTTTTGTCATTCAACAAGTGCCGACGAACGCGAACAGTAAAAGTGACTTTTCTCCAGTTTTTTAAAAGTGAGCAAAAGAGAACAGAATATGGAACTGTGCAAGCCAGATATAAATAGCTTTTGCTACTGCTGTGGTCAATATGTCTCAACACATAAAAAAAGTGGAAATTTCAGTACTGATTTTGTTCAAACATACGAGATGTACTTCAACCAAAATGTTATAGTGAACAAAAATTGGGTACCAAATATAGTGTGTAAAAGCTGCTACAACCGTCTAATGGATTGGAAAAATAGAAGACGTGAAAGTATGCCATTCGGTATCCCAATGACTTGGACTAATTCTGGCGAAGGTCACAATCCATTGAATTGCTATGCATGTGCGAATAAAGGAGCCGCAAAAAGGATAAGAAAATCGTATAATTACGTTGGTGTTGCAAGTGCCGCAACACCATTGCCTCATTCGGACCACATTCCTGTGCCAAAAGCTTCTACGACTGCTCCGACATATCATGCACGTGATGATCTCCCATATGAGCCATCAGTATCCAATGTGCCAATTTTAATAAATCAAAATAAGCTTGATTCAATTGTTGCCAAGTTGGAATTAACACAGCATAAATCGGAAGAGCTGGCTTTCATTTTGAAATCAAACAATTTGTTGGCACCCGGTGTGAAAGTCACAGCTTATCGAAGTCGTCAGGCAATACTCCAAAGTTTATTTCTTGTGAATGATGAAAAAACTTCTGCATATTGCCCGGATGTAGGAAAATTGATGGACGCAATGGAAATAAAATATGAAGCAGATGACTGGAGATTATTTATTGACAGTTCAAAACTCAGCTTGAAGGCGGTTTTACTGCATAAGACCAATAAAAAACCTTCAGTTCCAATCGCCTATAGTACAGAAACGAAAGAAACATATGATGCACTGGAAAATATTTTAAAAATGGTTAACTACGCCAAACATATGTGGCGCATATGCTGCGATTTAAAAGTTGTAGCAATGCTTTGCGGTCTTCAAAGCGGCTATATAAAATATATGTGCTTTTTGTGCGCTTGGGACACACGATTTTCCGGTGACCAATATGCATGCCACGGATGGAAATTCAGAGAGCACAGCAGGTTACAAACGGCCAATATTATTCGTGAGCCTCTAGTGCCGAAGGAGAAGATATTGCTGCCTCCACTGCATATTAAACTTGGAATTGTTAAGAATTTTATCAAAACTGTCGCCAAAAGAGATAAAGTTTTCTTGTATTTGAAACTATTTTTCCCGAGACTCAGCGAAAGTAAAATTAAAGAAGGTAAGTTATAATATCACATTCATTTCCCATGATTTTCCATCTTAACAAATTAATTTTTTCCAATCAGGCGTACTAAATGGTCCAGATATACGAAAGCTGATTAGAAGTGACGCATTCAACAATATTTTGATTGACGCTGAATTGAATGCATGGCAGGCAATCAAAGAAGTAATAGAAGGCTGGGAAAGCATCGTTCTAACAACTACGATGTTTCTGTCGCAAGGATGTTAAGAGCATTCTCGGAAATTGGTGTCCACATGTCCTTGAAAATCCATTATTTACATCATCATCTGGACTACTTCAGCAAACAATTGGCTACCGAATCTGATGAGCAAGGTGAACGCTATCATCAAGTTGCTATGCCATTTGAAATAAGGTAATTCTGATTTTTTATTTTTTCAAACTCATTTTAATAAAACAAAAACTTACAGATATAGAGGCAAAAAGTCGCCGAGTGCAATAATTGCGGAAATTTGCTGGTGGAGTAGGCTTGTGTGGCAAGACAAAGATGATCTTGATGATAAAGAATTTTCAGGAGATGCAGAAGGGCCAACAGTGGAGACACACATTGACATTATGTGTGGTTCAGAAACTGATGATAGCGATGAATGCGATGCCACTAGTCCCGAACAACCACCATCGAAAAAGTCTAGGGAATATTTATTAAAATAAATAAAAATAAATAAATAAAATAAAAATAAAAAATTATAAAAATGTTTACTTAATTTTCTTTAGTAGTTTATGGCCAGAAGTCTGGAGTTATTGGGAAAAATTTATAAAAAAGGCGATAAATGACACTTTTTTGAATAAAAACAAATATCAATATTCTTGTCAAAATGGGATACCTTCACTTAATTGCAAATAAAAGCAGAACGCGTTAATCGATTTCTATGCTCTATGTCGCATTTTGTTTTTAGGTTATGTGACTTTACACGAAATTAATAACACTTGATCCTTTTTTCCGTTTTGGATTTTTTATGAATTTAAAAAAAAAATTAATTTTTAGGCAAAAAAATATTTTTTTGCCTCCACAAATTTATTTTTACCGGCAAAACTGTTGATTATAAAAAAAACGTTATATGAACGGATTAAAGAAATTGTAATTCTAAATTTTTTTGAGTTTGTTTCATCAAAATCGGACAAGTGGTTCTCGAGTTATGTGAAACTACGTTTTTGCCAAAATGTTACAACTAAGCGAAAAAACATCAAGATAAGGAAAAAATTTAAAAGTTCATAAAAAAAACTGACACATACGAACGCCAAACCCTTTGAGGGTTTTACATCATCCTGACTTGGAATTTCTCACCCCCCAGACAATAATCCCAAAAATGTTCCATAGTGTTATTTTTTTTTAAAGAAACGTAATACACATTTAACAATGTGTGGCAATATCATTCACAGATAGTAATGTATTCTATCCACTAGAGACCTGCGTAAATAGTCTTTAAATGTAGATACGTCCTGTTTTTTAAATGTATTGTTGTAGCATGTATTGTAATAAACCAATAACACAGGTCAACAGCAAAAAAATGTTTTTAAAACCACTATAAAATTTTGATGTATTGTGGTTCCAGTAGTACAAAAATGGTCCAAATTTTAAATTCTATGGGGAGGATTTTTTTTAATTTTTAAGTAAATTTCTCATAACTCAAAAAACCGGTCCAATTTTCTTATACTAAATTTACAAAAATTACTATTTACATAACCTTTAATTCGTTTATATATTGAGTTTCAATCGGCTCAGTAGTTTCGGAGTTACAATAAAAAATTGTAGCCAAAAATATATATTTTACGTAAAAACAGCAAATTTTTTTGTTTTAAAAAATCTTGAAAAATCGAAAACGGTATCAATTGTTCAAATTTATTGCTTTTTCGTAAACCTACATGTAATAGAAATAAAATGAGATATCGATCATAAAAATCGATTGAGGCTTTTCGAATTTATTCACAATTCAGTGAATTCACTCATTTTCACACAATTTTAGTTTTTTTGTTTGATATACTTACAATTGAGTAGTTATTGTTGTTCTTTCGATTGATTGAATTTTGAAAATATTTTCTATATGCTATGTACAAATTTTCACACGTTTCGTGTAAGTTCGAAAGCATTTTCTTTCATTTCGAATTACACAGTTGACCGTCTAATATATGTACATTAGAGTAGCCCCAAATCGATTCAGTTTTATGTAAAAAAATAAAAAATACAAAAAAGTTTCATACCGATAAGTTGTGTTTTAGGGGGTGCGTCCGGCCCTCAAAGTTGGCCCTCAAGCCCATATTGCTGGCTTAACATGCAAAGGCTCTAAGTCCATATTTTGAAATTTTACAGGAAAGACAAAAAACAACCAAACTTTTCTTTGCGTAGACATTTTTGAATTCTGTAAACGCATTTATTTTTGTATTTTTGTTTGTTTGCTATGTCCGTAAACGCTAAATGAAAAAATAAGTATTTGCCGATATAAACGATTTTTGGACTTAGAGCTTTTGCTATTGCTTAGTTTGTATTTTTTTATGGACTTAGGTCTTTTTCTTAGAGCTTGTCTTTCATTTTATTTCTTATTTACTACAATGAAAATATTGCACTTTTTTGATTTTTTTTATTGTTTTTATTCAAAAAGCTAATAATATGTAAAAAAGCAAAGATTGTTTTGAGCATTGTAGAAAAAGAAACATAATTTATTTAGCAATATGAATAACATTATTATTGCAGTTTAAATTATAGTATTATAAAATTCATTTCAATTTCGATATTAGTATATATGTAAATAATGAAAACAAAAATTTTACAGTCTTATTTCAATGCTGTTATAAAAAATAATCAGGGCTATCATGAATAAAATTCCGCGTGAAATTTCTCACTTTTCCAATTAGAATTTTTTGTTTTCCCTTTTGCTTTCTATTTGTTGTTCCCAGGGAAAAATTTCCCTCGGAATTTTATTCATGTTAGCCCTGAATATTAATTTAAACTTGTGTACATACATACATATATGTATAAAAGCAAGAGAACTGGTGACAACTATTCGTGTGGCAAATCGTCATAAAATTTGTGGTGTGTTATAGGCAAAGTCGATTTTAGAAATTGTAAGTCTTCGTACTTTCTGGACGTTATTTGTCTTCTTTAATGATGAAGTTGGTGTAAATTTGACAACTCAAGATTTTTCCATTCATCAAGAAATCTAGCTTTAAAATTAAGTTCACCATTTGGTGTGTATTGTATTGCTCGAATGTCCGTTACTCTGAGATCGCCTTTTTACGGTCAGGGGGAATATTTTTGCAAAATTGAACATTGTTAAATTTTTTAAAAAATGAATGTTGCAAATAAGTAGCATCATAAGGTCAAGTTTTTTTCCTTGCTGCTTTACATATCGCAGTATATTCAGCAGGCACATCAATATTTTTATTTTTCATGGCTCGTTCAATCGTAGAGTGTACACCATCAGCTTCCATTTGAGTATGACCAATTCCAATATTTTTTGCTCAATTGTTACTTTATGTTTGACTGCTGTATTCAGCAAGGCATTGCTCATCATACAATTGCGGTTTTGACAAGTGCAACCGTCACTATAAAATATTATTTTCACGGGACTATTATTTTCACTGAGAATTTTTTTTACACAAAGTAAACCCATATACTTGCAAATTCTTCAGCAGGTAGTCCACCTTCGGCTTCATTCCAATGAAAACAGTAACCTTTTTGATTTTTAAGATTATAATAAACTAAATTGTGCACCTGCAACTTTGTGCGGTAATATAGGCCGCTAACATGGGATTTTGGAGACATTAGGACCGCTTGCAGGTCTACTGTAAAAACATATGTTACCTCGTTTTTGTCTTTACTTTTTTCCTTTCTAGTCTCTTTCTTCTTCTCTTGGTGAAGTGCGTACTATTCATAAGGGATGTTACCGACTGAATAGCGTGCACATAACTCACATTGATCTTTTTTTTGGCATAAACAGGGCCAATTTTTTTTTATCATCAAGTGTTTTATAAAATGCTGCTACTGAGAGTGACTGCATATTCTTTTTGCACCAATCATTTACATAAAAGTCATAGAGTTCCCTTTTTGTGCTACATTCTGGTAATATATATTTTTTTGCGTATCAGCACGACAGTAATGCGATTCCATTCATGAAATGAATAAAGGCATTGCCTTTCATTTGTTAAGTACTTCTTCTTCTGAATAATTTTTTGAGAAACTGTTTCTGAAATTGAATAGGGGAGACTGGGGCAGATTCAGCACTTTTTTTTAGCAGCTCTGAATTTAAGAAGTTATATCACAAATTTAAAAATGTTGTAGCTTGTTATTGTGCTTGGGTATTGAATAAAAATATATAAGTAAAAAATTGTATAAAGACTTAGTATTGATTTCATATTTTTGAGAATTAGTAGAAAAAGTCATTTTCGCTGAATGTGCCCCATGTCGGGGTAGCTACGGCATTTTGTGGGGCACATTCGTCGTTAATATTTTAAAAGGCAGTTGCTTAGTAAAAATTCCTTTTAAGGCATTTATTTATTACCTACATAGAAAAAAATTAATAATCATATCAACAAATATAAAAAATAAACACTTCTTTTTATTCATAAAACGTAAAACAAAGATATTCCATATTAATTAATTATTTAATATAATAAGACTTTAAGTCTACTTCAAATAAATATTTGGTGCGGCTACGTGAAGTTGAAGGTAGGTTCGATGGGCTTGGTAACCTAAGTTCTATTTCGCTCCTTAGAACTACTGAAATATCTTCATTTTCAGGCTTAACAAACAGAGATGAAAATTGATCGAGCTTCCGAAAGAAACTAACTGTGAAGGTGCAGTCGCCAAGAGTTTCAGTGATCTCAGCGATGTAATAAATTAGCTTCTTGCTATTTTGACCCAGATTAACTAAGACATAATCTCCGACCTTAAGCTCAGTACTTTCAGTCAATAGTAGTTGAATAGTGTATGTGTCTCCCCCATTAATTTTAATGGGGTAATAAAAATGATGTTAATTAGCCAATGAATGAGGTGATAAAAAATTAATGGGGGTGTCGGCTTTGTTTGATGTGTGTGTGTTTATATTTGGTGTTTGTTTACATATATTTTATGTGTTTATGTTTCGTCCGTCTGTCGGGCGTATTGATTTCCGTTTGATTGTTTATATTTGGAGGCTGTCGGTGGCGCGTTAGTTTTTGTGTGTCTGTCTGTCCGTGGGAATTTGTGGTAGTTTGATACTTGGTGATAAATTTTGTTTATATTAATTGTGTGCATGTGTGTTTTGTGTGTATATAATGGCATCCATTCATCCATCTATGCTGTACGCTTGTTTGTCTGTCCTTCTTGAGATTGCGACTTGTACTCTCTGGCGTATTAATGATTAACAAAAATGAAATGAATAAAAAATTGTTGTCAAGTAATGATTTTGGAAGAGAATAATTTGTAATTAATTCTGATAAATGTATACACATTTGATATACATAAGTATGTATGTACATACATATGTAAGTACATTCAGTCATAGGAAGAAATATTTGTTTACATTAAATTTTGAGAAGTATGCATGCTCGAGATCGCTTCTATGTTGACCCTCAAACTTTTTCGCTATTTGTTTACATGAAATTTTTTGTCAAGTGGTTGATGTGAAATTATGTATAAATTTGTTGTGCATGCTTCTGCTGGACATCTCAATATAAATCTACAAACACATGTAATAACATGATAATGTTTTTTAAATTCTCCTTAGAAACAAATAATCGTCTGATCGATTAAATTTGCAATTGTGTTGCTAAGTATAAAACATGCTGATGAAATTTGTTTATGCAACATATTAAATCTATGAGTATGGATTCGAATATGTACATATGCATGTACTATATGTATGTACGTATGTTTGTTTATTTTTGTATACATCTCAACCACCAATACTAATTTTTGACGACAAATCTTTGTTTGGATGTATCAACTAATTTCTTTAATAATAATAATAAAACATTGGTTAATAGTGCTGAAATCATTTCATTTTTATTGAATAAATTTAAATAAAAATAATTGTAATTGTTAGTTGTACAAAGTTAAAACAAGTTTAAAGGGTTGCTTCTTTTGATAATAAAATAGCATTTCTTAATGCACAAACACCATTATAATGATAACTGCAATATAGTAGATGATCTGGATACTTAGTATTCATTTGCTTAAAGTTGATGCAGCCAATATCCTCTATATTTAAAATTTTGTTCCGCAATATTTTTTCTAACCATCGTTTTTTTTCTTCACCTTTAACATATATTTCGGCGTGTCCTACATTGGCTTTTAAAAATTTACAAACGTTTTGATATGAAGTAGTTCCATCGTTCCAGCTTAAGTGATGATAATGTTTTGTTAACCAGTTTGCTTCTCTTTGCTTTTTTGTTGTTAAAAATTTAAAATCAAAAGGAGGTTTTATAATAAAATTGAAGTTTTGATTATTGTTGAAAACTACTGCTACTTCTTTTGGTATGAAATCATTTGAATTACTTTTAAAACCTTGCAAGTCTATGAAAACTGTATTATTTTTCATCTTTTTTTTTAATTTATAAGATTTTACGAACTTGTCCTCTTATAGGTATGTATTCAATTAAACGATCATGAATAAGAATGCAGTAAGCTGATGTTTTGGCTGGAATGTTTGTTGCTGTTTCAAATTCAATTTTTATATCAATTGGTCCGTTATTAAGCGTTTCGTTTTGATAACTAACATCTACTACAATAATGGGCGCATTATTCTTGAACTCTTGAGAAGTTAGGAGAGGTTGTGACTCCTTCATATAATAGTTTTGTTGAAATCTTACATACATATCATATAGAATTGCGTAGCGTTCATTTTTAAATTTTATGTTAAGATCATCATATGGATATGAAACTGAATTCAAATGTACTTTTAGATTAGTGAGATCGCAATGAACAAACTTTTTTTCTTGTTGAAATGCAATCACTACAAAACGGGGTCGCTCTCTACTTGCAGCCATCTTTACATTCCAGATGTGGCTAGTTCCTGCAGTTAGTTGTGGATTTACATGACAATCCCAACTGCGGAATGCTATTGGTATAGAAGCAGCATTGTTTATAATTTTAATCATATTCAATTTACTATGATCGGATAAGTGTACATGGGGAATTCTCCATGAAATTAGCGAAATTGTAAGTTTTGGTTTGTCAGTAGAAGTACTCGAATGTACAAGATCGTCATCACTCTTGTTACGCAAGAGTATTAATTCATGTTTACCATTTAGTATTATTTTATTATAGTCTTCGGCAAAGCCTAAGAGCATTTTAAGTGGAACATAGAAATTAAAATATCCATTTTCAATATTCAAATTATCAATTTTGTTCCATCCAGCATTTTGCATGACAGTGCTTTCCGTTGGTGATAAAGAAATCAGATTTTTTATGGTACTTGTCTGTCCTAAATATCTTGTATGATCAATTTCAATACCATTAAGTTCATAACGGATTTCATCAAAGAGATACGCTACAAAATTGTTTTTTAATTTAATGCTTAAATCAGAGGATTTTGTGCTTTTATCATCTACAACAAATCCTTCCACATATATATAACTTTCACTGGGCAATACGTACAAATCTTGATTTTGTATTGAAATACGAATTTCATCATTATTGTTGTATGATTGTAGATATGGTACATATGTGTGATAGTCTTTTTTGATTATGCTCTCATCAGATAATGGCTTATCTAGTACATCCATTATTGAATTCATTTTTTCGTTTTTAATTTTAAATTTAAGGACTTGAGAAAGTTTTGATTTGATTTGGTTAGATTTTTTCGTGAGACTGATCTCTTCAACTGCCGCTTAGGTTCTGGTATAGTTTTAGAATTAAATGCAGCTTTATTCTTTGATATGTTAGTGTTATATATTATCATTATTTAGTTGGTCTCAAATGTATGCGAATGGTTATTTCCTCTTCTCGGAAATTTATTAGGTCACCGTGCTGATCAACCACGCGTAAAGCTAGTGAACTAATCTCTTGGGAGTTGACTGGTAAATAAATTAGATTTTTAGGGATTTCATCTATTTTATAGCCAGGAGGAACATTAATCGGAAACTCATGTAGTGTATGTGCCTTGGAATTGTTCATGTATGTATTAACAGCGATACTGCTTTCAACTCGCAA
This sequence comes from Tachina grossa, assembly GCA_949987645.1. Taxonomy (NCBI): domain Eukaryota; kingdom Metazoa; phylum Arthropoda; class Insecta; order Diptera; family Tachinidae; genus Tachina; species Tachina grossa. The sequence goes on from OX465277.1 coordinate 45,815,245, forward strand.
GAGATTTACCTTAAATATATTGACTGGAAGATCTGAGTAATGATCATGGTTTGGAGTCAGGATTTTAGTATTGAATCCTAAAAGTTTTCCAATTGTATTTTCTTTATTAAAATCTATTACATCTTTAGAGCTGTTAATTTTTACTTGCATTGTATTGTTATTAGCTTCTATTCGAATTTTATTTGTTGGACTACAGACTTTATATTGCTTATCTAAGTAATCAACTATATCATTTAATTCATAAGATCCAATTGGTATTTTAATTACATGTTCTCCTATGTGAAACATATTGTTATAGACGTCTACATTCGGTATGCTATTATATGAATGAAAAGCAGTTAAAGCGCACTCATAACCACCATTTAACTCTATAGGAGGGAAGTAATTTGCAGACAACTCTGATGAGTTAGAGCTCAAAGTAAGTGTTATTGACATTATGACAACCTGATTACAAATAAATGAAAACTTACTGTAATGTTGTTTATAAAAACAATTTATTTCTTATTTTAAATATATATATTACATTATGTGCTAAATATAAGTAATGTTGTTGTTATTGTTTTACTCCAACTACAATATAGCATCTTTACTTATCCAAGAATTATGCTGACTAGAAAACCCCAACCATTTAACATATGCCTCCTCTCCTTTAGTTTTAAGAATTTTTTCAACCAGATATGTATTGGGATATCTAGTTTTTGAAAGTTCTTCTTCATAGAATCCACCTTCAATAGGATTTCCGAGATGATCTTCTAATATGTATGTTGTAGGATATGTATTTTGAACTCTTTTAATTGTGAAAATTTCTGTTGTCCAATTTGGTGTATAGCCCTTTTCAAAAATATGCTTATATTTGCTTATGCGAACATGATCTCCTACATTAAATTTAGACATTTTAAACATCTTTAAATGACTGTATACTGTATTTAACAACTTTTTCTCATTTTTTGAGTTAACTTTAATAGGAGACATTTTAATTGTGCGATGAAATTTGTTATTATATGCATAAAGTAAATCTTTATACATATCAATCCACTTATATGAACCATTAAAGCTAAATTCTTTCCACATCATCCCTTTTAATGTTCTATTAAATCGTTCTACTATTGATGCTTTCATAATGCTATATGTTGAGTAGTGATTAATGTTGTATTTATGCATTAATTTTCCAAAGTGTTTGTTGAAAAATTCTTTACCATCATCTGTTTGCAAGTTTTTTGGAACTCGTCCTAATTGAAAAATATTTTCCATTGCCTTGGTTGTTTCGAGTGCAGTTTTTGTTTTCAGCGGTACTGCCCATGCAAATTTTGAGAATGTGTCAATTACAGTCATCAAAAATCGATAATTTCTATTTTTCGATGAATAACTACCCATTTCAACTAGATCAGCTTGCCAAAGATCATCTAATCCTTTCATCACAACTCTACGGCGTACAAAAATTTTTCGTGCTTGCTTATGGAGTTCGTCAACTAAGTTTCTTTTTGGAGACATTGAGTAGTTTTACGGATTTGTGGGGGAGTGTTGTGATCTACTTGATGCACTTTCAGCTATTGATACGAACATGTAATTTTCTAATCTATAAATTTTCTCATTCAAGAGTTCAATTTGTTCTTCAAAAGATGATTTAATTTTTAAAATGTTTTTTTCAATTTTATAATTGTCTTCTATTTGTAATTTTATTTCCCTTTGTAATTCCTCGATTTGTACTTGAATATTTTCTTGAATTAGATTATTGTCTTCCTTGAAGCTATTTAATAATTTGACTTCTAGTTTTTCGATTTGAGTTTGCAGAAACAATTTATTGACAGCATCGTTTTCCTCCAGAGCTTTTGCAACATTTTTGATCCTTTTGTTTTGGACATCAATGTTGTTGTTCGTATCCATAAGGAACCCCAGCAGTTTAGGTGCATTTTTAATAGAAATTATATCACTAGTATCGTTTAAATAATGTCCAAACTTATCAACAGACATACTTCATACATATGTAAATACTTTATTAGAGTTAATGTATTATATTCGCTTCACGTAATTCTTCAATAATTGATACAATCTCGTTGTTGTGATTAGTATGACCTGCAGCTTGTGATGCAATCAGTAGTCGAAGACGATCTACTAACTCATTGGGATCATCCCAATATATATAGTTTTGTTTTCGAGGGTTAAGGTGCATAATTCCATCACCTTTATAATTAGGAATTACTGCATTTGCTACTACACTACTCTTCTGAGTATTTTCTTTAAATATTTTTTGAATTATATGCTTATATTTATAACCTCTCGTCCCCTTGATCTGACCATCAGGATTAAAGCCTCTCCTGCATGCATTAGTTGTAATTAAAATTTTTTTGTAGATTTCAAGTTCAAATTTGTCATAGTTTTTTGGTTTTTTATGAAACATTAAAGAAAACAAACCAGGTGTTAGAGCCCATCTTTGACCACCAACTTGAATTTTTTCTTCATTTAACTCAATGTTACTACTACCAAATTTCCATTCGTTATTGTAATCTCTATGTGGACCATAGTAAGTATCTAATTCATTTCTCGCTTCCAAGAGTGCTAAGTCTGTACAACTCTCTTCAGTATTGGAAGTCTGTGAGTAAAACTCATCTTCATCCTTATCACTGACGTCATTGGCATCATTAAATAAAATGGTGTTATCAAATATTGATCCTTCTACAAGTTTCTTTGGTGTACTTGTCTCTACCTTGACTGATGCTTTCAAGGATTTTAAACTTTTGTTATTCTCAAGTTTTGTTTGGAATTTACTTTCTTCTTTCTTGGGTATTCTTTCAATATTTTTAGAACTATTTATAAATTCTTTGAGAGGTTCTGTTATAGGTTTAAATGTATCTCTTAGTTGTTCAAGTGTATCTATTTCAGCAGATTTTATACTACGGAGCTTTTTCTTCAAGACATTTCTTGTTGTAACCAGCTCTTTTAAAACTTTCTCATCCATGTTTAGTAGCGTCAAATATCAGATCAGTTATCAGGTATCAGAACAGGTTATCAGACCAGTTAACAGGTATCAGAACAGATTATCAGACCAGTTAACAGGTATCAGAACAGCTTATCAGACCAGTTAACAGGTATCAGAACAGCTTATCAGACCAGTTAACAGGTATCAGAACAGGTTATCAGACCAGTTAACAGGTATCAGAACAGATTATCAGACCAGTTAACAGGTATCAGAACAGATTATCAGACCAGTTAACAGGTATCAGAACAGGTTATCAGACCAGTTAACAGGTATCAGAACAGGTTATCAGACCAGTTAACAGGTATCAGAACAGATTATCAGACCAGTTAACAGGTATAAGAACAGCTTATCGGACCAGTTAACAGGTATCAGAACAGGTTATCAGACCAGTTATCAGGTATCAGAACAGGTATGTGATCAGTTTATCAGTTAATGTTATTAGACCGGTATTATTAGGTTGCTGATCAGATTATCAGATCAGGTTTTATGCATCTGACCAATTATAAAAAATAGATGTATAAAGTTTAAAGCCAGATTAAGAACTAAAGACTACCTTTTATGTGAAGTAATTTATATTGTTATGAAATAATCAAATTGTTTTCTGTAACGACCATTGTTTAGTTCATTATCTTTGCTTATCATCAAAAATCCATATTTATCCTTCCAACACTCTCGACAAATTTCTTGAAACTTCACAAAATTCATATCGCTTGCCACATGATCACTATAAACATGCTTCACATTTTTCTCATCTTGTTTAAACATTATAATTACATTGGCATTGTCTCTTATCAAATGTTTTGGAATTCTGGTATACGTTTGACATAAGTAAAATGAATCAACATTCTTATGTCGTCCCATACAAAAATATGCACGTATATTATTTTGCTTTTCGCATGCAACATCGTCAAATATCATAATTGAATTGCTTTTAGCTTCATTAGGGGGAATAACGGATTCATTGTCTGTAAATGTGTAATATCCCATTCCTTTTATTGGTAAAATTAAATGTCTCAGGTATTCATATTTCGGCTGATATAACGATTTTGAGTATAAATAGATGTTTTTAAACTTGAGTCCATTAGGATTTTCTATCAAGCTAATCATAATATTAGTCTTTCCACAATTTGATGGGCCAACTATTAGAGCACGAATAGAATTTGGTAAGAGGGAACTATGCTTTATTTTTGATCTAATGTTTGATGAAGCATCAACATTACGGATGAAAATATTTTTATGTTGTTTTACTAACTGCATTTTTATAACTAAACGCAATTTATAAATACTACCTTTTATTATAGAAAAAATAAAATAATATGGTTATACGATATCGTAAATCATTTAGTCATAACAAAACTGTCATTGGAGAAGGTTTAGTTAACAATATAATAAACTCTCTACCTGTTGAACTTCACCTTCCTGGATATCAGTACTGTGGACCTGGAACAAAACTACAAAAACGTTTACGTAGAGGTGATAAAGGAATTAATATATTAGATTCTGCTTGTAAAGAACACGACATTGCTTATTCTCAAAATAAGGATTTAAATACTAGACATAAAGCTGATAAAATACTTGAAAACAAAGCTTGGAACCAAGTTCTTTCAAAAGATAGCACTCTCACAGAAAAATCGTTTGCATATATGGTTACTAACGCAACGAAAGCTAAAACAAAATTCGGAATGGGTGTGGAGAAAAAGCAAAATAAAAAAAAAAGTTTAAATGCTAAAAAGCTGTTTAGCAAATCAATTAGAGCTGCATCAAAAATGTTGCAGAAGAAAAAACCGTTGGATATTAACTCAGCCATTAAAATTGCACGAAAAACTATTAACAGTTCTTTGAAGGGGAAAAAATCACAAATTATAGCACCACGTATAATACGTGTTCCAAAAATTGGTGGTTTTCTGCCATTAATTCCAATTTTAACTGCTCTGGGCGCAATTGGCAGTCTAGCGACTGGAGGTGCTGCTATAGCGAAGACTGTAACTGCAACAAAAAATGCAAAAAGACAACTTGAGGAAGCAGCTAGACATAATAGAGCGATAGAATCTATAGCAGTAGGTGAAGGACTTTTCCTCAAACCTTATAAGAAAGGTTATGGTTTGATTTGTAAAGAAAACTCAAAAAACTAATACAAATGCTGCCCACTAGACCATTGACTGATGTTGATCTACAAATTTTTTCATCAAAAATTCCATATTTTAGAGGAGTTTATATGTTGAACACTCTACCAAAACGTGCGAGGAAAAGAGAATGTGGAATAATAAATTTAGATATGTCAACAGGACTCGGCACACATTGGGTAGCATATTTTAAAAACAATAAAGAAATAGAATATTTCGATAGCTTTGGAAACTTACAACCTCCTGCAGAAGTAATCAAATATCTGGGTAAAAATATAAGATACAACTATAATCAATATCAGAAGTTTAATACATTTAATTGTGGTCATTTATGCCTTCAATTTCTTTATGAAATAAATAAAAAGACTAGAATTTAATATTAAATAATTTATAAAAAATTTTGTTTTATTATTTGCAATATATATATATATATATATATATAACAATAAGTTTACACTATTGCCAAATAGGATATTGACCATTTGTGATCAAAAACTCCTCCACCTCCTCCTTATCCAAAATTAAATTTCGCTCCCCTTGTCTTTGCACACGGAATGTGCCATCTGAGAGGTGGTTGAGCTCCTCGTCCGATAGGGAGTTGTATCTGTTAGGTAGGAACATGAAGTGATCCTCCATTTCTACCTTCACAGTTGCCCCATATTTCGTCGTTGTCCTCTGGGCAGTAACAATGCGATATTTCTTTGAAATATCTAAGTCCTTGATATGAATCAAGGACTTGTTGTTCAATGAACTAAACTTTTTAATTAAATTGTGGGCAGAGTCCATTCGAAGTTGTTTTGTCTTCTAGTATTTTACTAATATTGATATTAAATGTAGATTCGATGAATCTAAGAAGTCTACTTGAAAATATTTGTTGTGAAATAGTGAATATGTTTATGTGGAGCGAAAAGATGTAGAAAGAGACAGAAATAGAGAGAGAGAGAGAAAATAGTAATGGTAATCGAAAATTTATATGTATCATTGTGAAATCAAAATTTCAACACAATATCAAATAGTCATTCAATACGTTAAGAACTTGACAATGAAATCTGTAATAGAAGAATTTCTTAAGGAATATGAAAGATGTTTAATGCACGAACATAAGGATGCAGTACTATGTTTTCTTCACATGCTTAAAGAAAACGAAGACTTTGGTGTGGAGGATAATAATGATGCAGAACACTTTTCTTGTTGTCCTTGGTACAGCTCAGATTGTATAGAAGGACCAGACACGTGCAGATGCACGATTTATAATATAAGAAAAATCAATGTAATAAATTTAATCAATTCATATACGTTTATTTTTAATATCAAAAATCAATAAAAGTATAAATAAAATGTTAATAAATTTCTTTTTTTTAGTTTTTAAAGATTATATCAAAAAGACAAAGTAAAAAAGTTATATATATATATATATATATATATATGTATATATTTATATTTTTAACAGTTTGTTTTCTTAATAATATTATTTATAAGCTAAACAATTTTGGTTTTATAACTAGATGTTAAACCATATAGATATGTATATATAAAATATGTTTATTTTTTTTTCAAAATTTCAACCTTCTTCAAGTTTATCAATTTCCATTAATAACATATCTAATTCATAATGCGGATTAGTTTCCTCAATTTGATAATGATAATGCGCAAATGTATTAATACCATCAAGTTTCACTTTTCTTTTGTCGTCTTCAAAGCTTAAAATTACTTTTTTTAGTTCACTAGTATAAATTTGATGTACTTTTGACTTAAATGTTAGCATATTATCATATATTACAGACTTATTAAATAAACAATTTTTATAAGTTGATAAACTATACTTATCAAGAATACATTTCTTTACTCCTTTAGATTTTTTAGTATCATTTTCATACTGGACGCTAAAAGAATACATTTTAGATCTCAACCCCACAAACTCTTTCATAACCTTTCCACAATTCTCATCCTTCATCATTCCCAACACTTTCTTGTTTAGACGAGGGAAACCATATTTGTTATCCTCAGGATAATCAGAAGTATCAAATTCTTGTATTAAGTCACTTTTTATATCAATATAAAAGTCATCCGTTTTTATGGTATATATGAATGAATCTGTATCCATATAATTAAGAGATAAATTTGATTTGAATTTGGGTTGCATATATCTGTAATGGAAATCGTACATTTTCCATTTAGAAAGCTCCAAGACACAAAATCCTAAATATATGGGCTTATTATAATATGTCTTGTCTCTCTTCATTTCTATTGCAACCATATCGTCCGAAAATATAGACAAGCTGTGAAAATTAGCCTTGGATATCCATTCTTGAGCTCCTAAGCGATTTCGGTTCGTTCTACTCCAGTTTGTTATTATTCGTACATCTTTTCTTTTGTCCACATTCTCCATGGTTTTGCCATATACTGCGTTATTTAGTAGTTTATAGAAACTCTTTTCAAAATCATTTTTGGCGACAGCTCTGTGTTGAGTATTTAAATCAATATAATCTTTTAACCATGGAGATTGTTTAAAAGTGAGAATGCGATGAATTTTCCGTAGAACTAGACCATATTCCAAACATTGCTTAAGAACTCTGTAGTGTATTACATAGGAATTTTTCACAGAGAAATCGGTAATCAACTTCTTTTGTCTTGTTCCTAAAGGTTCTTTATTTTCAGGACAAAAAGGTAGATCATTATGCGATTCATGTAAATAAGAAGGATATTCTAAGGTTACTTCATATACATAACCATCATTTGAATTATCCTCTATATATCTAGGATCAAGGTTTAGTTCTTCACTTGTCAACCATCTAAATCCACCATAAGGAAGATACTCTGACATGGCCCAGCCGTACAGATTATTAGCGTCTAAATATATTAGAAATTCTGAGGGCTTATCTTTATCAAAATCTTTTAGATATTTATTATTGGCCTTGGAATACCTTTTAACACATTGTACAAGTCCACCACGTATACCTTTTTTAAAGAAATTGTACATATCAATATCAGTTATTAACTCTAATTTAATATTTGTGTGCTTCAACATAGCATCCCATGATAGTCCTGGAGCAGTATAGTAGTGACAAGGATCTAAGTTGTATATTCCTTTACAAACACTTCGGAAGTTTTCAAATATATCAGTTAATAGTAGTACATCTGATTTCAAATATAATTCCAAATAATCACGTATAGTTTTGCAATTGAAAGTATGCCAGACATCTCTGGCGTGAGCGTAATCTTCAATCGAACATTCTTTATTATTGAGTTTGTTAAAGAAATCTTCCCTAGACGGAAGCCGAGTTTCATTAAGCTTCTCAAATGAATCAAGATATTCATAAGGAAAAATACCCTTTTTTCGTATAAGATCAAACTCTGTTTTGGTTTTAAACTGACTCCTAACCGTACAGAAATCACTGTCCGAAAGATTGTTAGCTAAGGATTCTAAACTGTGAGGCATAAAGCGAAATGTATCAAGAAATCTGAGTTCAAGATTGAATTTATCGGGCATTTTAATAAATTGTGATAAAGATATGTACAATTCTTTATTAAGCGGAATGACTTTCAAATTATTTTCAATTTTACCTAACTCCTTCACAAAGAGGTGGGAGTCATAGCATGAGTAGTTATGGAAATATATTGGTATAAACTTAGGGACTTGATAACTTAAATTACAACTTCTGTGCGCCGCTCCTCTAAATTTGCCACTTATGTGACAGTGATCTCTCACGCGATCACTATTTAAATATTTTTCACATATATGACAAATCTGAGCATTTTGAAATGATACTAATTCTTCAGGAGTTAGAGTATGCATAAGATTTATTTTTGAGAGATAATTATTATAGATTTCCTGACAGTCTCTATTCAAAAATGTAACGAATTTAACTGAAGCATCTTTTCCTGTATAAATTACTAGCTTATCTAACTTATTATTATGTTTACATTTAATGTGGTAGCTAAATGAGCAAGGAATATGTTTCTGAATATATTTAGTCTTATCACTTACACTAGTTTCTATTTTTTCTAGGACACATTCGAAATCTGCATAAATGACATAAGGGACGTCTATTTTCCTTTGATAATCTTTGAAATTTAGTGTTGAATTTTCAGGTGCCGGCAGCTTCGTTACAACTTTACCACACTCCATTTTGTGTTGAGCCATTGTATATTCTTGATGGGTGTATTGTAAACAACTATTACAAAATAATAGTTTACTACAATGTTTGGTTGTCTGTCGTTTCAAAAGTCTTAAAAAATTAAATCAATAAATAAATTATACAAATCTGTATATATGTATGTATAAATATTTTTACTTACTTTGAAATATCATTTATAAAGATATAATGAAACCGCTCAGCATTTTCTAATAACATTAAGTTAACATGATTTTGTTTCTCTTCTCTTGTGTTGTAATATGGGCCAACTATTTCATCGGTTTCTTCATCGTAACCAAATACATTTACGCTAATATTGATATTTCTTTCTTCAAATATTCTTATATCATGTAACTTTAAGGGGAAGTTTAAGAATGAAAAATCTATTGTAGAATTATTTTCTAAAGTGATTCTATTGGAATCAATATCGTCGATATTATAAGAGCTGCACCGTTCTTTATGTGTAATTGTTGAAGTAGTTAATGCTGCAATTAACGCCCACTTGAAACAGTAACTGTCATCATTTTCAATATTGATGCATGCGCGTCGGTTAGCAAGCTTTGCAGGCGAACTTATCCAATATGATCCTTTTACCAATGAAGATTTATTAACATTTATTTCCATACGAACAATTCGAATTAATGTCCAACCAGAATCTCTCTCCTGAAATTCTGACATTTTGTTCTGTATTTCAACAATTTGTTTCCCAACAACTTCATTAATATTATCTCCTCTACATAATAAGCTCATTTTTGCTCTATGCGAAATATTTGTTAGTTGTATATCTTCGTCAACAATTTTCATGTATTCACCAATAAGTGTAATCATAAACTTTATGATATTATGATTAAGCAAACTGCTTTCAAGTCTTTCCCTCACAACATCTTTGTTATTATCAATAAAATTTTCAAAAATAATATCATCCTTTTTATTGGGAATTCCGTAGATTGCTATTTTATTTTTGAAGGCCCTGCTAATATTATAATATCTAGGGGTGTCATTGTTTTCATTTACAGCTTCAGCTTGTTGTCCATTTCTTAAAATTTCATCATCATCATCATCAATATTCAAAATATCTATTTCTTCTTCTTCTCCCATCTGAGTGTTATCATCTTCCATCTGAGTGTTCTCATTAATATTTGATAAGGAATTTCCTTCTCTATTTTCATTCCGAATATTTAGATATTGTTCCTCACGGTCTTCAGAATAATTCGATGAAACGTTAAATGGATGATTGTAGGCCAAAGGATAATATGTAGGATTGGTATATTGGACATGCTGTAGGGCTGCTGCCGACGTTGAAGGATTAATTGATACGGGATATTGTTGTATTTGATTATTTCCTATCACGTTATAATATAAGGGGGTTGATTGTGGGTGAAAATATTGCATTGGTACATGTTGTTGTTGAGCTGAGATTACGTGATGTGGAAAAGTGTATGGGTATTGCGGAAAATACTCTATCGGCGCATGTTGTTGTTGAGCTGAGCCCACGTGTTGTGGAAAAATGTATGGGTATTGCGGAAAATACTCTATCGGTGCATATTGTTGTTGAGCTGAGACTACGTGCTGTGGAAAAGTGTATGGGTATTGCGGAAAATACTCTATCGGTACATCTCGTTGTTGAGGAAAATGTAACATGGGTATATATTGTTGTTCTGCAGAAATTTGGAGTTGAGGAAAATAATAACCTGATGAATACATACTTAGATTTTTTTTTCAAATATGTTTTTTATTTTTAAAAAGATTACTTCAAACTTTTTCAAATTTGTTTTTTTTATATATAAAAATATCACTTAAAATTTTTTTAATTTGTTTTTTATTTTTCAAAAAGATCACTTCAAAACTTTCAAATTGTCCTAAACAACATAAGACAATCACTTTGATTTATTTTAATTAGTTTTATATAATAACATAAATGAACTCTATTATATGTTGGTTTTAAGAATCTACTTGAACGAAGTTCTTCTTTGAAATACAAATAATGTACTAACTTACAGAAAATAAAATTTTGTACTTATAACTACAAACATATCTTCGACTTGAAATTTTCAGTAAACAACCCAAACAATCAGCTCGAAAGAAATGCCTACGATGCAAAATTTTTACTAACAAAATAATACGTTTAACTAGAATCATGCTGAAGCAGGCATATGAAGATTGCAAAAATGTAATGTAAACAAATCTAATTTTGTAGCTATGTATATATGTATGTATGTATGTATGAGTATCAAATGATCTTCAAAAAGAAATAATAAAAAATAAAAAAAGACATCCGGGTTCATGTACAAACATGTTAAAGTACGCATAGTTTGGCGAATTTAGTATAAACAAGCATTGCTTTGTATGTAGTATGTGTATCAAATAAACTTATTACAAACATATAGAAAGTATCCAGGGGGATACGTACATACTTATAAAATTAAAAAATACCTAACGTTGCTAAATTTTGTAGTCAAAGAAATGTTTATGTACCAAACGATTTCAAAGTAAAGGAAAAAAATTGTAACAATTTTTATTTGAGCAATGAATCCCGCGATGTCAACACCGATTTGTACGTTAAAGAAATATAAGCAGATGCTAGAAGGTGATGAGGATCTATTCCTGCACATCAACTTAGAGGAAGGAAATGCATCTGGAAACAATGGAGTATATGAAAATCTTCTCGAAGGTGACGAGGAGATTTTTTTAAACATAAATACTCAACAATTTCAAACGCCTCAGCCTACAGTTTCAAGAGAGATAGTTCAAATACTTGATGTTAAAGTGCTCCCACAAATAGATGTCGCATGTTTTCTGGCACTATATGAAAATACGGATGACCAGTTGCTGAAGGAGACAGCGGAGTTACTAGAAGCAACAATATTAAATAATTAATATTCAATTGTATATTTTTATCCTAAAATATTTTTGCATACACATGTACATAAAATAAAATAAAAATAAAATAAATATATTCATATAAAACTATACAAATCTTCTATATTTAATATACATACATAGTAAAATAAAAATAACTTGTTATCAAAAAATATCCACACTAATTTATATTGTAAAATGAATATTATAGTTAATAAAAATTTTGTTGCACAAGGAAACTACTACATCAAGAAAATTCATCAATTTAATAATAATACTAAAATCAAGAGAGTACACGAATAAACGTAAAGTGTTGCTGGTTGAGATGTATACAAAAATAAACAAACATACGTACATACATATAGTACATGCATATGTACATATTCGAATCCATACTCATAGATTTAATATGTTGCATAAACAAATTTCATCAGCATGTTTTATACTTAGCAACACAATTGCAAATTTAATCGATCAGACGATTATTTGTTTCTAAGGAGAATTTAAAAAACATTATCATGTTATTACATTTGTTTGTAGATTTATATTGAGATGTCCAGCAGAAGCATGCACAACAAATTTATACATAATTTCACATCAACCACTTGACAAAAAATTTCATGTAAACAAATAGCGAAAAAGTTTGAGGGTCAACATAGAAGCGATCTCGAGCATGCATACTTCTCAAAATTTAATGTAAACAAATATTTCTTCCTATGACTGAATGTACTTACATATGTATGTACATACATACTTATGTATATCAAATGTGTATACATTTATCAGAATTAATTACAAATTATTCTCTTCCAAAATCATTACTTGACAACAATTTTTTATTCATTTCATTTTTGTTAATCATTAATACGCCAGAGAGTACAAGTCGCAATCTCAAGAAGGACAGACAAACAAGCGTACCGCATAGATGGATGAATGGATGCCATTACATACACACAAAACACACATGCACACAATTAATATAAACAAAATTTATCACCAAGTATCAAACTACCACAAATTCCCACGGACAGACAGACACACAAAAACTAACGCGCCACCGACAGCCTCCAAATATAAACAATCAAACGGAAATCAATACGCCCGACAGACGGACGAAACATAAACACATAAAATATATGTAAACAAACACCAAATATAAACACACACACATCAAACAAAGCCGACACCCCCATTAATTTTTTATCACCTCATTCATTGGCTAATTAACATCATTTTTATTACCCCATTAAAATTAATGGGGGAGACACATACACTATTCAACTACTGTCAATTTATAGTTTGAGGCGTCATTGTTCTCCGATATAATACACACTTCTTTATATATTCCACTAACTCATTCTCTTCCTTCTTCGTAAATACTTGCTTGCAAGTGAACTTTGATTGGTAAATAATTTCATTAGGAGTCTGATTAGAACTCAGATCCTCTAAAGGATCTCGTTTTTTAATGCGCGATTCGATGGTTTGACGCTTAACGTTGTATTTCCTGCCGGCGGACGTTGGAGTCTCAACGCCACGCAAAACATCAGACACTGCCTTGTTCATCACATTTTCATCAAGTGAACCGCGCTGCGTTTTAGCCTTATAATTCCGAACCATTTCAAAGGTTAAATTGCAAATGAATCTAGAAATAATTATGAAAATTAATTTAGCACATCATGGGGCACATTAAGCAGATGCTGATTGTGCCCCAATTTTAAACGCTGAATCTACCCCGAAGCACTATTTATAATTTTTTCTTTTTTTTTCTTTTATTCTTCAACAAATATTTAGATTTCACTTATGTTTTAGGAAAATAACACAATTATTAATCTTTATTTGTAAACTAAATTTTAAATATTGAAAAATTTTATGTACAAAATACTTACAAACTAGAATCACAATATTACAAAAACACTTGCAAAAATACTAAAACACGCGTAGTCAAGTAAGTTGGTAAGCTAAAGATGACAAACTCTGTGAGAGTTATTTATTTTGATATTCGATACATTTACTTTAAATCTTAGTGATGTAAAATAAGTCTTTCATATCGAAAATCGTATTGCCGAAGGTGCCCCAAGGCCGAAGCTGCCCCAGTCTCCCCTACTTCTTCGACCAACTAAGCAAAGCCCTTGCGCTTACGTCCAACGTGTTCAAGAAAAACTTTGTGCATACTCGCATTTTTTGTTTTGAGCCTTGATATAATATTTCAAAGTTAGACTCCTTTTGGATTCATTTGAGACTTTTCTATTTCGAGGTCTATTAACTGGAGCTGATTCAATCAAAGTTTTAACGTAAATTTTTTTTTCTTCCCAACTCATTTTCCAAAATTTTTTAAAAATATTTTCTCTATCATCGTCATTTATCTCTGCACATTTCATGGCACCGAATTTTTTACATCTGCATCTATTTTTCATATTTCTTGATTCTTTCATCCTTTAAATAATTCCAAACATTTGGTAACTCGTATGAATCATCGAAGTCACTATGAAAATCATATGGAACCAGATGATTCCGTCGTCTAGCTCAAATGCATAATGGCTTTCAATTGATTGAGTTCCAAAAATGCTGTTCCCAGTAAATTGCATGGTTGGCATCTGATAAAATAATAATTTAACAATATTTTTGGAGAATTTAAATATATTTTAATATATTTACCTTGAACACCATAAATTGTATAGCCTTATCAAGTTAAGATTTTTTTATAAAAAATAATATTTTAAACTAGTTTTACTCATATAGAAGTTTTGAAAAGAAAATTATACATAAATTGAAATAATTTTAACAATTAAGAAAATTAACACTGTTAAGTTATACTATCGCTGCAATACTGACTCATTTATATTGAACAAAATTTAGCATACGTTAATTATTATAAAACAGTTATTCGATTCTTTAATACATGTGCTGGAACAATTTGACAGAAATGGTTAAACTGTACTTTTTATAGGGACTTAAAGCTTTTTCTTGTGATAAATTGGACGTAGCGCTTTTGCTCATCACTACAAAACAACAACAACAAATGAGATAACTTTTTTTCTTTGTAATCAATGTATTTTTACCTTTTGCACATTGCTGCATTAAAATCTCGATTTCTGAAAAAAGTGGACTTAGAGCCTTTGCATGTTAAGCCAGCTATATATTTAATGTATTTTTTTGGTTTAGTTTTATTTTGACTATATGTATATGAATGAACTAGTTTAATAGATATAAGATCTTATTGTACATGCTTAAAATATAAAATTTCCATATAAATATAATATTGTTACATACAATTTTTGGTATTTTATGGGTTACTTTCCTCATTATTTTCTAAAATATTAATTTTATCAAAAAACTTTCTTTGGGACTAATGTTGTTGACTCAAAGAGCTAAAATATTGCCATATACAAGAATATGATATTCTTGTAAAATGATTTTTTAAAAAGATAGTCATGTGCAAAAAATTACTTTGAAAAGGGGCTTGAAGGCCAACTTGAGGGCCGGACGCACCCCCTAAAACACAACTTATCGGTATGAAATTTTTGTGTATTTTTTTTTACATAAAACTGAACAGATTTGAGGGGTGAGAGTAGAAAAAATAAAAAAATAAAATAACGGCCACCCTAATGTACATACATACATATAAATACATACACATGTAGATTAGCGTATGTCAATACTAGGAAAAAGATTTTCATGTAAATACATGTTTTCTGTCGTTGTTCTTAGATCAACGTAAATAAAATATCTTTGCGAATCAACAAATTTGGAACAAAATGGCATCGCTATGTAAGTGCATATTTTTGCATTTTTTATAATAAATACATATTTTTGAATATTTTATTATAAATGAATATTTTTCATAACTTTTTTAGTTTTTTCATGTTATAAATCTAATTTTGGTTTTTTTCCATTAGTTGTTTAGTTTTAAAAGCTGCAGTTTTTACGACTGTGTAAGAACAAAAAAAGAGGAAAACGAGAAAAATTCACGATCGTATATTTTGTCATATTCGATATACCTTAGGTTAAGTCACGAATACCAATACCATTGAAAATTAAAAAAAATAGCAGCGCTCTCTACTGGTTCCGCATTAATTTCATGTGGATATAAAGTGTTTTTGAAAGCAACTTTGCGTGTTTCAGCCTTTAATAAAAGATAAAAAATGATATGATAAGGATACATCTTATATTAACTAGATAGAGAACGTGGCAGAAGGCTGTCGGATACTAAATTTCTTTTAATAAAATTAAAGAAATTTTAAAGTCAAAAAACTTTCCCCCATATGCAAGAAAATAATAAATAATAATAAATTTATTAATGTAATTTTTATTACAAATAGTACTTGTTTTTTTTATAACTTATTATTAATTATTAGCAGATTATTATTAATTATTTTTGTTTTAGTAAGAGTAGCTTTTTTAACTCTTTTAGAACGAAAAGTTTTAGGATATATTCAAATTATGGGTGTTTCAGTTCTCGTGGTACCTTGATAGCGAACAGTCGATTATTAGCAGAATTTTGCTTACATACTTACCAAACAAACAAAAAATTAAACAAAAAAATATTCGCAGTACATATTATTCGTAATAGTTACATACTGAATAATAAATAAGCTTTATGCTTTGCAAATATTTTTTACATAGTAGAAATAACAAAAACAAAAAAAAAACACAAATAAAAAAACTTAAACAAAGTGACTTTGAGGAATACTCTAACGACTATCTCAAAAACAAACAAACAATCATAAAAAACAAAAACAAAAAAGGCCGCCAAAAAAAATCACAAACGAAGTACCCTTGGGGAGTTCCATGTATGAGCGCCTCAAATACAAAAAGTTTTGAAGTGAGTTCTAACGGCAGAAATGCTTAGTTTACTGTGAGTTCTGAAGCTCTTAATGAAAACAATATAAATAATAGACCTGATGAAAGTCTTTTTTTTTAACGGAAGAGCCAATTTTTTGTCGGCGATCAATTTCGCTGTGTCCTATGTCAAATAGTAGTGCTTCATTAACATTATAGTTGGCCTAGTACTTCTTCATATAACCCAGTAATATTATCCCATTCAGGTTCGTATTCATCACGAATATCACGATATCACGACAATAGCGGCTCGAAACTAAAGGTACAAGTCGGAATGGACAGATATATAACCGTGGTAAAGCGTGGGCGAAGACCGAATTCTTCAAAAATTTCATCTGCTCCAAAAATGTCTAGGGATAACAGCGCAGCCTCAAGTAATCGCCAAAACCGCTTTAAAATTTTGCAAGATGAGAACGACAAACCCGATGTATCCTCGAATAAAACATTCAAGCCGCCACCAATCTATTTGAGAGAGAAAAATTCAAATGCCCTTATTAAAAAATTAATTTCGGTCATTGGTGAGAATAAATTTCACATTTTTCCAATAAAACATGGCGACATCGATGAAACGAAAAATCAAATTTATGACGAAAAAGATTTCCGCAAAATGGTTTCTGAATTTGAAAAAAATAAAACAAGCTTCTACTCATACCAGCTTAAGAGTGCTAAAGGCCTGCAGATCGTATTGAAGGGCAAAGATTCCTATGTTGTTCCTGAAGAAATAAAAGATTCACTCGTCCTCCAGGGATTTAAGGTAAAAAATGTATCTAACATAATAAGCAGAGAAAAGGTACCCCAACCCCTATTTCGTGTTGAACAGGAGCCGAATGATATATAGTTGAAAAAAAACGAGACTCATCCTTTTTATAGCCTAAAATACCTTTTATACAGAAAAATCACAGTTGAAGAGCCACATAAGCGTTCAGGTCCCGTACAGTGCCATAATTACCAAGAATATGGCCATACAAAAACTTACTGCTTTTACCTACTGTTTGTATTGTGTGGGGCAACTTACACGGCACTGCTAGTAGTACTAAACCAAAAGATCAAGCGGAAAAAATGCAGTAATTGTGGAGGTAATCACACCGCTAACTACAGAGGTTGTCCTGTGTACTTTTTCTTCAAGCAGGCAATGGTGCAAAAACCTAAATTAGCTCCAGTTCAAACAACAAACTCTTCTTCAGCCACTTTTGTGCAAATGAGCTAACCAATTACTTCCCGTGTATCGTATGCAGATGCTGCTAAGACAAATTCAATTCCCACACAAAATGTTTCCCCACCAAATAATTCAACAAATACAAACTTTAATTTTTATCGCCTTGAAGCCACTATTGAAAATCTTGTGCAAACTATCAACAACTTTACAACAAGTATGACTAGCATGATGCAAGAAACGCTACGAATGCAGAATACACTGCTTCAAGCATTAATTAACAAGCCATGAACACGTTAAAAATATGTTTCTGAACGCAAACGGCAATCGCCAACATAAAAATGTACTTGACCACTTCCTTACGGCAAAAAATGTTGATGTAATGTTGGTCTCTGAGACTCATTTGACTTCTAGAAGCCTCTTTAAAATGAATGGCTACACGTTATATGATACAAAGGACCCTAGAGGGAGAGCATGCGGTGGATCAGCAATTCTAATAAAGTCAAGACTCAAGCACTATATTCTTGACAACATTTGTGAAGAACATCTACAAGGAACAAATATCTGCATTGAGAATTTTTGTTCAAATTTCGTGATATCTTCAATTTACTCCCCTCCTAGATTTTCAATCAATGAGGATCAATACGAGAAATTCTACAAATCTCTTGGACCTTGTTTCATAGCAGCTGGCGACTAAAATGCTAAGCATACGTTCTGGCGTTCGCGTCTTATTATGCCTAGAGGTAGGGCGTTGTTCAACAAAATTTAAAAAATGGGCTTGGATATTATTTCGAGTGGGGAGCCCACTTACTGTCCTGCAGACATACGAAAAATTCCGGATGTTGTGGACTTTGGCGTCATAAAAAGTATTTCTAGAGAATTAATTCACATTGAAGCTTCCCAAGATCTCTCGTCCAATGACTCTCCCACGATCGTTACAATCTGTAGCCCACTAAGAAAGGACTCACCTCATCCATATATGAAGATGATAAATCGTGTTAATGATCTGGGGTTAAAAAAATACCTTAGTAGTCATTGTACGGAAAATATTAAGCTAAGAACACCAAATGATATTGAATCTAACATTGCCAATCTCAACGAGAATATCAAACAGGCTGCTGAATATGCCACTACCTCCCATCCGCACACTGGGTTGAATAAAATTTATTCTACAGACATTGAGCATCTCGTACGTGAAAAAAGAAGAGCTAGAATGGAATGACAACAGCACAGATCACCCCAAATTAAAATTAGATTTAAAGAGTGCACGAAACGACTCCAAGAGTTGCTTGCATCTGAGAAAACTGCATCTTTTAAAAATTATCTAGAAGGTCTTGATGTCACACCAGCATCTGCTAAAAAGCTTACAGACCCGTTGAGTTTAAACCACCTCTGCGCACTTCGACCGGTGATTGGGAAAAAAGCGATACTGAAAAAGGTAAAATATTTGCTGAGCATTTAAAATCCGTTTTTACCCCAAATACATGTACTGGTGTTGCTGATTTGCCGAGTGTAACTGCTCTACCCCCTCGACCCTTAAAGTTTAAGATGCGTGATGTACATAAACTAATTGCTGAGCTCAACCCGAAGAAACCTCCAGGTATTGATGGTATTAGTAACAAGGTGCGGATGAATCTGCCTCACACTGCAACTAGAATCTTACTATTTATTTTTAATGCCATAAATGCTGGAAGCTTGCCAAGGTCAAAATGATTCCAAAGCAAGGCAAAGATCTTACCAAAGCTGAGTCTTACAGGCCAACTAGTTTACTATCAACAATATCAAAGCTTTTCGAAAAGCTGCTATGACAAAATTGTCCCCAATTCTAACTGATAGTAAGTGCATACCAGACCATAAATTTGGTTTTATAAGGCAGCATAGTACTATTGAGCAAACGCATACATTGGTTCAAGTTATAAGAAGAACATTTGAAGAAAAAAAGTATTGTTCTACTCTCTTTATTGATGTTTCTCAGGCATTTGATAAAGTATGGCGTGAAGGGCTAATTTTAAAATTGAAGACATGTCTACCAATAAATTTTCTAAGGCTATTGGAAAGTTATATTCTATCCCGGAAATTCATTGTTGTGGAAGGAGACTTCATGAGTGTTCCCAAATCTATCTCTGCCGGTGTGCCACATTGGAGTATACTGGGACCAGTTTTGTATTTGATTTATACTTGTGATATGCCTGTTAGCACTAAAATCCATACATCTACTTTTGCCGATGATACAGCTTTCTTTAGCATGCACAAAAACCCTTACGAGGCATCACGATATCTTTACGAACATATTACCTAACTGGAACTATGGTTAAAGTTATGGAGAATTAAACTAAATGAGGAGAAGTGTGCGCAGGTAACATTTACTCTACGAAAAGATACTTGTTCCCCCATTAGAATCAATAATCAAATTGTTCCTCAACATTCACATGTAAAATACCTTGGTATACACTTTTTCGACGGGTTACATGGAAAAAACACATTGATTCTAAGCTAACACAAATGAAACTAAAATAAGCTCAGGTACATTGGCTGATTGGTAGAAATTCAACTCTCAGTCTAGATTGCAAACTTTTGATATACAAGTCACTTTTAAAACCTATATGGTGCTACGGAATTCAACTATGGGGCACTGCTTCAGCTGCCTAGAGAGAATCCAACGAAGGTAAAACAAAATTTTACGTATGAAACTTCGGCTCCTTGGTACATCAAAATTTCAAATATACATCGTGATTTGAATATGCCACTAGTGATTGAAGAAATTTGCAAAATATGCAGGTAAATATTTAACAAAACTCGAATCACATCCTAATCCGCTTGCTCGTAATATTTTGAACTTTACTGGACACATCCGCCTAAAACAGAGGGACACAAGGGCTCTTATACTAAACACTCCAGATGGGACTACTTGAAAATACTTTTTTTTCCTTTTTCATTATCACTACTTATGTATTATTTATAACTATCACTAAGTTTATGTCCGACAGTGGTCGGGCCTAATAATTGTATTCTAGATTTAAGATTTGAATACTTATTGTTAGTTTATATTTGAAGATACAATAAATAACTACATGCATTAAAAAAATTATGGGTGCAGTCCCGGCCACTTTTCACAACAGGAAATTTTTATTTTGAATAAGTGCAATCTGTTTGAAAGTTTCAATAAAATTGATCTTTTGAGTTTAAAGTGCTTGTTCCCGCCCCTAATTGCAACTACTGGTTTTTTAGATTTTTCCTAGTGATCTCTGAACTTTTTTTCTTTGTAATCAATGTATTTTTACCTTTTGCACATTGCTGCATTAAAATCTCGATTTCTGAAAAAAGTGGACTTAGAGCCTTTGCATGTTAAGCCAGCTATATATTTAATGTATTTTTTTGGTTTAGTTTTATTTTGACTATATGTATATGAATGAACTAGTTTAATAGATATAAGATCTTATTGTACATGCTTAAAATACAAAATTTCCATATAAATATAATATTGTTACATAAAATTTTTGATATTCTTGTAAAATGATTTTTTAAAAAGATAGTCATATGCAAAAAATTACTTTGAAAAGGGGCTTGAAGGCCAACTTGAGGGCCGGACGCACCCCCTAAATCGGTATGAAATTTTTGTGTATTTTTTTTTACATAAAACTGAACAGATTTGAGGGGTGAGAGTAGAAAAAATAAAAAAAAATAAAATAACGGCCACCCTAATGTACATACATACATATAAATACATACACATGTAGATTAGCGTATGTCAATACTAGGGAAAAGATTTTCATGTAAATACATGTTTTCTGTCGTTGTTCTTAGATCAACGTAAATAAAATATCTTTGCGAATCAACAAATTTGGAACAAAATGGCATCGCTTTGTAAGTGCATATTTTTGCATTTTTTATAATAGATACATATTTTTGCATATTTTATTATAAATGAATATTTTTCATAACTTTTTTAGTTTTTTCATGTTATAAATCTAATTTTGGTTTTTTTCCATTAGTTGTTTAGTTTTAAAAGCTGCAGTTTTTACGACTGTGTAAGAACAAAAAAAGAGGAAAACGAGAAAAATTCACGATCGTATATTTTGTCATATTCGATATACCTTAGGTTAAGTCACGAATACCAATACCATTGAAAATTAAAAAAAAATAGCAGCGCTCTCTACTGGTTCCGCATTAATTTCATGTGGATATAAAGTGTTTTTGAAAGCAACTTTGCGTGTTTCAGCCTATAATAAAAGATATAAAATGATATGATAAGGATACATCTTATATTAACTAGATAGAGAACGTGGCAGAAGGCTGTCGGATACTAAATTTCTTTTAATAAAATTAAAGAAATTTTAAAGTCAAAAAACTTTCCCCCATATGCAAAAAAATAATAAATAATAATAAATTTATTAATGTAATTTTTATTACAAATAGTACTTGTTTTTTTTATAACTTATTATTAATTATTAGCAGATTATTATTAATTATTTTTGTTTTAGTAAGAGTAGCTTTTTTAACTCTTTTAGAACGAAAAGCTTTAGGATATATTCAAATTATGGGTGTTTCAGTTCTCGTGGTACCTTGATAGCGAACAGTCGATTATTAGCAGAATTTTGCTTACATACTTACCAAACAAACAAAAAATTAAACAAAAAAATATTCGCAGTACATATTATTCGTAATAGTTACATACTGAATAATAAATAAGCTTTATGCTTTGCAAATATTTTTTACATAGTAGAAACAACAAAAACAAAAAAAAACACAAACAAAAAAACTTAAACAAAGTGACTTTGAGGAATACTCTAACGACTATCTCAAAAACAAACAAACAATCATAAAAAACAAAAACAAAAAAAGGCCGCCAAAAAAATCACAAACGAAGTACCCTTGGAGAGTTCCATGTATGAGCGCCTCAAATACAAAAAGTTTTGAAGTGAGTTCTAACGGCAGAAATGCTTAGTTTACTGTGAGCTCTGAAGCTCTTAATGAAAACAATATAAATAATAGACCTGATGAAAGCGATCAATTTCGCTGTGTCCTATGTCAAATAGTAGTGCTTCATTAACATTATAGTTTGCCTAGTACTTCTTCATATAAGCCAGTAATATTATCCCATTCAGACTCGTGTTCATCACTTAACAAAGTTATCACTACAGATAATAGCGGCTCGAAACTAAAGGTACAAGTCGGAATGGACAGATATATTACCGTGGTAAAGCGTGGGTGAAGACCGAATTCTTCAAAAATTTCATCTGCTCCAAAAATGTCTAGGGATAACAGCGCAGCCTCAAGTAATCGCCAAAACCGCTTTAAAATTTTGCAAGATGAGAACGACAAACCCGATGTATCCTCGAATAAAACATTCAAGCCGCCACCAATCTATTTGAGAGAGAAAAATTCAAATGCCCTTATTAAAAAATTAATTTCGGTCATTGGTGAGAATAAATTTCACATTTTTCCAATAAAACATGGCAACATCGATGAAACGAAAAATCAAATTTATGACGAAAAAGATTTCCGCAAAATGGTTTCTGAATTTGAAAAAAATAAAACAAGCTTCTACTCATACCAGCTTAAGAGTGCTAAAGGCCTGCAGATCGTATTGAAGGGCAAAGATTCCTATGTTGTTCCTGAAGAAATAAAAGATGCACTCGTCCTCCAGGGATTTAAGGTAAAAAATTTATCTAACATAATAAGCAGAGAAAAGGTACCCCAACCCCTATTTCGTGTTGAACAGGAGCCGAATGATATATAGTTGAAAAAAAACGAGACTCATCCTTTTTATAGCCTAAAATACCTTTTATACAGAAAAATCACAGTTGAAGAGCCACATAAGCGTTCAGGTCCCGTACAGTGCCATAATTACCAAGAATATGGCCATACAAAAACTTACTGCTTTTACCTACTGTTTGTATTGTGTGGGGCAACTTACACGGCACTGCTAGTAGTACTAAACCAAAAGATCAAGCGGAAAAAATGCAGTAATTGTGGAGGTAATCACACCGCTAACTACAGAGGTTGTCCTGTGTACTTTTTCTTCAAGCAGGCTATGGTGCAAAAACCTAAATTAGCTCCAGTTCAAACAACAAACTCTTCTTCAGCCACTTTTGCGCAAATGAGCTAACCAATTACTCCCCGTGTATCGTATGCAGATGCTGCTAAGACAAATTCAATTCCCACACAAAATGTTTCCCCACCAAATAATTCAACAAATACAAACTCAAACTTTAATTTTAATCGCCTTGAAGCCACTATTAAAAATCTTGTGCAAACTATCAACAACTTTACAAAAAGTATGACTAGCATGATGCAAGAAATGCTACGAATGCAGAATATACTGCTTCAAGCATTAATTAACAAGCCATGAACACGTTAAAAATATGTTTCTGAACGCAAACGGCAATCGCCAACATAAAAATGTACTTGACCACTTCCTTATGTAATGTTGGTCTCTGAGACTCATTTGACTTCTAGAAGCCTCTTTAAAATGAATGGCTACACATTATATGATACAAAGGACCCTAGAGGGAGAGCATGCGGTGGATCAGCAATTCTAATAAAGTCAAGACTCAAGCACTATATTCTTGACAACATTTGTGAAGAACATCTACAAGGAACAAATATCTGCATTAAGAATTTTTGTTCAAATTTCGTGATATCTTCAATTTACCCCCATCCTAGATGTTCAATCAATGAGGATCAATACGAGAAATTCTAAAAATCTCTTGGACCTTGTTTCATAGCAGCTGGCGACTAAAATGCTAAGCATACGTTCTGGCGTTCGCGTCTTATTAAGCGTAGGGCGTTTTTCAACACAATTTAAAAAATGGGCTTGGATATTATTTCGAGTGGGGAGCCCACTTACTGTCCTGCTGACATACGAAAAATTCCGGATGTTATAGACTTTGGCGTCATAAAAAGTATTTCTAGAGAATTAATTCACATTGAAGCTTCCCAAGATCTCTCGTCCAATGACTCTCCCACGATCGTTACAATCTGTAGCCCACTAAGAAGGGACTTACCTCATCCATATATGAAGATGATAAATCGTGTTAATGATCTGGGGTTAAAAAAATACCTTAGTAGTCATTGTACGGAAAATATTAAGCTAAGAACACCAAATGATATTGAATCTAACATTGCCAATCTCAACGAGAATATCAAACAGGCTGCTGAATATGCCATTACCTCCCATCCGCACACTGGGTTGAATAAAATTTATTCTACAGACATTGAGCATCTCGTACGTGAAAAAAGAAGAGCTAGAAGGGAATGACAACAGCACAGATCACCCCAAATTAAAATTAGATTTAAAGAGTGCACGAAACGACTCCAAGAGTTGCTTGCATCTGAGAAAACTGCATCTTTTAAAAATTATCTAGAAGGTCTTGATGTCACACCAGCATCTGCTAAAAAGCTTAAAGACCCGTTGAGTTTAAACCACCTCTGCGCACTTCGACCGGTGATTGGGAAAAAAGCGATACTGAAAAAAGTAAAATATTTGCTGAGCATTTAAAATCCAATTTTACCCCAAATACATGTACTGGTGTTGCTGATTTGCCGAGTGTAGTTGCTCTACCCCCTCGACCCTAAAAGTTTAAGATGCGTGATGTACATAAACTAATTGCTGAGCTCAACCCGAAGAAAACTCCAGGTATTGATGGTATTAGTAACAAGGTGCGGATGAATCTGCCTCACACTGCAACTAGAATCTTACTATTTATTTTTAATGCCATAAATGCTGGAAGCTTGCCAAGGTCAAAATGATTCCAAAGCCGGGCAAAGATCTTACCAAAGCTGAGTCTTACAGGCCAATTAGTTTACTATCAACAATATGAAAGCTTTTCGAAAAGCTGCTATGACAAAATTGTCCCCAATTCTAACTGATAGTGGGTGCATACCAGACCATAAATTTGGTTTTATAAGGCAGCATAGTACTATTGAGCAAACGCATACATTGGTTCAAGTTATAAGAAGAACATTTGAAGAAAAAAAGTATTGTTCTACTCTCTTTATTGATGTTTCTTAGGCATTTGATAAAGTATGGCGTGAAGGGCTAATTTTAAAATTGAAGACATGTCTACCAATAAATTTTCTAAGGCTATTGGAAAGTTATATTCTATCCCGGAAATTCATTGTTGTGGAAGGAGACTTCATGAGTGTTCCCAAATCTATCTCTGCCGGTGTGCCACATTGGAGTATACTGGGACCAGTTTTGTATTTGATTTATACTTGTGATATGCCTGTTAGCACTAAAATCCATACATCTACTTTTGCCGATGATACAGCTTTCTTTAGCATGCACAAAAACCCTTACGAGGCATCACGATATCTTTACGAACATATTACCTAACTGGAACTATGGTTAAAGTTATGGAGAATTAAACTAAATGAGGAGAAGTGTGCGCAGGTAACATTTACTCTACGAAAAGATACTTGTTCCCCCATTAGAATCAATAATCAAATTGTTCCTCAACATTCACATGTAAAATACCTTGGTATACACTTTTTCGACGGGTTACATGGAAAAAACACATTGATTCTAAGCTAACACAAATGAAACTAAAATAAGCTCAGGTACATTGGCTGATTGGTAGAAATTCAACTCTCAGTCTAGATTGCAAACTTTTGATATACAAGTCACTTTTAAAACCTATATGGTGCTACGGAATTCAACTATGGGGCACTGCTTCAGCTGCCTAGAGAGAATCCAACGAAGGTAAAACAAAATTTTACGTATGAAACTTCGGCTCCTTGGTACATCAAAATTTCAAATATACATCGTGATTTGAATATGCCACTAGTGATTGAAGAAATTTGCAAAATATGCAGGTAAATATTTAACAAAACTCGAATCACATCCTAATCCGCTTGCTCGTAATATTTTGAACTTTACTGGACACATCCGCCTAAAACAGAGGGACACAAGGGCTCTTATACTAAACACTCCAGATGGGACTACTTGAAAATACTTTTTTTTCCTTTTTCATTATCACTACTTATGTATTATTTATAACTATCACTAAGTTTATGTCCGACAGTGGTCGGGCCTAATAATTATATTCTAGATTTAAGATTTGAATACTTATTGTTAGTTCATATTTGAAGATACAATAAATAACTACATGCATTAAAAAAATTATGGGTGCAGTCCCGGCCACTTTTCACAACAGGAAATTTTTATTTTGAATAAGTGCAATCTGTTTGAAAGTTTCAATAAAATGATCTTTTGAGTTTAAAGTGCTTGTTCCCGCCCCTAATTGCAACTACTGGTTTTTTAGATTTTTCCTAGTGATCTCTGAACTTTTTTTCTTTGTAATCAATGTATTTTTACCTTTTGCACATTGCTGCATTAAAATCTCGATTTCTGAAAAAAGTGGACTTAGAGCCTTTGCATGTTAAGCCAGCTATATATTTAATGTATTTTTTTGGTTTAGTTTTATTTTGACTATATGTATATGAATGAACTAGTTTAATAGATATAAGATCTTATTGTACATGCTTAAAATACAAAATTTCCATATAAATATAATATTGTTACATAAAATTTTTGATATTCTTGTAAAATGATTTTTTAAAAAGATAGTCATATGCAAAAAATTACTTTGAAAAGGGGCTTGAAGGCCAACTTGAGGGCCGGACGCACCCCCTAAATCGGTATGAAATTTTTGTGTATTTTTTTTTACATAAAACTGAACAGATTTGAGGGGTGAGAGTAGAAAAAATAAAAAAAATAAAATAACGGCCACCCTAATGTACATACATACATATAAATACATACACATGTAGATTAGCGTATGTCAATACTAGGGAAAAGATTTTCATGTAAATACATGTTTTCTGTCGTTGTTCTTAGATCAACGTAAATAAAATATCTTTGCGAATCAACAAATTTGGAACAAAATGGCATCGCTTTGTAAGTGCATATTTTTGCATTTTTTATAATAGATACATATTTTTGCATATTTTATTATAAATGAATATTTTTCATAACTTTTTTAGTTTTTTCATGTTATAAATCTAATTTTGGTTTTTTTCCATTAGTTGTTTAGTTTTAAAAGCTGCAGTTTTTACGACTGTGTAAGAACAAAAAAAGAGGAAAACGAGAAAAATTCACGATCGTATATTTTGTCATA
The DNA here is from genome assembly GCA_949987645.1 of Tachina grossa. Taxonomy (NCBI): domain Eukaryota; kingdom Metazoa; phylum Arthropoda; class Insecta; order Diptera; family Tachinidae; genus Tachina; species Tachina grossa. Next base: position 45,843,453 of record OX465277.1, read on the forward strand.
TTCGATATACCTTAGGTTAAGTCACGAATACCAATACCATTGAAAATTAAAAAAAAATAGCAGCGCTCTCTACTGGTTCCGCATTAATTTCATGTGGATATAAAGTGTTTTTGAAAGCAACTTTGCGTGTTTCAGCCTTTAATAAAAGATATAAAATGATATGATAAGGATACATCTTATATTAACTAGATAGAGAACGTGGCAGAAGGCTGTCGGATACTAAATTTCTTTTAATAAAATTAAAGAAATTTTAAAGTCAAAAAACTTTCCCCCATATGCAAAAAAATAATAAATAATAATAAATTTATTAATGTAATTTTTATTACAAATAGTACTTGTTTTTTTTATAACTTATTATTAATTATTAGCAGATTATTATTAATTATTTTTGTTTTAGTAAGAGTAGCTTTTTTAACTCTTTTAGAACGAAAAGCTTTAGGATATATTCAAATTATGGGTGTTTCAGTTCTCGTGGTACCTTGATAGCGAACAGTCGATTATTAGCAGAATTTTGCTTACATACTTACCAAACAAACAAAAAATTAAACAAAAAAATATTCGCAGTACATATTATTCGTAATAGTTACATACTGAATAATAAATAAGCTTTATGCTTTGCAAATATTTTTTACATAGTAGAAACAACAAAAACAAAAAAAACACAAACAAAAAAACTTAAACAAAGTGACTTTGAGGAATACTCTAACGACTATCTCAAAAACAAACAAACAATCATAAAAAACAAAAACAAAAAAAGGCCGCCAAAAAAATCACAAACGAAGTACCCTTGGAGAGTTCCATGTATGAGCGCCTCAAATACAAAAAGTTTTGAAGTGAGTTCTAACGGCAGAAATGCTTAGTTTACTGTGAGCTCTGAAGCTCTTAATGAAAACAATATAAATAATAGACCTGATGAAAGCGATCAATTTCGCTGTGTCCTATGTCAAATAGTAGTGCTTCATTAACATTATAGTTTGCCTAGTACTTCTTCATATAAGCCAGTAATATTATCCCATTCAGACTCGTGTTCATCACTTAACAAAGTTATCACTACAGATAATAGCGGCTCGAAACTAAAGGTACAAGTCGGAATGGACAGATATATTACCGTGGTAAAGCGTGGGTGAAGACCGAATTCTTCAAAAATTTCATCTGCTCCAAAAATGTCTAGGGATAACAGCGCAGCCTCAAGTAATCGCCAAAACCGCTTTAAAATTTTGCAAGATGAGAACGACAAACCCGATGTATCCTCGAATAAAACATTCAAGCCGCCACCAATCTATTTGAGAGAGAAAAATTCAAATGCCCTTATTAAAAAATTAATTTCGGTCATTGGTGAGAATAAATTTCACATTTTTCCAATAAAACATGGCAACATCGATGAAACGAAAAATCAAATTTATGACGAAAAAGATTTCCGCAAAATGGTTTCTGAATTTGAAAAAAATAAAACAAGCTTCTACTCATACCAGCTTAAGAGTGCTAAAGGCCTGCAGATCGTATTGAAGGGCAAAGACTCCTATGTTGTTCCTGAAGAAATAAAAGATGCACTCGTCCTCCAGGGATTTAAGGTAAAAAATTTATCTAACATAATAAGCAGAGAAAAGGTACCCCAACCCCTATTTCGTGTTGAACAGGAGCCGAATGATATATAGTTGAAAAAAAACGAGACTCATCCTTTTTATAGCCTAAAATACCTTTTATACAGAAAAATCACAGTTGAAGAGCCACATAAGCGTTCAGGTCCCGTACAGTGCCATAATTACCAAGAATATGGCCATACAAAAACTTACTGCTTTTACCTACTGTTTGTATTGTGTGGGGCAACTTACACGGCACTGCTAGTAGTACTAAACCAAAAGATCAAGCGGAAAAAATGCAGTAATTGTGGAGGTAATCACACCGCTAACTACAGAGGTTGTCCTGTGTACTTTTTCTTCAAGCAGGCTATGGTGCAAAAACCTAAATTAGCTCCAGTTCAAACAACAAACTCTTCTTCAGCCACTTTTGCGCAAATGAGCTAACCAATTACTTCCCGTGTATCGTATGCAGATGCTGCTAAGACAAATTCAATTCCCACACAAAATGTTTCCCCACCAAATAATTCAACAAATACAAACTCAAACTTTAATTTTAATCGCCTTGAAGCCACTATTAAAAATCTTGTGCAAACTATCAACAACTTTACAAAAAGTATGACTAGCATGATGCAAGAAATGCTACGAATGCAGAATATACTGCTTCAAGCATTAATTAACAAGCCATGAACACGTTAAAAATATGTTTCTGAACGCAAACGGCAATCGCCAACATAAAAATGTACTTGACCACTTCCTTATGTAATGTTGGTCTCTGAGACTCATTTGACTTCTAGAAGCCTCTTTAAAATGAATGGCTACACATTATATGATACAAAGGACCCTAGAGGGAGAGCATGCGGTGGATCAGCAATTCTAATAAAGTCAAGACTCAAGCACTATATTCTTGACAACATTTGTGAAGAACATCTACAAGGAACAAATATCTGCATTAAGAATTTTTGTTCAAATTTCGTGATATCTTCAATTTACCCCCATCCTAGATGTTCAATCAATGAGGATCAATACGAGAAATTCTAAAAATCTCTTGGACCTTGTTTCATAGCAGCTGGCGACTAAAATGCTAAGCATACGTTCTGGCGTTCGCGTCTTATTAAGCGTAGGGCGTTTTTCAACACAATTTAAAAAATGGGCTTGGATATTATTTCGAGTGGGGAGCCCACTTACTGTCCTGCTGACATACGAAAAATTCCGGATGTTATAGACTTTGGCGTCATAAAAAGTATTTCTAGAGAATTAATTCACATTGAAGCTTCCCAAGATCTCTCGTCCAATGACTCTCCCACGATCGTTACAATCTGTAGCCCACTAAGAAGGGACTTACCTCATCCATATATGAAGATGATAAATCGTGTTAATGATCTGGGGTTAAAAAATACCTTAGTAGTCATTGTACGGAAAATATTAAGCTAAGAACACCAAATGATATTGAATCTAACATTGCCAATCTCAACGAGAATATCAAACAGGCTGCTGAATATGCCATTACCTCCCATCCGCACACTGGGTTGAATAAAATTTATTCTACAGACATTGAGCATCTCGTACGTGAAAAAAGAAGAGCTAGAAGGGAATGACAACAGCACAGATCACCCCAAATTAAAATTAGATTTAAAGAGTGCACGAAACGACTCCAAGAGTTGCTTGCATCTGAGAAAACTGCATCTTTTAAAAATTATCTAGAAGGTCTTGATGTCACACCAGCATCTGCTAAAAAGCTTAAAGACCCGTTGAGTTTAAACCACCTCTGCGCACTTCGACCGGTGATTGGGAAAAAAGCGATACTGAAAAAAGTAAAATATTTGCTGAGCATTTAAAATCCAATTTTACCCCAAATACATGTACTGGTGTTGCTGATTTGCCGAGTGTAGTTGCTCTACCCCCTCGACCCTAAAAGTTTAAGATGCGTGATGTACATAAACTAATTGCTGAGCTCAACCCGAAGAAAACTCCAGGTATTGATGGTATTAGTAACAAGGTGCGGATGAATCTGCCTCACACTGCAACTAGAATCTTACTATTTATTTTTAATGCCATAAATGCTGGAAGCTTGCCAAGGTCAAAATGATTCCAAAGCCGGGCAAAGATCTTACCAAAGCTGAGTCTTACAGGCCAATTAGTTTACTATCAACAATATGAAAGCTTTTCGAAAAGCTGCTATGACAAAATTGTCCCCAATTCTAACTGATAGTGGGTGCATACCAGACCATAAATTTGGTTTTATAAGGCAGCATAGTACTATTGAGCAAACGCATACATTGGTTCAAGTTATAAGAAGAACATTTGAAGAAAAAAAGTATTGTTCTACTCTCTTTATTGATGTTTCTTAGGCATTTGATAAAGTATGGCGTGAAGGGCTAATTTTAAAATTGAAGACATGTCTACCAATAAATTTTCTAAGGCTATTGGAAAGTTATATTCTATCCCGGAAATTCATTGTTGTGGAAGGAGACTTCATGAGTGTTCCCAAATCTATCTCTGCCGGTGTGCCACATTGGAGTATACTGGGACCAGTTTTGTATTTGATTTATACTTGTGATATGCCTGTTAGCACTAAAATCCATACATCTACTTTTGCCGATGATACAGCTTTCTTTAGCATGCACAAAAACCCTTACGAGGCATCACGATATCTTTACGAACATATTACCTAACTGGAACTATGGTTAAAGTTATGGAGAATTAAACTAAATGAGCAGAAGTGTGCGCAGGTAACATTTACTCTACGAAAAGATACTTGTTCCCCCATTAGAATCAATAATCAAATTGTTCCTCAACATTCACATGTAAAATACCTTGGTATACACTTTTTCGACGGGTTACATGGAAAAAACACATTGATTCGAAGCTAACACAAATGAAACTAAAATAAGCTCAGGTACATTGGCTGATTGGTAGAAATTCAACTCTCAGTCTAGATTGCAAACTTTTGATATACAAGTCACTTTTAAAACCTATATGGTGCTACGGAATTCAACTATGGGGCACTGCTTCAGCTGCCTAGAGAGAATCCAACGAAGGTAAAACAAAATTTTACGTATGAAACTTCGGCTCCTTGGTACATCAAAATTTCAAATATACATCGTGATTTGAATATGCCACTAGTGATTGAAGAAATTTGCAAAATATGCAGGTAAATATTTAACAAAACTCGAATCACATCCTAATCCGCTTGCTCGTAATATTTTGAACTTTACTGGACACATCCGCCTAAAACAGAGGGACACAAGGGCTCTTATACTAAACACTCCAGATGGGACTACTTGAAAATACTTTTTTTTCCTTTTTCATTATCACTACTTATGTATTATTTATACCTATCACTAAGTTTATGTCCGACAGTGGTCGGGCCTAATAATTATATTCTAGATTTAAGATTTGAATACTTATTGTTAGTTCATATTTGAAGATACAATAAATAACTACATGCATTAAAAAAAATTATGGGTGCAGTCCCGGCCACTTTTCACAACAGGAAATTTTTATTTTGAATAAGTGCAATCTGTTTGAAAGTTTCAATAAAATTGATCTTTTGAGTTTAAAGTGCTTGTTCCCGCCCCTAATTGCAACTACTGGTTTTTTAGATTTTTCCTAGTGATCTCTGATCTAGATATATTTGTGCATCAAATTTCAGCTCTCTAGTACGAATTGGAGTTTTAACGGCGTGGTCCCGCATACCGGATAAAAGTTCTTGGTTTTAAGATTTTCCTATTGGTGTACTCATATACACTTACTTTTGTATAAAATTTTAGCACTCTAGCATAAATTTTACCTTTTTTTATGAGCATTACCCCTCCCAATATTTTAGAGTTAGGTTAGGAAGGATGGTGCTTTACCGCATCTCCACTCGGAAATCCAATAGGGTCCATTGTGATTCCCTTCTGTTATCCAAAAAAAAAAAAATAATAAAGTAATATTCACACTCCCATTTTCAACCAGAAGTGACTCTATGATCCATCACTAAACCACCGAATCCCCATGATAAAGCCCCTGATGTTCTCTAGTTTATACTTCCCGACATCAGTAATGCTTTCATGGAAACGTCTGCTCAGCCATCTAAGCCTATGACGTTGCAGCTTCAGGGAATGACAGATAATATGTTCAATGGTTTCTGGTTCCTCTTCATCCCCGCACATCCTACAAAAATCGGGAGTGCCAGTCTCCCAAATGCTGGTTCTTACTCTGACTGAGAAGTGACCTGTAAACACGCCTATCATGATTCGCATCGCTTTCCTATTCATGTCCAGTAGTAGTTTAGATCTTCCTGAGCCCAGTTTTGGCCAAAAACCCCTCAAGACTCTACAATCCTCTCTACTTCGCCATGAACTGTTGGCCCTGCTCTCTACTCAATTACTGAGTTTCGTCCGATCACTCTCCGACGATCATTACAATTTGTAGCCCATTAAGAAGAAACTTACCTGACCCATATGTGAAGATGATTAATCGTGTTAATTGGCTGGGGTTCAAAAAAATATCTCAGTAGTCACTGTACGAAAAACATAACGCTTAGAAGACCCGATGATATTGAATCTCACATTGCCAATCTCAGCGAGAATATTAAACAGGCTGCTGAATATGCCACTATCTCCCATACGCAGACTGGGTTTAATGAAATTTATTCTACAGACATTGAACGTCTCATACGTGAAAAAAGAAGAGCTAGAAGGGAATGGAAACAGCACAGATCACCACAAAATAAAATCAGATTTAAAGAGGGTACTAAACGACTCCAAGAGTTGCTTGCATCTGAAAAAACTGCATCTCTTAAAAATTATCTGGAAGGTCTTGATTTCACACCAGCGTCTAATTACTCTTCGTGGCGCGCTGCTACAAAGCTTAAAATACCCGTTGAGTATAAGCCACCTCTATGCATATCTACCGGAGGTTGGGCAAGAAGCGATACTGAAAAAGGTAAAATATTTGCTGAGCAATTAAAATCCGTTTTTACGCCAAACACATGTACTGGTATTGCTGATTTGCCGAGTGTAGTCGGCCTACCTCCTCAACACATAAAATTTAAGACACGTGATTTACAAAAATTAATTGCCAAACTCAACCCGAAGAAAGCTCCGGGTATTGATGAAATTAGTAACCAGATGCTGATGAACTTGCCTCGTATTGCAATGAGAATCCTGTTGTTAATTTTTAATGCCATTTTACGATTGGAGTATTATCCACACAGCTGGAAGATTGCCAAGGTTAAGATGATTTCAAAGCCGGGCACACATCTATCCAAGGCTGAGTCATATAGGCCAATAAGTCTACTATCAACTATGTCAAAGCTTTTCGAAAAACTGCTCAAAATAAAATTGTCCCCAATTCTAATTAGTACTGGGTGCCTACCAGACCACAAATTTGGTTTTAGAAGTCAGCATAGCATTATTGAACAAACTCACAGATTGGTTCAATTTATAAGAAGAACTTTTGAAGAAAAAAAGTATGGTTCTGCGCTGTTTATTGACATTTCCCAGGCATTTGATAAAGTGTGGCATGAAGGCCTAATTTTAAAATTGAAGACTTATTTACCAATAAACATTTTAAATCTTTTGGAAAGATACATTATTTCCCGTAAGTTCACTGTTATGGAAGGAGACTTAACGAGTAGAATTGAAACTATTTCATCCGGTGTGCCACAGGGGAGTACACTGGGACCAGCTTTATATTTGATTTATACTTGTGATATGCCTGTGAGCAGTAGTATCCATACTTCCACATTTGCCGACGGAACAGCCTTAGTATGCACGAAAACCCTGATGAGGAGTCCCGCAAACTTCAAGAACACATTAGCCAGATGGAGCTCTGGTTAAACTTATGGAGAATCAAGGTAAATGAACAAAAGTGTGTTCAAGTAACATTTACCTTACGAAGAGATACTTGTTGTCCCATTCGAACTAACAATCAAGTTGTTTCTCAACATTCACATGTGAAAAATCTTGGTATACGCCTTGATCGACAACTTACATGGAAACACCACATTGATTCTAAGCTATCACAAATGAAACTTAAATTAACTCAGGTACATTGGCTGATTGGTAGAAATTCAGCACTTAGCCTAGACTGTAAACTTTTAATATACAAGTCGCTTTTAAAGCCAATATGTTGCTATGAAATACAACTATGGGGCACTGTTTCAGCTTCAAATATAGAGAAAATTCAACGAAGGCAAAACAAAATTTTACGTATGATAACATCGGCTCCATGGTACATCAAAAATTCAAATACACATCGTGATTTGAATATGCCACTAGTGACTGAAGAAATTGCAAAATATGCAGGCAAATATCTAACAAAACTCAAATCACATCCTAATCCGCTTGGTAGTAATATTTTTTTTGTTGCTTATCACTACTTATATATGTATACTTTACCTTAGTTCTTTTTTGATTGAAATAAATAACACTTTCTTCTTTTAGGGTTTTTATTGTAATTTAATAGAGAGCGTTTCCTTATGATCAGCTTAATGGCTACTTGCTAACTAAACTAATAAATATAACAAATCAAAGACCACACCATCAGCTAAACTGGCTGCACGACGTATGTTCCCTAATAGTACGTGTACGTATGTGCGTTTGCACAGTCTCCCTGTTTTGTGTGTGCTCTCGCATGCGTGAGTCTGTGTGCGTTATTCATTCAATATCTGGCATCAACCCTTTGTGTACCAGCAGACCAAGCGGACAACCGTTTGGTGTCAGATCCCACATTCGGCCCTCCTGACTGGGTATTCGCCTCGAATACCGGCACCCAACGCTTCATGTACTCAGCTACTGTGCTCGTCTGCCTAGGTTCTTCGTTCTCGCCCACTTTCTTAACCTCGTATCGTCCGTGTTTTATTTTGCGGACGATCTTATACGGTCCAAGATACTTGTCTTTTAACTTCATGGCAACACTATATTGGGTGCGTTTTATAGCGACGAGATCATTAATGTTGTAAGTGTCTTCACTTCGAAGATTTTTATTAAAGGATCTGCAGTTTTCATTTTGAATTCTAACAATATTTTCCTTAACTTCTTCTCTTATCTTACTTCTTTCTGTCTCTATATCCTTAATAGCTTCGAATTCTATAACTTCTTTTATATCCCCGAAATTGGGTAATCTCATATCACATCCCGTAAAAACTTTAAATGGCGAATATCTCGTTGATCTTGGTGGAGTACTGTTGATATATTGCTGTACTTTATCCACGTGTCGGTACCAATGGTTTGGATTTTCACTTGATAATTTTGCCAGCATGGGCACTAAAATTCGGTGCATACGTTCAACTTGACCGTTTCCCCTCGGAACTCCTGTGGTTATTAATAAATGTTGAACATTCTCTTTCTCACAGTATGCACGAAAACCATTAGAGGTAAATGCAGTACTCCTGTCTGAAATGATTCTGCGTGGATTTCCAAATATTACAGCTTGTTTCTGGAGTCAAGTTACTACTGCGTCGGTGCCTGTATCCTTAGTGGGATATAGCCGCACAAACTTTAAAAAGCCATCTACAACGACGAAAATATGGTTATATTGTTTATTGCTGGTTGTCATTGGTCCAACGTGATCTACGTGGTATGTGCCTAAGGGTTCATCCTCCTTTTCAATGGGTGAAAGCAATCCCTCCTTTTTACCAGACTTTGCGTTAATCAGTATGCATTCTATACAACTCGCAATGACTTGGGGAACTTTTGAACTAATACCTGGAATATAAAATACTTTTCGACGTACTGCTGAGTTTTTTTAGCTCTAAAATGTCCTTTGCGATGCGCTTTCATGATCACTTCATTCTCTATTTGGCTAGGTACGACTACAAGTTCCTTCGTTTGGTCTTTAAATAAAATATCATGCTGGATATAGTAATCTTTATATTGGTCTGTTTCTAGGATTTTTCTTAATACATTTACGTGACCATCATTTAATTGAGCCTCTTTAAGTCGATGGCGTAACGAATCCTCAATAAGTAAGCAAGATATTCGGCTTAGAGCAGCGACATGTCGCATTTTTGTACCTGAACGATGTTCGATTTCGTAATGGTACCTCAGCTTTCCGCATTGTCATGGCGAAAGCATTACAATCGGTTATCTTAAATCTTTTACCCATTAAATACACCCTCCATTTTTTAAGAGCTTCAATTATCGCTAGTGCTTCTAGCTCGTAAGAGTAATATCGTTCTTCAGCCGGCATAGTCTTTCTACTCAAGTACTGTACTGGGTGTAGGCATTGATCTTCCGCGTCCTTTTGCATAAGAACTGCTCCGTACCCAACCTTACTGGCGTCCGTATGAACTTCGGTAAATGCGTTAACATTAAACAATTTTAGTACTGGGTCTTTAGTCAATGATGATTTTAACTGCTGAAAAGCGGATATAACCTCATCAGTCACTCTAAACGCATTTCCTTTACGCAACAAATCACTTAATGGTCTTGCGATTGTGGCGTACACATTTACAAATCTTGTGAAGTATGATGTAAGTCCCAGAAATCTTTGAAGATATTTCGCGTCACGTGGCAAAGGAAAATTATCTATAGCACTAGTCTTCTCTTTTGATGGGCGGATAGTGCCGTTCTCAACTACGTAACCTAAGAAATTGACTTTTCTTTGTAGAAACTGGCACTTTTTCCATCTAACGTGTAGACCGATCTCTGCTGCAACTCCCAAAACTAAACTCAATTTGTCTAGGCCTTCGGCCTCATCCCTTACTGGTATGATTACATCGTCCATATATACTATTGCGATACCCCTATTCATCAGATCCCTAAAGATCGAATTCACAAATCGGCAGAAAACAGCCGGCGAATTCGAAATACCGAATGGAACAAACTGAAACTCGTACTGACCATTCTGAGTAACAAAAGCAGTGTATTTTGTAGATGCAGGGTCCCCGGGGACATAGAAAAATCCGTCTTTTAGGTCCAGAGTTGTGTAAACTTTTGCATTCTGCAACTTTTCCAATACGTCGTCTATTAAAGCCATGGAAAAATTATCCCTGATTATTTTTTCGTTCAACTTCCGGTAATCGCAACACAAGCGTTTAGTTCCATCTTTCTTCGGGACTAAAACGACGGGAGATGCGTATTTCGACATACTTTGTTTTACGATACCCTTATCCAACCACTCACAAATTTGTTGATCTATGACTTCTTGGTCTTGGTATGACACTCTTCTGGGCCTTTGTGCTACAGGTGCATCATCTTTCACTAGATACGGGAGAATTTACATTTTTTATGGGCTGGTATTTCTGAATAAGGTGTATTAGTCCACTACGTACATCATCCCGAAGATAATCAACATCGATTACAGGTGTTGGATTTTCCTCCACATACATACAGAGGTTTCTAAACTCCAGTATCGCACCTACTGCGCCAACGTCATCAGCGGTACACTCAGCCTTTACATTATCTCCTACTTTAGGGATGAACTGAACACCATCTTCTCTGACTATTATATCAACATATTCTAGCAAAGTATTCCCCAAAATAGCAGGGTATTCTATATCCTCTCCCCAGACGACGTAGAACTCAATATTCTCAATACGTATGCCATCAATAGTAATTGTGGCTCTAAAATGACCCTGAGTGTAAAATAAACTGGCCCCGGCACCTCTTAATCGTTGGATTCCTTTTTCCAAATTAAACATATGCCTCAATTTATTAAACATATCGCATCTTATAGTGCTCATGTTACAGCCAGTATCAATCAGAGCATACATATCAATGCCCTCTAACAAAATTTTCTTAAATTTCAGACCGCGCTCGAAAGGTTCTCGATCGTGAGCCATCATATTGACATTTCGTACTTCCCTCTTTATTTCAGGCCCTCTATTCTTGCATTCAAATGCACGGTGACCAAAACCGTTGCATTTAAAATATCTAAATTGCCTCTCTGGGCAGCTGGTTGCCAGATGGTCAGGCTTACCACACTTAAAGCAGTTTTTCTTTTTCTGGCTCACAAATCTCCCTTCTGTCGAACTAGATCCGGCATTCACTGTGGTTTTACGATTATCGTTACTCGTCTTAGGGCGGGTTTTCTCGTAAATTTTTATCAACTCTTTCATTTCTTCCACTGTTTTTGCCTGATGAAGGATGCTTTTATTCATACGAGAGTCCTGAATCCCTTCAATGAAATATCCCAATAGGCTAGCTACCTCAAGGTCAATTGCCTTCCCAATTTCCGTTAAGGCATACAAATATTCCCGGAAAGTTTCACTTTCTTTCTTTCGGCGACTTCGCAGAAATTTGTGGACTTCGATTGACGAAAGGCATTCCCCAAATTCAGATAATAGTGCCTGCTTCAGTGCATCCCAACCTCTAATGCCTACGTGACTACGTACGAATAGTTTTGCAGCTCCTTTCAACAACTGCTTGCCATAAATAAATCTCTGAATGGCATTCCAGCCAACGGTCTCTGCGTTTTCTTCAAACTCGTCTACCCACTGCCGTATATCAAGCGAGTCTGTTCCGCTAAAGGTAGACAAACTATCGGCTATGCCTCTCAAGGTAAAAACAGGGACATTTGAACGAATTCTTGTCATGGCAACGTCTTCGTATTCCAACGCTTCTGAGGCGTCATCACCCTCAGCTTGAAGGCCGAAGTGTTCAATAAGTCTGTTTTGCAAAATAGTCTTGAGTCCCGTGGTTTCAAGTCCGAGCTCTGTAAGTCTACTTTGTTAGTCCGCAACGCTTAATCTCATTATTGTGTTCAAGTCCATATTGAATGTCTGTGCAAACAGTTTATGACGTTACAAATGGTCCAATATTCAAATTATATTGCAAAATAATATATAATAGCAAAGTATATTCAAATATTTCATACAAGAAACCGCCCCAACCTCGTCTATTGCAACTTTATTCGCTATCAACTTTTCTCACTATGAAGTTTACTTGCTATCAACCTTGTCTGCTATCAGCTTTCCTAGCCCCAACTTTACTTTCTATCAGCTTGATTTGCTTTCAACCCCCAGCCCTCAACTTTACTTTCTATCAACTTTATTTCCTATCAACTTGTTTAGCTTTCAACTTAACTTTCTATCAACTTTATTTGCTATCAACTTGTTTAGCTTTCAACTTTACTTGCTATCAACTTGTTTAGCTTTCAACTTTACTCTCTATCAACTTTATTTGCTATCAACTTGTTTAGTTTTCAAACCTACTCATCACCATATTCTCAGTTTCCAAACTAAACTTCCCGAACCCATACAATTATAAATACTATTTAAATCTTATGACTGTATGTACTTATCTAGTAAATATTTTTATATAAATTCTGCAACTCGTTCAACATAACTGCTGCTGGACATCTGCACTCGTCTTCACATAGGCTAATTGTCATAGGCATTTACTTGTTCATCCACCGGCTTCTTTTAAAATTCTTCTTGTTGTATTACTTTTAGTTTTGTATGTGTTTGTTTTTCTTATATGTTTGTTTTTTTTGTTCTATAGTTTTTATTTTTCTTTACATATTCCTTTTTATGTGTTTTTTTTTCTTTTAATGCTTTTTTTTATTCAAATTCCAATGTACATGCGTGTCTGAATGTTTTTGTATGTATATGTACACATTAACATATAAAATCTAAAATCCGCTCTCAACTGCTTAGTTCTTGTTGCGCACTCAGCTATACGTATTTATTTATTTAAGTATGTCTATATACAAATGATTATTGTCATCTATGTACATATGTACGCATGTACATGCATGTGTATGACATATATGGCTGTTATTTTAGCAATAACTTTTGCTGCTTTTTATGAAATGATTTGACAAACTTCTTTTTCGATGCTTACCTACATATGTACAGTATGCAAGCGTAGTAGGTATATTTTAAGTTTTCATTTAAAAATTTATATACTGGACACAAAAATATTATTAAGTTTTATTTTATTGAGTTTGCTCTGTTCTCTCTTCACCCATTATTTGGTCGTTACTTATTTATTCCACGAGTTTTCGTTGCGTCTTGTATACTAAGTCTGCGTTTTAATTACGTACAGTCACACCACTTCTTTCTATACAACTTCCTTCTTTTTGCACTTTTACTTCTTTTGTTAATTAAATAAGTACGTATATAGGTTACTCTGCTTTTATTAATTTTATGTTTGTTAAGTCAGTTCTAAAATTGTTTTTTTAATACACTTTTAATTTTATTTAATTAATTAATCCATTACTTTATCACTTGGCTTGTTTTTCTTCTACCACTTTTAAATTATTATTTCGGGCGTTTATTTTTTAAATTATTGTCCCGGATTATCATTAATAAATTAATAATAACTAATTGAATCATCAAGTCTCGGTCGAGCCCCCAATTTGTAGACTTTACCTTAGTTCTTTTTTGATTGAAATAAATAACACTTTCTTCTTTTAGGGTTTTTATTGTAATTTAATAGAGAGCGATTCCTTATGATCAGCTTAGTGGCTAATTGCTAACTAAACTAATAAATATAACAAATCAAAGACCACACCATCAGCTAAACTGGCTGCACGACGTATGTTCCCTAATAGTACGTGTCGGTATGTGCGTTTGCACAGTCTCCCTGTTTTGTGTGTGCTCTCGCATGCGTGAGTCTGTGTGCGTTATTCATTCAATGTTTGTCATCAACCCTTTGTCTACCAGCAGACCTGGTTGTCCGCTTGGTGTAAGATCCCACATGTATTATTAATAACTATCACTAGGCTTATGTCCGACATTGGTTGGGCCTAATAATAATATTTTAGATTAGGATTTGAATACTTATTGTTAGTTCACATTTGAAGATACAATAAATAAAAAACATGCAAAAAAAAGAAAGAAAAAATTACTGAGTTCTTTATTGTAATGACCTATCGGTAATTTCACCGATCTGTTTGACATTCCCTCATCCAGCGCCGACCATATTCTTGCTAGCTTATCAGCAATCTCATTTTCCTCAACACTGCTGTGGCCAGGAACCCAACATAGTCTGACACTATACTTTTCCATAAGCAAGTTGATGGCTTTCCTACAGTCACTTACAAGTTCGATTTGACATCGTGTCCTTTCAAATTTTTAGCGCTATCTGGCTGTCGACGTAAAAGGTCACCTTTTCAGCCTCGGATGCACTCCTGGCTACCAGCTCCCTGGCTCTAAGGATCGCCAAGATCTCAGGCTGCAAAATATTACATTCATTCGGCAGTCTGAAAAAAATACGAATGTTCGTTCCCAAGATACAGACACCAGCCCCTGTGCATTCCCCCATTTTTGATCCGTCTTTAAAGACTGCACTACCTTCATACAGCCTATTGGATTTGACCCAATAGTCCCTCTCCGGAATCACCATTAAAGGTATTCTACTAAAATCGATCTCAGCGACCTTATAGTCCTTATAGTTAGTCTACGAGTATAAGGAGACTTCTAGTCGCCGTTCCCATCACAAAGTCCAGCTAATACAGATCATCAGGGAACCTTTACCCAAAGCTTCTTAGAACAACTAGAGTTATTATATTATAAACTTTCATTTAAACAAATGAGAAGCTCAATAACAAATAACAAAGTTGAAACAAGAACTCAATAATCAACATGTTTTTTATTTTCTTACTTTACTATTGCTACATTGGCTGACTTTTTTTCAGCTTCAAATTGTTGTCGTAAGAGTATGTAAAAGAAAATAAATGTAAGTAATGTAATAAGTAGATGAAGAATGACGTCCAAGGCAGCCTGAAGTTTGCTTCTCTGAGCACCTGTGATGCCCATCGAGGCACATCTCTGAACCTTAGCTAGTAATCTCCTGTGACTTTCCTTCCTCAATGCCTCCCACCATACTACACAATAGGAAATAACCGGCCTGACAACCGATGTTTAAATCCAGTTTACTACCTTCGCTTGCAGACCCCGTTTCCTTCCTATGGAGTTCCTGCATGCGTAGTATGCATTGGGCCATTTCTTTAGCCTTTCCTGCGTGTTCATTTTCCAACAAAGCTTGCTTTTTAAGAAAACACCCAGGTATTTAGCCCCTTCTGCTAGTCTCAGCTCCACACCTCCCATCTTGGGTAGTACAAAGCTTTATACTTTGTATCTCCTGGTAAAGAGGACTAGTTCGGTTTTATCTGGGTTGACTCCTACTCCTTTACTGCTGGCCCAGGAGGATAGATCGCCTAACAATATTTTTGTGAGCACTGCTTATAATTCATGCTAATTTTTGTCTAAAATATGCCAGAGCGAAATAAATTAAACACAAAGCTAACATTTTATGGGAGTGATCACTCCCACTTTTTAAGGTTATGGTTTAAAGTCTTGTTACGTGCAACGTTTAGGCAAGGTTTCAATAAAATAGCTTGACTTAAAACCTGTATATTAAGTTTTAAGTTCCAAATAACATTAGCGTGGCCCCGCCTATTTTGGTAAAATTTTTGGGGTTTCAGATTTTTCTAGTTGGTTTCTCACTAATGCCTACTTGTGTATCAAATTTTAGCTCATAAGCGCCACTTTTATTTTTTATGGGTGCGGCCCGCCCCTGTTACTAAAATGTCCGGGTTTTGAGATTCTTCTATTTGGTTTCTCACCTAGACCTACTTGTATATCAAATTTCAGCTCCTTAGCATAACTTTTAATTTTTATAGGCGTAACCCTGCCCACTTTTCCAAACCCAAGATTTTTTTTGGCCTGTGCTTTTTATCCGTTTTAAGTTTCAGTGCAAACGTATTGAAATTAGCAAGGAATTTTTCTAATAAAAGCGAAGAACGAATTCAATATCTTTATTTTGTAGAAAAAAGTAAATTAATGTACAAAGTTAAAATCAAAAAACACTAGATAATAATAATATAAATTCGAGTACAGGTATATAACAATAAAGTTGATTTCCAACACTCCCCCTCAACGAATATTGTTTTTGAATGTCATACCCATGTTTTGAATACAGAACTGATGTTTAATTCTCGGTAGAGATTTTGTTAAAACAACTGCAATCATATTTTCGGTTGAAATATATTTCAAGTTAATTATGTTATTTTGAATCGCGTCACGAATAAAATGATATGGATAATGTATGTGTTTCGTTCTTGAATGATGTCCGCCAAAATTTGCCATGTGTTTGGCACTCTGGGAGTTACTCATGATTGCCGTTGAATCACTAGATTGAAATTTAAGTTCTTCAAGTATATATCTTAAATACATCGCTTCTTTTGTTGATTCAGCCAATGCTACATATTCCGATTCCGCACTAGAAGTAGCAACTACATTTTGTTTACGCGATTCCCAAGAAACAGCTGCACCAGCTAATATAAAACAAAAACCAGACTGCGATTTTCGATCATTTATATCCTCTGCCTAGTTTGCATCTATATACAATTTTGCAATATCTTGTTTCTTTCAAATATCTTATTATATACAAAGCTGCATTAAAATGTTGTCTTCTTGGATCCTGGCAAAATTGCGACAATTTATTAACACTGCAACATATATGTGGCCTACTGTAAACTGATAGGTTCAACAAAGAACCATTAATTTCTTGATAGCTAGTTTTGTCCACCCTTTCTCCTTCTCCTGGAATTGTGGGTTCTTTTTCAAATTTAAGTTTTGGAAACATTGGAATTTTAACAGATTTTGCATTTGATAATCCATATTTTTTAACTAGGCTGTCAATATAACCCGGCTGCGATATAGATAATGACCCAGCATCTTGATTAATTTCTAGTCCTATGCAGTGTTTTGGTTGCTTCAGATCTCGTATATCAAAATTTTTTGATAGGAGCTTTATCAATTCATTTGTCAGTTTTTCACTGTTGCTTGCTATTATAATATCATCTACATATAATAGTACTATTAAAATTTGCTCAGGATTTTTGATGTAGTATACGCATTGGTCATATTTTGAATTCTTTAAATTAAAATGTTTGAATACATCATCAATTTTTTTATACCATTGTATGCCTGCTTGCTTTAATCCATACAGAGATTTTTTTAACTTGCACATTTTATTTACTGAAGTTTTATCTACGAAGCCTTCGGGTTGAATCATAAAAATCTCTTCATTTAAATCACCATTCGGAAAAGCTGTCGATATATCTAATTGTCGTAACTTCAAATTATTCTCAACAGCAAGAGCATACACTAGCCTAAGTAAAGTTTGTCTAACTACTGGAGCAAAAGTATCGGTATAATCAGTTCCATATATCTGGCTGTAACCTTTGGCTACTAAGCGTGCTTTTCTTTTGTTCACTTTTCCATCTGGTGTAAATTTAGTTTTAAATACCCATTTGCAACCAATTGCGGTTCTACCTCTGGGCAAATCCACTAGCACCCAAGTTTGATTTTTTGTTAAGGAATTGTATTCTTCTGCAACAGCATTTTTCCAGTCTTCTGAATATTTTGACTCTAGCATTTCTTTGAAGGTTTTGGGATCAGTTTCGTCTTTTTCATGAGTAACAGAATGTGCTTCTTCTCGATTTTTAAATAAAGTCCATGACCTCAATCGTTCTTTAATTGAATTAGTTGGTGCTGCTTCATTTAGTTCTTCATTAACTATTTCTTCATCACTTGTCAAATATTCCTCGGTGTCAATTAGTTCTTGGTCAATTTTGGTATTTGTATCGTCCTCTGAAGGTATGGAATTTAAAAATTCATCACTTCGGCTTGGGTTAGTATTGTTAGTATTGTTCCAATTAAATTCATAAAATCCGATATTTTTATCTTGAATTTCTTTAAGTTCAACTTCAAAATCATCTTCAATGAATCTTACATCACGACTTTTTATTATGCTATGGGTTCCTGATTTCCATAAACGATATGCTTTCGATTCTGATGAATATCCGATTAATATAAACTCATTGCTTCTAGGTTGCCACTTGTCCCGGTTTCTTATCTAAGACAAAAGCTTTACTTCCGATTTGTCTCAAATGGGATACAACTGGTTTTTTCCCAGACCATAGCTCTTCAGGAGTTTTATCTTTATTAAGTTTCGTTGGACATATATTTAGAATGTACGAAGCTGTCATAATCAGTTCAGCCCACAAATATTCAGGTAATTTTGCCTCAATCATAATGGTCCTAGCCATTTCTACTAGCGTTCTATTCATTCGTTCGGCTACTCCATTTTGTTCGGGAGTATATTGCAGTTTTATGCCACAGTCTTTCATAAAACATTTTAATTCATAGCTTTTTAGTTCAGATGCATTGTCAGACCTGAGGACTTTAATCTTTTGACCAGTCTTACGCTAAACTTCGTTCTTAAATTCTTTAAAAGTTTCAAGATACTCACTTTTTTTCCTTAAAAAATAAACATACACCTTTCTTGAAAAGTTATCGATAAATGTGGCAAAGTAAAGTTTCTTACTCATTGACTCTACCCTCATTGGACCACATAAGTCTGTGTGTATTAATTCTAATACACTAGTGCTATTTTTTTTTCATTCTTTTTAGGAAATGACTGTCTTATTTGTTTGCCGCGAATGCAACTTATGCAATTTATATTTTGATCATTAAATTTTGGCAAGCCATTTACCATATTCTAAATTGATAGCTTTCTCAAATCAGGTAAATTCAGATGACCATAACGTTTATGCCATAAATGAGTTTCCGTTTCTGTGATTTTTAATATTTTGTTTTTAATTTCAGGAAAAGACTCAACACAGTCTAGACCATTTTGTTTGCGTGAATATAACAAAACATTATTGTTTTTCAAGACAAATGCTTTATCTGAAAATATCTCAACCTTACAACCATTATTAGTTGCTTTTGCGATTGAGAAAAGATTACTCCTTAAACCAGGCATTAACAGAGTTTTTGGAAGAACTAAAACACGGAACTGATTATTGATTTTAATATTTAACTGTACTGTTCCAATTCCTTTAATCTCTAAATCGTTATCATCAGCTAATCTAACAGATCCTTGAAAGGTTTCATCTATTTCTATAAATTGGGATTTTAGGTATGTCATGTGGGAGGAAGCGCCACTATCAAGTATCCATTCAACACTGCCTTGTGTTGAATACATCTTCTTTCTAACTACTCATTATCAGAATGTACTGCAACTTCATTTGCTTTATTTTTCACTTTGCAATCCCTAGCCATATAGCCCTTTTTCCCACATTTGAAACAATTAAAAGGAAAATTGCCCATACCTTGCATATCCATGTTGTTGTAAATTTTTCTGTCACCTTTCCTGAATTTGTTCACCTTAAGGGCATTGTCTTCAAAAGTTTTCACAGTTGGCCAAACTTTGTTACCAATTTCCAATAAACGTGATCGCAATAGATTTAAAGTGGGGAAATCATTCGCAGTATCAAATGCTGCTCTAATTGCTTCATATCTAGATGGCAAGCTATCTATTAATATAACTGATAAGAGATCTTCATCAATATTATCAGCCATTTCACCAATGTCAGATACAATAACATCAAATTGTGTTAAATATTCAGTTATATTTTGATTCTCAACCATTTTTAAATTTAGTAATTTGCGAAATAGTTCTGCCTTTTTCCTCGTTGTTTTCCTGTCATAAGTTTCTTTCAGATATTTCCAAATTTCTGTAGACATTTCAAAATTTTTAATCATACGTATAATTTCTGGCGACAAAGACATAATTATTTCAGCACGAGCATCTTGATCCTTATCTTCATGATCACGTAATTTCTGTACCGAGTCTTCATAGGCTTTTCTTTGCACCGCCGTAGCATTTTCTACAATATCTTCTACAACTGGAATTTGTTCTTCTCCTTTTGCCACACGCAGCAGACGACATTTATGTAAAATTGCTTCCATTTGAGGAAACCATGTTGAAAAATTTTTTCCGTTTAGCGCAGGAATTCTCAAAGCTCCATTTGCCATTTTGATTATCTTTACTAATAACAATTTTTTTAGTTGATTCCAAACTTAGGGACTGGGCCCATAACCTATTGAAATTAGCAAGGAATTTTTCTAATAAAAGCGAAGAACTAATTCAATATATTTATTTTGTAGAAAAAAGTAAATTAATGTACAAAGTTAAAATCAAAAAACACTAGATAATAATATAAATTCGAGTACAGGTTTATAGCAATAAAGTTGATTTCCAACAAAACGGATAAAACTATCTATATAAAAAGTATATCCAATAATGCTATGAAAATAATGTTTAAATTGTATGGGCGTGTCAACACCCACTTGTTAACAAAAAACTTATAGCCTTGCATTATCGCAGTTTGTATGCCAAATTTTAATAAAATAGCTTCCATTAAGCGCCTTAGATTAGCTTTTGTAAATCTGACCTTTATGAGATTAGCACAGCCCTGGCAAAAATTTTCGGGTTTTCAGATTTTTTTAGTTTATTGCTCACCTAGACCTAGTTCTGTAGCAAACTTAAGCTAACTAACACACATTTTAGTATTTATGTGCGTAGCTCCGTCCCCATGGTTAAAATTTTCGGGTTTTCAGATTCTTCTAGATGGTTGCTCACCTAGGTGCAACCTGTAGCTATAGCGGAAGTGCTTCATCAATTTGATGAGTGAGTATGACTTAAAATATGTACTTCTTGCACCTCCATATCTCCGGAACCTTTCAAACCTTGCATATATGGTTACATGAATTAATGCTATCTATGAATTAAATTTCATAATTTTGCGATTTCGGGGAACAAATATATGAAGGGGGTAAAAACAGCTCGAATGGCTTCGTTTAAATATACACACTGCACGCATTGGCCTGGCTCACTACCGTGCTGCAGGTGTAGTTTCCAGAATGCATACATATATGTATTTGTATAGGAATCACTTAAAATTTTGAGTGTTTTTCATACATTTTTTCTTCACAAGTCGCTTGCTTGCATTGTGGAAACTACACATTATCTGCCAGTTCATAAAAGCCATGTGAAAATTCTCGTCTGCCTATTTATATTGAAAACAAAAACAAAGCACTCAAAATTTGTTTTTGTTTTCATTATTGGTGAAAGATACTGATTTTGGCAATTCAATGTCAGAAATTGAGAAGAATTAATGGGGTTCGTTTGTATGGGTTACTAAAATTTTTCTTAGGAAATAACAAGGGTGATATTTATGTTACTTACGTTGAAGAGATGTTAACTCACTTCCAGAATATTGGATGTAACATGAGCATCAAATTAAACTACTTTCACAGTCACTTAGATCGTTTTCCTGAAAATCTAGGAGACTTGAGTGAAGAACAGGGCGAATGATTCCACCAAGATATCCGGACAATGGCGGAACGATACCAGAGTCGCTGGGATGCCCACATGATGGCTGATTATTGCTGGAGTATTCAAAGAAACACTTCCTTATTCAACAATAGTAGAAAATCGAATAAAAGAAAATTCAAGAGTTTGTAGTTCATAATAAAAAAAATTATTTAAATAAATTACTTATTTATTTATTTATGTATATATTTATTTTCTTATTTTACTTCTTATAATAAATTTAAATTAAATAATAAAATATAAATTTTCTACTGTTTAATACATTTAAACTCACCCAATTCAAATGTGTTTCCGAAGAATAGAATCAGTATTGTAGGTAGTGTTTAGCCAAAAAAAAAAAATGACGAATGTTACTATGCAATGCATTTTTGATGTGAAAATTTGTACATGCATGCAGAAAATATTTTCAAAATTCAATCAATCGAAAGAACAACAATAACTACTCAATTGTAAGTATATCAAACAGAAAAACTAAAATTGTGTGAAAATGAGTGAATTCACTGAATTGTGAATAAATTCGAAAAGACTCAATCGATTTTTATGATCGATATCTCATTTTGTTTCTATTACATGCAACTTTACGAGAAAGCAATAAATTTGAAAAATTTATACCGTTTTCGATTTTTCAAGATTTTTTAAAACAAAAAAATTTGCTATTTTTACGTAAAATATATATTTTTGGCGACCATTTTTTATTGTAACTCCGAAACTACTGAGCCGATTGAAACGCAATATATAAACGAATTAAAGGTTATATAAATAGTAATTTTTGTAAATTTAGTTTAACAAAATTGGGCTGGTTGTTTTTTGAGTTATGAGAACATAAGTGGATACATTTCTCAAAAAATTGAGAATTTTACTTAAAATTTAAAAAAAAACTCTCAATAGAATTTAAAATTTGGACCATTTTTGTACTACAGAACCACAATACATCAAAATTTTATAGTGGTTTTAAAAGCATTTGAAATTTTTTAAATTTTGTTGCGCGTAATAAATGATGTCGTCTAATAACCAAAGCACTATGAATGTATTGCTCTACGTGTATATGAGTGTTAACAAGTGATGTCGCGAAGACATTTTGTTCATAACAAACAATCAAAAGAAGTAGTGTGGATGAGTGTTTGTTTGTTATTTTGTATATTGCAAATTTGAGTGTGTGTGTGATATGAAGATGGTAAGCTATTGTGTGTTTACGCGCATACAACTAATGTCAATGCATGTGTGTGTGTCTGCATGTGCTTAGAAAAATCAAAGATCATACACACATACTGCATGACGTTTTTTGCATTCGCGCCCATGCGTAGAAAGAAGCAAGCATCACAAATTCCTCCGTCACGAAGTATTTTCTTCTTTACCCTATACCGCTATAACTGAAACAAATGTCTTGCCAACAAAGTTGTTTAAGGCGGTTTCAGACTATAATACAAGTGTTAATACTTTTGTGGAAAATGCAACTCTGACATGTTGAGTTGTTTAGTTAATTTAATTATTATTTTTTATTATTTAATTTATGATTTGAACAGGCTAAAATTCTTATCGCTTTTTAAACCAAATTACATGTGATAATTATTAATGAACAAATAACACCAAAGTTAGTTGTAAATATTCTGACAACACATAGTTGAACGAAACAGCCAGCCGTTTTCGAAGGCCACTAAATCTTCGTCATCTGCGTTCTTCTGTGTTTGGTCCACTGTGTGTGGTCTCAGTTGATGTATATTTGTGCTTTATATACGAAACTTTTTTGCAAATGGAATATGTGAATTGTTTTGATTCACCGTATTTCAATTTGCTGAAAGATGTTTTGTAATGAAAGCTCACTTTACCATCTCTAAATTTAAAACAATCTTACCATTGTCGTTTGTTTTTTACTAATTATACACATGTTAGTTAATTTGCTTATTTCTGTTCTACTTAAGACAATTTAAAAAATTTAAAATTAAAATAAACTTCTGACAATATGTCGAATAAGAAGTTTCTTAAATTTAGATTTTATTTTTCATTTTTTATTTGTTATCCGATGGATTTCTAATTGTATAAAGTTGTGGGAAAATAAAATAGATTCATATCGAATATAAATTATTTGCTGGGTTTTTTGTATTAGTTTCTAAGCCTACTACGCTTATTTTGCTTTGGTGATTTTCAAAAATATTATTATTTGTGGATTCTCAAATAGTTCTTGAAAGTCTGTGCATAAGACAAGAGATTTGTGACTATTCAAAATGTGTGGTTGAAGTCCACTGATGATTTGTTATAAACAACGGTGAACCACCAGCAAATAAGTTTCAAATTAAAATAAACTTCTGACAATATGTGGAATAATAAATATCTTAATAATTAGGCGACGAGAGAGTAAAGCAGAAATATACAAAACTACTCTCCCAGATACGAAAAAGTAAATGAACACATCACTTGTAAAAATTTGCAACACAATTTTATTCATATCAGAACCATGAATTAAAATCAGGATACAATTGTCCTTTTTCTAATGTATTTTTTTTGATAATGTTTAAAATAATTTTTTTTAGATTGACATTTAATATGAAATACTTTACACAGTTTCATATATTATTTAATATTTTTAATTATTTTCATTAATTTTTAATAGTATTCCATTAACAAATACAAAAATGCGACTTCCCACCTTTGATCACTTATGAGAAGCAAACAAAATTCTTTGACAATAAAATTAATTTGTGTGGATTAATGAAAGAAAAACAATAAATTAGAAAATATGCTTTATTTTTTATACGTACACTCAGGGAAAACCTGAAACTACAAAAAATATCGCAGCACATTAATTTAATAATTTTCAATACAGGAAATGTATATTGAAATACTTAAAAATAAATAAAAGTAATAAATTAAAACTGTAAATTAATAGTTTTCCATATTGAAATAATGTTTCTTATTGATTGAATATGGTTTTTATTGAGTTTAGGCTGTTTTTCTCTGGTTGAGTACATATTTTTCCAATAAAGAAATGCACATTTTTCAGTTTTCCTATTTCAGATATTTTTCAAATAATTAATTTGAAAACAAAACACAGATAAGCTGTCTGGATAATTCTTGCAAGTAATAATCTCTTTTTTTGCTCACATTTATTTATTGTATCTTCAAAAATGAACTAACAATAAGTATTCAAATCTGAAGTATAAATATAATTAATAAGGCTCGACCAGTGTCGGACGTGAACTTAGTTAGTGTAATTAATAATTTATAAATGTTGTATTAAACACAAAAATATGTTCAAGTAGTTTCATCTGGAATGTTGCGTATTAGAGCCGTAGTCTCCCTCTTTTTTATGAGGATGTGTCCAGTGAAATTCAACTGTTACAAGTAAGGGGATTAGGATGAGCCTCGAGTTTAGTTAAATATTTCCCTACGTATTTTGAAATTTCTTCAGTCACTTATGGCATATTTAAAATACGATGTAAATTTAAATTTTTTATGAACCATGGAGGAGATGTTATTAACCGTAAAATTTAGTTTTGCCTTCGTTGAATTTTTTCTACATTTGACGGGGAAACAGTGAATTCCATAGCACCATATCGGTTTTAAAAGCGACTTGTGTATTAAAAGTTTGCAATCCAAACGGAGGGTTGAATTTTTACCTATCAGCCAATGTATCTGAGTTAATTTAAGTTTCATTTGTGTTAGTTTTGAGTCAATATGGTGTTTCCACGCAAGCCGGCGATCAAGGTGTATACCAAGATATTTCACATGTAAATGTTGAAGAACAACTTGACTGTTGATTCTGATGGGGGACAAGTATCTTTTCGTATGGTAAATGTTACCTGTACGCACTTCTGTTCATTTACTTTTATTCTCCAGAAGTTTAACCATAGTTCAAGCTGTGTTATATGTTCCTAAAGATATCGGGATGCCTAATGTGAGTTTTCGTGCAAATACAAAACTGGCTTTAGTATACTCCCTTGTGGTACAGCGGATGAGATAGTTTCGGGCGTACCCATAAAGTCTCCTTCCGCAGCAGTGTACATCCAGGCTAAAAGATTTGGAATGTTTATTGGTAGGTATGACTTCAATTTTAAAACTAGGCGTTCATGCTACACTTTATCAAATGCCTGACACACGTCAATAAATAGCGCAGAACAATACCAAATGTTTTCTTATAAATTGCACCAATCTGGGTAGAGCAACTACACTCGGAAAATCAGTAACACCAGTACATGTGTTTTTAAGTGCTCAGCAAATATTTTACATATTTCAGTATCGGTTCTTGCCCAGCTCCAGTCGAAGTGCGCATAGTTGGTTTAAACTCAACGAGTGTTTTTAACTCTCTAGTAGCGCGCCATAAAGAATAATTAATTTGCTGGTGTTACATCGAGGCCTTCCAAATAGCTTTTGATGGATGCAGTTTTTTCAGATGCTAGCAACTCTTGGAGTCGTTTAGTACACTCTTTAAATCTGATTTTATGTTGGGGTGATCCGTGCTGTTGCCATTCCCTTCTCGCTCTTCTTTTTTCACACACGAGACGTTCAATATCCCTAGAATATATTCTATTAAAGCTAGTATGCTGATGGAAGGTAGTGGCATTAGCAGCCTGTTTAATATTTTTGTTTATATTGGCAATGTTAAAATCAACATCATCGGGTGTTCTTAGAGTAATATTTTCCTTGCAATGACAATTAAGATATTTTTTTGAATCCCAGCTAATTAACACGATTGATCGTCTTCATATATGGATGAGGTAGGTCACTTCTAAGTGGGTTACAGACCGTTCCCGGTCTATCAGACAGATGTTTGTTTGCAAAGCATACAAAACTTGGATTAATTAAATAAACTTTTAATAAGACCCCATTTACTTGTAGAAATACTTGTTTTAAGTGATATAAAAATAAATTTTTATAGAAAAAATATTTTTTACTAAGACTATTAGTTTTCCATTTTAGTCTTTGTAAAATGTAGCTAAATTGTTAAGACATAAAAAACATAGCAGAAAATATATATCTATTAAAAGGTAACAAACTATAATTTAATAGTTCATTGAAAACATTGTAAGGAATAAAAAAATATATTCTAAATGTAATCAGAATTAGTACAGTAGCAAACTGAACACATCATAATGGCATGTTTCAAACAAAAATATCTTTTGCAGTTATTGCAGGTGTATCGAGTTTTGTGATTTTTCTTGGAACTGCAATAAAAGCAGCTTGATGCACGTTCAGAGTTATCGAATTTAAGTATTTCGGAAAGATTTCGTCTCATCAGTCTTGGAACTTGTCATGTACTTCGATTCCTCATATTCACTGCTGCTTCGTCATTATCAGATATAGGCACATTATCCTCTGACATTAGTCTTCTTTGTTCTTCGTAAAACTGTTTCGCCAATACTCACGTCGGTCTCACAGACCAATTTTCGTTGCATGCACATACATATCTTGCTTTTCGATACTTTGAAACTGCACTAAATTGAAGCATATTATGAATGATGAAGCTAACATAAATTAAATTACGCTCGAGCTCTTTTTTCATAAGCAAAACACTTCCGATTTATAGAAATCCTCGTATTGATCCTCAGTGAACAAATATTGTATTTTCGACAAATTTTTTAGTCTTTACTTTATTAGAACTCTTGATCCCCGCAACCTCTTTCTCAAGGGAAACTTGTATCATATATGTGACCTTCTCCGAGAAAAGGGACATAGTGTGTCAAAAAACGGGTTTGGACTTAAGAGTGGATTCTGGTTCCTAAAAGAGTGTAGAATAAGATGAAATGAGTTAGATTTCTGATAAAAATTTATTATAAAAACCTACAAAACGAACTTGGGAAAGTCGATAAAAATGAGAAAAACATTAAAATTTTATTTTATAGCTATTGCTATTTATGGCGCGGTACAGGAGTTAGAAAATGGTTATCGTAACAAAATAATAATACTATTACAGTTATAAATTTAATTTTGTTTTGATTTCCTTGTACTTAAGAGCAGAGTACGAGAAAAAACGAAACAAATTATTTGATTTTGTTTTGTAATGTGCACCCTATAGATATTTGTGTATGTACACCTGTGTAAACAAAGCAGTCAGGTCGATAAGGCAGTACTCACAGCTGATAGCTGTGCAAATTTTCACGCCAGCTGTAAACATATATTAATCTGTGGTATATACAGTGCAGGGAAAAACAAAAACAAAATAACAGGTAAATAATAAGTAAATAAAGTTTACTTAAGATCAGTGTGAAGGGAAGGAAGAGCGAGCACCGTATCAGGAAAATAAACGGCTCCTCTTCCAGGAATACGGTTTGCTGACGGAGCGGGATGAGATAGAAAGAAGATATAAATTTATTCTGATACTTACGGTGAGACCAGTAACAACAAGTGGTTGAAAAGTTGTTGGTATGATATCTTTATATTAAATATAGTTTCCAGTGCTTCTGAAGTCTTAAAAAGAAAAAGAAAATGTTTCTTTTATGGCATAACTGTTGGAAAATTCTTTTAGTCCAGTTTTTTTATTTAATATACATACATTTATTATATTTCCAAGAAATGGTATTCTATTTTCCACTAGCGGTTTTTATTTTTTTTATTGTTTCATTATTATTTATGAATAGCAGTTTTCATTTAACGGACCATGAATATATAATTTGCAATAAATATTTATGCTGCTTTTTTTATTTTAAAAAGGGAAAATGGAATACTCAATAAAAATAAAATTAATTATGTAAGGAATTTTGCTGCAAATTACGTCTATAAAACAAAGCTATAATTTTTCTTTAATTGCGCAGTAAGCATTGGGAAACTAAATTTCATTAATGTTGTGTATAGACTGGGCCTAATTAATCAGTTAATATTAAAATTGTCCAAACGTTATCTTCGACATTTGTCTAAGTCGTTGTTTGTCCTATAATTATAGAGCTAATCGCTCGCGTTGTAGTTGCACACGATTACTACAGGTGTTATTGGACAGGACTAATTAGGCAATCAAAACTAAACATTCTGAGCAAGGTGCCTCCTGAAAAAGCGAAGAAATTCGTCTTAGTGACAGTCATTTTAGCGGGATGTTATAGTTACAAATGTCCCTTGCTGCAAATTCATAGTCCCTGAAAACCACCACTCATAGAAGCGTATAGAACTTATCTGTTGAGCAGTTCTGACATAGTTCATATCCAGTTGAAAATTATTACTGGAATATTTTTTTTTGTTTGCATACTGGCCTTGGAACTTTTTGCTCATTTGGCGATTAGAATTGTTTTGATTTTGATATCATATTATATATTTGAATTTTTGATAGTGAATTTTTTTTATTGAATTTTTTTATATTGAATTTTTTTTTTTTACTGAATTTTTTTTATTTGCATATATACCTTTTAGTTTTATATTTTGGATTTTTTTATATTTTCTTTTTTTTTATTATTCTACTTTTTACACTTTTTTTTAGTTAGCATTGATTTTTTTATATTTTCTTATTGTATGTTTTTTTTAGTTAATTTCTTTCATTATTAACTCACGGTTTGCATTTGAATTTTCGTTTTTTTATATTTTAAATTGGAATTATTTAAAAAAAAAATTGCATCATTACTCTATTTTTGAGAATTCATCCTCGTATTTGATTTTTTTAATGATAATTACCCGTCGCATGAGTAAATTATTGGTCGATTCTAACAATATGTCGACTACTGGGTCCAACCCGACGATTAACACCGATACTGTCACTACAGTGTCTGCGGCCGCAACAGTAAATCCAGCACTACGAGTAGCGACTGCAACAACATACGCCACGTTGCCTGATCCACTACTGGTGACAACTTATTGCGATTGCCCAAACTTATCCACCGTTTCTGAAAGGCCCGATCGTGTACTTGATTCCACAACTTTCAACAGCTCCGCAACTCAAGACGACCAAGATGGGGCAGGAATCAGTCCCATGATTGCAACTTCTTTAGATGTCGGGAGTACTCAAAGAGTTGTAGAGGCGTCTGTTGGAATGTGTCAGTCCAGATGGCTAAGGGAGGTGGACTTAAAAATTCAAAATGCCTTGAGGGAAGTTAAAGATGCGATGGTAGCAGCTGCAACCCGTCAAGGAGGCTCTGCGCATGCGTCGATTGTAGGCAACGGCAGTAGTCCTGCTCAGGAGCATATAACTTATTCCCAGCCATCAGTTGGTTCCCGGCCTTCTGCAGTGACTGGGCAAGCATACATGACACAAACGTGTAAATACGTATTCACAGGTGCCTTTGTCTATGCCACCGTTGATTCCAGCACCAGGAGCTAGAACAGCAGCGAACGGGGGCGATAGGGTTTATACCAATATGACACAAGCAGCCTATCCACCGCAGCGGTGGGATAATCTAAATTTTAGGCCGGATTCACGATATCCTTTCACGGGGTCAGGAACAGGGTACGGGCTAGGCGACCAAGCCAATTTGTCGAAATGGGGTATAAAGTTCGATGGCACTACTAAATCCATGAGCGCCGAAGGCTTTATTTTCCGGGTCGATATATTGCGGCGAGACTATAATGTGTCTTTTGGTGATCTACGCCGAAGTTTTCATTTACTCTTGGAGGGCCAAGCTTTGGACTGGTTTTGGACTCTGCGGAAGATGAATCCCGTCCAAACTTGGGAAGAACTGGTAAATGCCTTTCTGACCCAGTATCGGAGGTACGAAAGTGACTTCCAGTTGCAGGAAAAAATTATGGACAGAAGGCAGCGTCCTCAAGTGTCTTTCGAAGAGTTTTACAACGCCGTATGAGGCTGAGAAGTCAGCAGCGCTCTCCATACTCAGAAAGGGACTTAGTGGAAATCATGAGGAGTTATTTGAAATCCTCAATGGCCCAGCTGTTGTTCTCTGTAAAGGTGGAGGGGCTTAACGATTTTTGCCAGCAGGCCAAGAGGGCAGAGAGCCTCATTTATAGTCAAAGGTCACAGTATCAACAGCGTCAGTACGTAGCACCACGAGTGCATGAACTGGATTTGGACCAGGAGCTACCTAGCGAGGATTTGAAAATCGATGCGGTGTCCACAGCTAGGCAAAGTGCCTGCTGGAATTGTTCGCAGACAGGCCATAGTTTCAAAGCGTGCCCGATTCCAATCCACAGGATTTTCTGCTTCAAATGTGGCCATATTGACGTGGTCACGCCTAAATGCCCTAGGTGTCCAGAAAACCTGACGCGGAACCCGTCTCAGTTTGGAGGACGCGGTCGACCGCGGTTTAGAGCCAGAAATGGACACTGCAATGCACGCAGCCATACCTATACAACAAAAATTTACAATTTTGAAAAATCAACACAGACAATAATACAGAAGTAACTTTGCACAGACTTAGAAAATTAAAACCACTACATATTAGACTAGCAGAATACGAGGAGGCGAAAGCGCGTATTTTCGGGAAGGCTTCAAATCGCATAAATAAAGCTCGAGAGCGGTACGAAATCCGAAAACGTACCAGGCTTGAAATTTCATCGGCATCTTTGTACGAGGGTAGGGATACTAGAATATACTCTAGAATCTCTATCAACAGCCATGAAATTGAGGGTCTGGTAGACAGCGGCGCTACTTTGACGTGCTTGGGCCGCAACTGTCTTGAATTAGTGGAAAAGGCTGGGCTTAAAGTCCATAGTTTTTCCACTGATATTAGAACAGCTGATGGCACCAGGCATCCCATTGTAGGGCGCGTGCGTGCGGACGTTAAGTTTGGCCAAAACACGCAGGTCATAACGTTCTATTTAGTGCCTACTCTGAATAGTGATCTATTCTTAGGGATTGATTTTATGAAGGCTTTTAAATTATTTGCCAACCTAGAGAGTCTTACGACGAACAGAATTAGTCTTGGTGAAGAGACAGAAAGTCCTCTAAGTGTCGTGACTCATACCTTAACCGCTGAACAGCGACAAAAGTTAGATTTTGTCATTTCAATGTTCCCCTGCTACACAAAAGAAGGTTTAGGCAAGGCAGATTTGGAAATACATACGATAGATACTCGTGATGCAACCCCAGTTAAAGATAGACATTATCCTGTCTCCCCGGCTGTACAAAAACTTATGTTCGCGGAGTTAGATAGGATGCTTGATCTCGTCGTCATTGAGCGTAGCGAGAGCCCATGGAGCCATCCGCTTACTCCTGTCCAAAAGGGCGAAAAGAATCGTTTGTCCTTAGACGCTCGCAAGCTCAATGCGTTGACGGTCAAGGATGCCTATCCTCTGCCGCACATTGAGGGTTTGTTAAGTCGGCTTGGAGACACGATATATATATATATATATATATATATATATATATATATATATATATATATATATATATATATATATATCTAGTGTCGACCTTAAAGACCGCTTTCTGGCAGATACCACTAGAGTTGTCTAGTAGGGAGAAAACTGCATTCACGGTGCCTGAACGGCCACTGTATCATTTAACGGTCATGCCTTTTGGGTTGCGTAATGCTGCCCAAAGGTTGTGCCATTTAATGGATAAAGTGATCCCTGCGGCAAAGCGTGATAGAGTTTTCGTCTATATTGACGACCTTTTGATAGTATCTCCAGATTTCGAGACACATCTGCAGTTGTTGTCACGATTAGCTATTAGTTTAAAGGAAGCAGGTTTGACCATTAATGTGGCAAAATCTAAATTTTGTTTCAAGGAGTTAAGATACTTAGGGTACACAGTAGGAGGTGGCAAATTAAAGCCTGATCCGGCCAAAGTGGAAACCATTACCCGATTTCCGTACCATAAAACAGATAAGCAAGTGCGGAGCTTCATGGGGGCAGCGGCTGGTATAGAAAAGTTATACCAGACTATGCCTCCATTGCAGCCCCAATCTTTGAAACGCTGAAGAAGGGGAAACAATTTAAGTTTTCGGAGGAAGCTTGGGTCGCGTTTGATCGCCTCAAGGATGCTCTGATCACGGGCCCAATTCTTAATCACCCAGATTTCTCCAGACATTTTTACTTACAGTGTGACGCGTCAGATGTAGGAGTGGGGGCGGTGCTGTTTCAGAAAGACGATTCTGAAGGAGAACACCCCATCGCCTACTTCTCTCACAAGCTGACGAAGGCGCAGAAAAATTATTCGGTCACTGAACGTGAATGTCTGGCGGTTATCCTGGCGATTAAGAAATTTAGGCCCTATATAGAACTTATGCCCTTCTCCGTGATAACAGATCATAGTAGTCTGAAGTGGCTTATGTCACATAAAGACCTCAGTGGTCAGTTAGCCCGGTGGAGTCGACATCTCCAAGCATATGATTTCGCCATCGAGCATAAGCAGGGGAAAAAACGTAGTACCTGATACCTTATCTCGTTATGATATGGAGGAAGTCTCGGCAGATGTGGGAGGACTGGTCGACCTCGACTCAAGTGCGTTTAAGTCAGACAATTATTCAGCACTTGTTTCCACTGTTGAAGCAAATGCTCAGAGGTTGCCTGGCTTAAAAGTACTTGATGGGTTTGTATACAAACGAGTACGACCTTACGATGGTGTAGTCATAAATGAGGATTTCTCATGGAAATTATGGGTGCCTCAGGAATTGACTAAGACCATCATCGAAAAGTCACACAACGAACCGCAAGCTTGTCACAGAGGCGTGGGAAAGACTCTTTGCCGAATCAAAGAATACTTTTATTGGCCAAACCAAAGCGTTCAAGTTCGCGATTTCGTAGTGAACTGTCGAGATTGCAAGGAATCGAAGCCGGCCAATAAAACGTTGCGTCCACCCTTTGGAGGCGAACCCGTAAGCGAGAGACCTTTCCAACGTATTTTTGTCGATTTCTTTTTGTGCTAGACCATTTGTCCAAATTGGTATTGCTTAAGGCAATGCCCAAAGCTAGTGCTAAAAATGTAATTAAATTCTTGATCTTGAAGTATTTCACAAATTTGAAACACCTGAGACAATCGTGTCGGACAGTTCGTCAGTAAAGAGTTCGCAGATTTAATACGGAATTTCGGAATAAAGCATATACGAACGGCACCACATTCACCCCAGGCCAACACATCCGAGCGGGTTAACCAATCTATCTTAGCGGCAGTACGTTCATACCTTCAAAACAATCATTCTGATTGGGATAAAAATTTATCCGAAGTAGAATTTTCGTTAAGATCATCGGTACATAATACAATTGGAGTTACCCCGTACTTTGCCCTATTAGGTATGAATATGGTTGGCCATGGTAGCGTTTATGGTTTGGCCAGGAAGTTGAAATGTGTTGCGGAGTCCGAGTTAGAAATGGTACCAGCGGATAAAATGTCGCTAATACGCCACAAAATATGTGAAAATTTACATCACGCTTATTTAAGAAATGAGAAAACGTATAATACTCGTTGCCGCGCAGTAAAGTTTGTCCCGGGACAAGAAGTGTTTCGCCGTAATTTTTAACAGAGCGATTTTAAGTCTGGTTTTGATGCAAAGCTTGCAAGGAAATTTTTAAAATGTCGAATCGTTAAACCTATAGGAAAATGTCTGTATGAGGTGGAAGACCTACAAGGAAAGTCACTGGTGGTATTTCACGCCGAGGATTTGAAACAGTTGCTTCAAATTCTTTGGTGGTTTTAGTCCCAGCCTTTCAAACTTCAACGCCGGAGTCACTCAGGGGTCAAGCGAAAAGGCTGGTGATGTTGCAAAAATGTTGCTGTATAAAAATGTATGCATGTATGTATATATGTAAGTGCTTTACTTTATTATTTTTTTTAATGTTAATTCATCAACCTACAGGTGCCTGAAATGGTATAAAAGCGTATTTCAATGGTCGAGTTGGTTTAGGCTGTTTGACATTTTTTTTCATTATTACTTTTTGCCATTTTAAATTTTATACATATATGTAGCTGCATATACATAAATACATTTACTTGTTTTTTTTTATATTACTTTTTCATACCTTAGTCACAACCAAAACGCTTTCGTTCTGAAAATATTACCATGTTTTAACAGTTACCAAACTATTGATGCGTCTCCCTAGGTCCTATTGAAACTATGACATTAAGGACTAGAAAACCTTAGTCATCTAGCCTGTTAACATGTAATTCTGCCCGCCTTAAGCAAGTTGAGACGATATACATATATGATTTTTTTTTTTGTAAAATGTTTCGCACAGAAACATAATACGTTTGATTTTTTGTAACACACTATGTGGTTCGCTCATATAGTTACGCATGTGTATGTATATGTATATGCATTTGTTTTTTTATGTCACCGAATAACCGGCATGAAATACGTTTAACCCAAGACAAGCGTACTGTGGGAAGAGAAAAATTTTGAGTCCAAGAATTGGGAAAGCTAAAAGCGACAACAAAAAAGGGGGATTTAAGGTCTTGCCTAATTTTGGCCTAGCAATAGGCATTTGTATGTACGTCTATGGATCGCCCGAATGACTTAAATACTAAATATACCTATATATAAATTTCCGAAATATTTTCTCTTATAACTAACATTCACCGATTTATTCCTGTCGTTGCACAAAGCCCATAGTAGAGCAGTCACTTTGCTTCGTGAACATCTTTAGGCGAAGCAGTTGAATTTATGTAGTTTATCTGGAATAGAGACAAGAATTTAGTATGTGGAATTAGACTTTTATATAATAATTTTTATGGCATCCACTCACTCAGGTACCTTACTTCCGAATGGCTATGTCCCTCAAGTCGTCACACTTGTTTCGTCGTCTTCTTATGAAAGAAAAAGATTAATAAAAGAAATAATGAATTTCGTATAAGGAATGTAGGGGGTATTATTCGCCAAAATTAAATTTTTTGGTGGTCTTAGTCTCTACATATCCTTCAGTCAAGGCTGAGTCAGTTTTGTTTACTTACCAGTAATCCTAAGAGACACTAGGCATGGGGTCATAATAGGCTACATGCTTCGCCATTCGTTCAGCCAGGTTACTCCCACTTCAAATAGGGACCTATAAAATAGTTGTTAACACATTTTTATATTATACCATATTGGGAAAATTTTTAGATACTTTTTTTATGCACTTTAGTTTTTTTTGGTAATGAAATAAGTTCAATTACATGTTTTTAGAGCCTTTAGACCACTATTTACAATAAAAATTACCTTTGTTAGAGGCGACCAATTGTCGGCAGCCAACCCAACAGCGCCGGAGTTAAGTACAAAAACTGCTAACAAAGATACAACATACATACATACTTATGAATTAATTTGTTCAGAAACACTATATATATTACTAAGTGGAATCATTCACTTACCTGTGCCCATAAATAACGAGGATGAGGCTTTCCACAGGCTAAGGAACAATTATAATTGCCAAGGTCATGGTCCCGCGGTTTGTTCGCTTGTACCTATATAAATGCATATATTAAGGATGCCATAGAAGTATATTGTTAGATAAATTATAATATTAAATTCATAAATTACACGATGTTAATTTTTTATACTTACAGGTTAAGATAGAATTGAATATTTTAATAATGAAATAAAAATTACTTACATATTAGAATCGCCATCATCCTTCGTAGTAAACGTGCGTGACATTCATTCACGGTTGTCCATTCATGTATTATTTTTTTTTTGGTGCTGCCAAGTCGAGTATACTTTCCCTGGTCACAAAGTTCCAAATCACACTGTGCAAGTCTTATTGCTAAGCTGATTAGTTTCAGCGTGAGAGAGAGACGAGGGGAACAGCAAGGTTTCTTTTCTCCCCGGCTCTCTCTCCTAATACACTTATCTGCTTAGCAATAAGACTTGCATAGTGTAAATAGGGACAAACAGAGTTACCGTGAGGTTAGAGCTATGAATATATATTAATCTGTGGTACATACTGCGCAGGGAAAAACAAAAACAAACAAAATAACAGATAAATAATAAGTAAATAAAGTTTACTTAAGATCGGTGTGAAGGGAAGGAAGAGCGAGCACCGTATCAGGAAAATAAACGGCTCCTCTTCCAGGAATACGATTTGCTGACGGTGCGGGATGAGATAGAAATAAGATATAAATTTATTCTGATACTTACGGTGAGACCGGTAACAACAAGTGGTGGAAATGGTGTTGGTGTTTATTTTATTTTTAATATTTTATTAATAAAACTCTGTGAACAAAAAAGAAATAAACGTTACGTTATATGATATATACAATTAATATCAGCAGTTAAAATTTGTTCATGGCGAAAATCTAAGAATAAAAATTAAAAAAAATGGCTTAAAAAAGGAGACAAATATTTCCTGACAAGCCAAAGATTCTTTGTTAAACAAAAGACATATCTGTTAAATAAGCAACGATAATTACAAAATTAAAAGACTTTAAAAAAGAAAAAAGGAAATAAAAACCCACACCCAATCACACACATAAGCCGTCAGCATAATAAGCCACGGATAAAGCCAGTGCTGTGAAGTATATCAGCCACTGAGGTTAAACTCATCCAGCGTCGTCCACAAGCCGGAGGAAGTTCATCCATGGTCCACTAAACGCCCAGAAGAAGTCGCGAAGGAGCATAAGATTAAAAAAAAATTGTAAGATTGTTTAATTTTTTTTTTTATTATTGTTCAAGTGCCAAAGGCAAAATCTAATAATTTTAATTATACCAAATTGTGCTTTGATTTGTAATTTTTGTATTATATTATTTTTCTTTCTCTATTAATTTTTTTTTTGTTAAGTCTAAATTTCCAAATTCCACTTTGTTCTAATTAATTATACATACCTTGTTTTATACTTGAATTATATACATATATACATTTTTTTTTTTTTTTTTTTTTTTTTTTTTTTTTTTGGGAAAAACATTAACCGTACTGGGCTCTGTTAGCCCGCGTTTTAGGGGTGTTTTTCTTTAGCAGAAAATACTTCAAGGTTTTTGTTTAATGTAAAATTTAAATTATAGTTTTTTAAACTAAGGTGTTTGATTGATTGTTTTAATGAATATTATAATTCGAATTCCATGTTAATAAATAAATCACATACATCTGTATCTAAGCTTTCGAATAATGGAATAAATTGATAAAGAGAGGAGGTGATTAAGGGGTAACTTGCAGCACTGGACAGATGTTTGGGACATCTAATAAAACATGAGAGATGTCATGGTAGGGTGGGTAATAGAACCTGACATAACTTCAGACCTGACTTGCTAAAATGACGGGTTATTAAGGAGAGACAATGGAAAAGGTGTTTGCTTCGGGCCTCATACTTTTTGTTTTAATTTTTTGTCTAAATGCTGGTATGATTTTTTTTGTTGCTAGTGTCGTAGGCAGCAGTAAACCCCAGATTGGCTGGCAAGAACTCCACCCAAGACGGCGAGTATCTGCTATAAGTTTGTAGCAAAGTGATTTAGAAGATTGGACACAGAAGATACCAGAGTTAAAAAAAGTGACTTCTGAAAAAGCTAGAATCATCTATGACGCAGGTTCTGCGTCTGAAAGGGACAACTATAGTATATTTGTTATTAAGATGTTAACAACATAATCAAAACAAACGGGAGAAAAAATGTATTTTGTGAAATGAAAACGTGTACATATATGTGACAGAGCATAGAGAAAGAGACCTAAGAGTACAAAAAATCAATTTTCACTTTTTTTTTGATGTGGACAACATCTGAGCATCGAATGAGATTGATCCCATGCCCCAAAATGTTTTTTTAGTAAAATGTTTCGCACAGAAACATAATACGTTTGATTTTTTGTAACACACTATGTGGTTCGCTCATATAGTTACGCATGTGTATGTATATGTATATGCATTTGTTTTTTTATGTCACCGAATAACCGGCATGAAATACGTTTAACCCAAGACAAGCGTACTGTGGGAAGAGAAAAATTTTGAGTCCAAGAATTGGGAAAGCTAAAAGCGACAACAAAAAAGGGGGATTTAAGGTCTTGCCTAATTTTGGCCTAGCAATAGGCATTTGTATGTACGTCTATGGATCGCCCGAATGACTTAAATACTAAATATACCTATATATAAATTTCCGAAATATTTTCTCTTATAACTAACATTCACCGATTTATTCCTGTCGTTGCACAAAGCCCATAGTAGAGCAGTCACTTTGCTTCGTGAACATCTTTAGGCGAAGCAGTTGAATTTATGTAGTTTATCTGGAATAGAGACAAGAATTTAGTATGTGGAATTAGACTTTTATATAATAATTTTTATGGCATCCACTCACTCAGGTACCTTGCTTCCGAATGGCTATGTCCCTCAAGTCGTCACACTTGTTTCGTCGTCTTCCTATGAAAGAAAAAGATTAATAAAAGAAATAATGGATTTCGTATAAGGAATGTAGGGGGTATTATTCGCCAAAATTAAATTTTTTGGTGGTCTTAGTCTCTACATATCCTTCAGTCAAGGCTGAGTCAGTTTTGTTTACTTACCAGTAATCCTAAGAGACACTAGGCATGGGGTCATAATAGGCTACATGCTTCGCCAGTCGTTCAGCCAGGTTACTCCCACTTCAAATAGGGACCTATAAAATAGTTGTTAACACATTTTTATATTATACCATATTCGGAAAATTTTTAGATACTTTTTTTATGCACTTTAGTTTTTTTGGTAATGAAATAAGTTCAATTACATGTTTTTAGAGCCTTTAGACCACTATTTACAATAAAAATTACCTTTGTTAGAGGCGACCAATTGTCGGCAGCAAACCCAACAGCGCCGGAGTTAAGTACAAAAACTGCTAACAAAGATACAACATACATACATACTTATGAATTAATTTGTTCAAAAACACTATATATATTACTAAGTGGAATCATTCACTTACCTGTGCCCATAAATAACGAGGATGAGGCTTTCCACAGGCTAAGGAACAATTATAATTGCCAAGGTCATGGTCCCGCGGTTTGTTCGCTTGTACCTATATAAATGCATATATAAAGGATGCCATAGAAGTATATTGATATTAAATTCATAAATTACACGATGTTAATTTTTTATACTTACAGGTTAAGATAGAATTGAATATTTTAATAATGAAATAAAAATTACTTACCTATTAGAATCGCCATCTTCCTTCGTAGTAAACGTGCGTGACATTCATTCACGGTTGTCCATTCATGTATTATTTTTTTTTTGGTGCTGCCAAGTCGAGTATACTTTCCCTGGTCACAAAGTTCCAAATCACACTGTGCAAGTCTTATTGCTAAGCTGATTAGTTTCAGCGTGAGAGAGAGACGAGGGGAACAGCAAGGTTTCTTTTCTCCCCGGCTCTCTCTCCTAATAAACTTATCTGCTTAGCAATAAGACTTGCATAGTGTAAATAGGGACAAACAGAGTTACCGTGAGGTTAGAGCTACCAGCGTGTTATTTTTATTTACTATGATTTCTTTTGCTATGATTTTTTTTTGCTGCTACATTTTTCTCTCCCATTATAGGTCCACAAGGGGACTCCAGAATGGTGGGGCTTGTAATGTGCACCCTATAGATATTTGTGTATGTACACCTGTGTAAACACAGCAGTCAGGCCGATAAGGCAGTACTCACAGCTAATAGCTGTGAAAATTTTCGCGCCAGCTGTGAATATATATTAATCTGTGGTATATACTGCGCAGGGAAAAACAAAAACAAACAAAATAACAGATAAATAATAAGTAAATAAAGTTTACTTAAAATCGGTGTGAAGGGAAGGAAGAGCGAGCACCGTATCAGGAAAATAAACGGCTCCTCTTCCAGGAATACGGTTTGCTGACGGTGCGGGATGAGATAGAAAGAAGATATAAATTTATTCTGATAATTATGGTGAGACCGGTAACAACAAGTGGTGGAAATGGTGTTGGTGTTTATTTTATTTTTAATATTTTATTAATAAAACTCTGTGAACAAAAAAGAAATAAACGTTACGTTATATGATATATACAATTAATATCAGCAGTTAAAATTTGTTCATGGCGAAAATCTAAGAATAAAAATTAAAAAAAATGGCTTAAAAAAGGAGACAAATATTTCCTGACAAGCCAAAGATTCTTTGTTAAACAAAAGACATATCTGTTAAATAAGCAACGATAATTACAAAATTAAAAGACTTTAAAAAAGAAAAAAAGAAATAAAAACCCACACCCAATCACACACATAAGCCGTCAGCATAATAAGCCACGGATAAAGCCAGTGCTGTGAAGTATATCAGCCACTGAGGTTAAACTCATCCAGCGTCGTCCACAAGCCGGAGGAAGTTCGTCCATGGTCCACTAAACGTCCAGAAGAAGTCGCGAAGGAGCATAAGATTAAAAAAAATTGTAAGATTGTTTAATTTTTTTTTTATTATTATTCAAGTGCCAAAGGCAAAATTTAATAATTTTAATTATACCAAATTGTGCTTTGATTTGTAATTTTTGTATTATATTATTTTTCTTCCTCTATTAATTTTTTTTTGTTAAATCTAAATTTCCAAATTACACTTTGTTCTAATTAATTATACATACCTTGTTTCATACTTGAATTATATACATATATAAAGGATGTTTTTATTGAGGTATAGAACTTTAAGTTGGCATCACTTTTTTAACTGGCGGCCATTTTGTCAGCTGTCAAGTGATTAATATTTAGTTTGGTTTGCCATTTCATCATGAACAGGTTGACAAAAGAACAACGCTTGCAAATCGTGCAAATTTATTTCGAAAATAATGGTTCAGTTCGCGAAGTTTACCGCAAGCTTCGTCCATTTTATGGTCGACATAATCGTCCATCAGAGCAATTAATTCGGTTAACCATGGATCGTTTTCGCACTACGTTTGCTCTATGTGATAATACGCATCCGCAGAGACGTCGAACAGTGCGCACCGAAGAAACAATTGCCGCTGTAGAGCAGTGTTGAAGAGGACCCGAATGAATCGATTCGCCACCGTGCACAGGAATTGGAGCCGACTAACCGACTATTTTGTTCCCGAATTGGATGGCATGAATGTGGATGAGTTGTGGTTCCAACAAGACGG
This sequence comes from Tachina grossa, assembly GCA_949987645.1. Lineage (NCBI taxonomy): Eukaryota > Metazoa > Arthropoda > Insecta > Diptera > Tachinidae > Tachina > Tachina grossa. The sequence goes on from OX465277.1 coordinate 45,884,974, forward strand.
CGCTACATGCCACACAGCGCACGTCACAATCGATTTATTGAAGGAAACATTCGATGAGCGCATAATTTCGCGAAATGGACCTGTCAATTGGCCACCAAGATCGTGTGATTTGACACCATTGGATTATTTTCTTTGGGGATATGTGAAGTCGCTCGTCTACGCCAACAAACCAGAAACGTTAGGGGACTTGGAAGCCAACATTCGTGGCATTATTGCCAACATACGGCCCCATATGCTCGAAAAAGTGGTTGAAAATTGGACCTGTAGAATTGGCTTTATTCGAGCCAGCCGCGGCGGCCACATGCCCGAAATCATATTTAAACATTAATGGCATAAAATTATCCTTCCAATAAAGCCAAATTGATGGACATTAAAACGATTTTCTTGTGTTTTATTTCAATTCAAAGTTCTATACCTTTTTAAAAAACACCCTAAACATTTTTTTTTTTTTTTTTTGGGAAAAACATTAACCGTACTGGGCTCCGTTATCCCGCGTTTTAGGGGTGTTTTTCTTTAGCAGAAAATACTTCAAGGTTTTTGTTTAATATAAAATTTAAATTATAGTTTTTTAAACAAAGGTGTTTGATTGATTGTTTTAATGAATATTATAATTCGAATTCCATGTTAATAAATGAATCACATACATCTGTATCTAAGCCACATTGAAATTTCACGCTTTCGAATAATGGAATAAATTGATAAAGAGAGGAGGTGATTAAGGGGTAACTTGCAGCACTGGACAGATGTTTGGGACATCTAATAAAACATGAGAGATGTCATGGTAGGGTGGGTAATAGAACCTGACATAACTTCAGACCTGACTTGCTAAAATGACGGGTTATTAAGGAGAGACAATGGAAAAGGTGTTTGCTTCGGGCCTCATACTTTTTGTTTTAATTTTTTGTCTAAATGCTGGTATGATTTTTTTTGTTGCTAATGTCGTAGGCAGCAGTAAACCCCAGATTGGCTGGCAAGAACTCCACCCAAGACGGCGAGCCTTAGACGGTGCATACGCCAGCATACCAGCGCTGCCAACAATCTGGTCACTCCAGCATAATTCGTTTTGAGTTTTTTTTCCAACAGCTGCTCGCTCTGCACTACACCTGACGACATAACAGTTTCGTTCTTTGAAGAGAGTGGCACAAAAACAAAACAAAAACATTGGGAACAAGAACCAGTGTGCTTGCATAACATGCCAGTTTGTTGGTGAGAGAAGCAGTGGGAGTGGTTGGCATTATTTTTCAATACCGCAGCACAAAACCAATCCACACACAACTTGAAAAACAGCAAATGCTAAAAGAATGCAAAAAACACTAATAAACACAAAGCTGTGTGCACGTATACATTTTTATGCCAGATGAATTCAGCGTTACCGTCGGTGCTACTTTTTAGTAGCTATTTTTATCAAAGTATAACAAAACGTTTTTCTTTAGTGTTTGTTGGTTACGCGTTTTGGGGAAAATGTTTGATAAGTGTGACCATAGCTTAATCTGAGCAAATAAAGAATGCTGTGATGTGATTTTAAAAATATCTAAACTTAAAATCTTGGTACGAAATTGGTACAGCAATTTAACAAATTGTTCGGATGAAAATTTATATTCAAAGTTGTTTACATTTGCTTCATATGTTTATGTATATGTAGTTAGCTGTATGATATTACTCCTCCTGAACGGTTCTTTTTATAAATTGGGATTGTTAGAAAATAAATTAGTTAACGACCCGAAAGTCGAAACTTTTCATTCCATCATAGGTATCTGCTATAAGTTTGTAGCAGTTTGTAGAGTTTGTTGCACTGAATTAAAATTTTTTTTTAATACATGTATTTATTTATGGTATCTTCAAATATGAACTAACAATAAGTATTCAAATATTAAATCTAAAATATAATTATTAGGCCCGACCACTCTCGTACATAAACTTAGTGATAGTTATAAATAATACATAAGTAGTGATAATCAAAAAGGAAAAAAACGTATTTCAAAGTAGTCCCATCTGGAGTGTTGAGTATAAGAGCCCTTGTGTCCCTCTTTTTTAGGCGGATGTGTCCAGTAAAGTTAAAAATATTACGAGCAAGCGGATTAGGATGTGATTCGAGTTTTGTTAAATATTTGCCTGCGTATATTGCAATTTCTTCAATGGCATATTCAAATCACGATGTGTATTTGAATTTTTGATGTACCATGGAGCTGAAGTTATCATACGTAAAATTTTGTTTTGCCTTCGTTGGATTCTCTCGACATTGGCAGCTGAAGCAGTGCCCCATAGTTGAATTCCGTAGCACCATATAGGTTTCAAAAGTGACTTGTATATCAAAAGTTTGCAATCTAGACTGAGAGTTGAATTTCTACCAATCAGCCAATGTACCTGAGCTTATTTTAGTTTCATTTGTGTTAGCTTAGAATCAATTTATTTTTTCCATGTAACCCGTCGATCAAGGTGTATACCAAGGTATTTTACATGTGAATGTTGAGGAACAATTTGATTATTGATTCTAATGGGGGAACAAGTATCTTTTCGTAGAGTAAATGTTACCTGCGCACACTTCTGCTCATTTACTTTAATTCTCCATAACTTTAACCATAGTTCCAGTTGGGTAATATGTTCGTAAAGATATCGTGATTCCTCGTAAGGGTTTTTGTGCATGCTAAAGAAAGCTGTATCATCGGCAAAAGTAGATGTATGGATTTTAGTGCTAACAGGCATATCACAAGTATAAATCAAATACAAAACTGGTCCCAGTATACTCCAATGTGGCACACCGGCAGAGATAGATTTGGGAACACTCATGAAGTCTCCTTCCACAACAATGAATTTCCGGGATAGAATATAACTATCCAATAGCCTTAGAAAATTTATTGGTAGACATGTCTTCAATTTTAAAACTAGCCCTTCATGCCATACTTTATCAAATGCCTGAGAAACATCAATAAAGAGAGTAGAACAATACTTTTTTTCTTCAGTGGTACTATGGTGACTTGTAAAACCAAATTGATGGTCTGGTATGCACCCACTATCAGTTAGAATTGGGGACAATTTTGTCATAGCAGCTTTTCGAAAAGCTTTGATATTGTTGATAGTAAACTAATTGGTCTGTAAGACTCAGCCTTGGTAAGATCTTTGCCCGGCTTTGGAATCATTTTGACCTTGTCAAGCTTCCAAAATTTATGGCATTATTTTTCTTGTTTTCAAGGTTGCTCCTTTTTTTTTTCTTAAAATCCACTTTTTGATGACACCAGTTTTAAGAAATCCCCTTTTTGTGGCGCTTTCACGGGGTTTTGGTTCGAAATGTTAAGCCTACAGTACACGACATGTAAAAAGCCACATGCGTATGTAGCGATGATGTCACGAAAATTTTCAACCGTATCGAAGACATTTTCTGGGGCAGCTCGTCTGTAAGCTTGTTAATATATACATGTACATATGTTGCTAGTATACGGAATGTAGCAAATGTAGCATCGTGATGACGTCAAAGTTACGTCAGAACCGGCCTGCAGTACATGCCGTGTACTGCAGGCTTTAGAATTTTGTGAAAATATCTTCAGCCGTATTCATAACAAAAAGTAGATTGAGGTTTAAAATTCATATTAGTTAAAAAACATTTTAAGGCTAAATAACGTTTTTTAAATATTGGTATTCATAATCAGTTCTTTAACTAAAAATCAATTAACTTGATTTTTTAAAAACATCGTGGCAACACTGTATTCTTTATTTGTCACTTCCATATTAGTTCTGCAAAACAACGATTGTTAATTCACAAATTACTCTTGTCTATATATGTTTATTTGTCGCTTTTCAGAGAAATGTTGTTTCTGTAAAATAAAAGATGTGTTCCAACTTGTATTTAATAAAAATATAAAAAGAGTTCACAACAAATCTTTGTTAAAAGTGCTTTTTTATGATTTATTTTATTGTAGATTAAGAAGCACTAGAATAGCGAGCATTATTTTCTACAATTATATTATTTTTTTAACACATAAAATTAGAAAATAATGACTCGGAATGCAAACTGGAACCCTCCTTTTCTTTTAAATATTCTTTTGGAGTCTATTTGATATTTCGGCAATAGTTTCTATAAAAAAAAAATTACATTGTTTTCTTCTAAAAATGTAACACTAGCATATACACATACATAAGTACATACATACACACATACAGGCAGAGTTAAAAATGTAAACAAAAACGAAGCAAAATTACAACAACATCATCTTAAAATTGGTTTAAACATGGGGGCAGTCAATTTTAAATTTTGCTGATTTACGCAAAGTTTAAAAAACGTTTTAAGCTAAAATTCTATTATGAATACAACTTTAGCGAATTTTGCTTAGACAAGATTTGAAATGCTGTTTTAAATTTTTATGAATACGGCTGCTTATCTTTAACTTTTTTAGGTTGTTTTTTAAAGTCCTGCTTCTTTGACATCGGCAGTATGCGACAGCCAAATTATTATTAAACCGGCCACAAACAATACATTAATTTAATCGTGCGCCGCTAGGAAACATAATAATGGGAAATAAATGTAAACGATTTGGTATTTGCGGCGAATTTGACATCATCATATAATATCATTTAATTGCACTGTTATTTAATACATTAAGGGCCATTATTACAACTTAAAGTTAGTTAAAAGTAGGATTTTATCGGACAACTCTTTGAACTGAAAATTTTTCGACTGATGATCTTATCAGATGAATTTATTGGCATACAACCGTCTGGCAATAAATTGTAAGATTTTCTGACAACAGTGTGAACTGGCAAGGAATATTGTACTGGCAATTTTTGATTGCCGGTAAATTTTCAGCACATTGCCAGATCTGACAATCGTCTGTACATAGAATTAGTCATATTGAATAGTAGCTTCAAGGCGATACGATACACCTAAAGTAATTGGTTGGGTCATTTGGTCAAAAGAGGTGGAGTACGCGTTTACTGATTGAGCTAGAGCTAACTTTGATTTTTTTCCCATAGTGTGCTTAACGAAATAATATGCAGGACATCCTCCGTATTTAGCGATGTGATTACCTCCACAGTTGGTACATTTTTTCTTCTTGATCTTTTGATTTAGTACAACTAGCAGTACCGTACAATTCACCGCAGATGACACAAACTGTAGGTAATTTGCAGTAAGTTTTCGTGTGGCCATATTCTTGACAGTTATGGCACTATATGGGTCCTGAACGCTTGTGTGGTTCTTCAACTGATATTTTTCGGTATAAGAGGTATTTTAGGCTGCAAATCAGATGTATTTCGTTCTTTTCCAACTGTATATCATCCGGCTCCCGTTCAACACGAAATATAGGCTAGGGGATCTTCTCCCTATTCATTATATTAGTAACATATTTTAGCTTAAATCCTTGGTCGATAAGTGCACATTTTACTTCTTCATCGTCAACATATGAATCTCTGCCCTTCAATACTATCTGTAGGCCTTTAGCACTCTTAAGTTGGTATGCCTGGGAAATGCCAATACACAGCGCAGAACAATACTTTTTTTCTTCAAAAGTTCTTCTTATAAATTGAACCAATCTGTGAGTTTGTTCAATGGTGCTATGCTGACTTCTTAAACCAAATTGATGGTCTTGTAGGCACCCACTACTAATTAGAATTGGGGACAATTTTATTTTGAGCAGTTTTTCGAAAAGCTTTGACATAGTTGATAGTAGACTTATTGGCCTATATGACTCAGCCTTGGTTAGATCTTTGCCCAGCTTTGAAATTATCTTAACCTTGGCAAGCTTCCAGCTGTGTGGATAATACTCCAATCGTAAAATGGCATTAAAAATGAACAACAGGATTCCCATTGCAATACGACGCAAGTTCATCAGCATCTGGTTACTAATTCCATCAATAACCGGAGCTTTCTTCGGGATGAGTTCGGCAATTAATTTTTGTAAATCACGCGTCTTAAATTTTATGTGTTGAGGAGGTAGAGCGACTACACTCGGCAAATCAGCAACACCAGTACATATGTTTTCCGTAAAAACGGATTTTAAGTGCTCAGCAAATATTTTACCTTTTTCAGTATCGCTTCTTGCCCAACTTCCGGTAGATGTGCATAGAGGTGGCTTATACTCAACGGGTGTTTTAAGCTTTCTAGCAGCGCGCCACAATTAGACACTGGTGTGAAATCAAGACCTTCCAGACAATTTTTAAGAGATGCTGTTTTTTCAGATGCAAGCAACTCTTGGAGTCGTTTAGTGCACTCTTTAAATCTGATTTTACTTTGTGGTGATCTGTGCTGTTGCCATTCCCTTCTAGCTCTTATTTTTTTCACGTACGAGATGTTCAATGTCTGTAGAATAAATTTTATTTAACCCAGTCTGCGTATGGGAGATAGTGGCATGTTCAGCAGCCTGTTTAATATTCTCGCTGAGATTGGCAATGTGAGATTCAATATCATCGGGTGTTTTAAGCGTTATGTTTTCCGTACAATGACTACTGAGATATTTTTTGAACCCCAGCCAATAAACACGATTAATCATTTTACATATGGGTCAGGTAAGTTACTTCTTAATGGGCTACAAATTCTAATGATCGTCGGAGAGTGATCGGACGAAATCAGTAATTGAGTAGAAAGCAGGGCCAACAGTTCATGGCAAAGTAGAGAGGATTGTAGAGTCTTGAGGGGTTTTTTGGCCAAAACTGGACTCAGGAAGATCTAAACTACTACTGGACATGAATAGGAAAGCGATGCGAATCATGATAGGCGTGTTTACAGGTCACTGCTCAGTCAGAGTAAGAACCAGCATTTGGGAGACTGGCACTCCCGATTTTTGTAGGATGTGCGGGGATGAAGAGGAACCAGAAACCATTGAACATATTATCTGTCATTCCCCGAAGCTGCAACGTCATAGGCTTAGATGGCTGAGCAGACGTTTCCATGAAAGCATTACTGATGTCGGGAAGTATAAACTAGAGAACATCAGGGGCTTTATCATGGGAATTCGGTGGTTTAGTGATGGATCATAGAGTCACTTCTGGTTGAAAATGGGAGTGTGAATATTACTTTATTATTATTTTTTTTTTTGGATAACAGAAGGGAATCACAATGGACCCTATTGGATTTCCGAGTGGAGATGCGGTAAAGCACCATCCTTCCTAACCTAACCCTAAAATATTGGGAGGGGTAATGCTCATAAAAAAGGTAAAATTTGTGCTAGAGTGCTAAAATTTTATACAAAAGTAAGTGCATATGAGTACACCAATAGGAAAATCTTAAAACCAAGAACTTTTATCCGGTATGCGGGACCACGCCGTTAAAACTCCAATTCGTACTAGAGAGCTGAAATTTGATGCACAAATATATCTAGATCAGAGATCACTAGGAAAAATCTAAAAAACCAGTAGTTGCAATTAGGGGCGGGAACAAGCACTTTAAACTCAAAAGATCAATTTTATTGAAACTTTCAAACAGATTACACTTATTCAAAATAAAAATTTCCTGTTGTGAAAAGTGGCCGGGACTGCACCCATAATTTTTTTTAATGCATGTAGTTATTTATTGTATCTTCAAATATGAACTAACAATAAGTATTCAAATCTTAAATCTAGAATATAATTATTAGGCCCGACCACTGTCGGACATAAACTTAGTGATAGTTATAAATAATACATAAGCAGTGATAATGAAAAAGGAAAAAAAAGTATTTTCAAGTAGTCCCATCTGGAGTGTTTAGTATAAGAGCCCTTGTGTCCCTCTGTTTTAGGCGGATGTGTCCAGTAAAGTTCAAAATATTACGAGCAAGCGGATTAGGATGTGATTCGAGTTTTGTTAAATATTTACCTGCATATTTTGCAATTTCTTCAATCACTAGTGGCATATTCAAATCACGATGTATATTTGAAATTTTAATGTACCATGGAGCCGAAGTTATCATACGTAAAATTTTGTTTTACCTTCGTTGGATTCTCTCTAGGCAGCTGAAGCAGTGCCCCATAGTTGAATTCCGTAGCACCATATAGGTTTCAAAAGTGACTTGTATATCAAAAGTTTGCAATCTAGACTGAGAGTTGAATTTCTACCAATCAGCCAATGTACCTGAGCTTATTTTAGTTTCATTTGTGTTAGCTTAGAATCAATTTGTTTTTTCCATGTAACCCGTCGAAAAAGGTGTATACCAAGGTATTTTACATGTGAATGTTGAGGAACAATTTGATTATTGATTCTAATGGGGGAACAAGTATCTTTTCGTAGAGTAAATGTTACCTGCGCACACTTCTGCTCATTTACTTTAATTCTCCATAACTTTAACCATAGTTCCAGTTGGGTAATATGTTCGTAAAGATATCGTGATTCCTCGTAAGGGTTTTTGTGCATGCTAAAGAAAGCTGTATCATCGGCAAAAGTAGATGTATGGATTTTAGTGCTAACAGGCATATCACAAGTATAAATCAAATACAAAACTGGTCCCAGTATACTCCAATGTGGCACACCGGCAGAGATAGATTTGGGAACACTCATGAAGTCTCCTTCCACAACAATGAATTTCCGGGATAGAATATAACTATCCAATAGCCTTAGAAATTTTATTGGTAGACATGTCTTCAATTTTAAAACTAGCCCTTCATGCCATACTTTATCAAATGCCTGAGAAACATCAATAAAGAGAGTAGAACAATACTTTTTTTCTTCAATGGTACTATGCTGACTTGTAAAACCAAATTGATGGTCTGGTATGCACCCACTATCAGTTAGAATTGGGGACAATTTTGTCATAGCAGCTTTTCGAAAAGCTTTCATATTGTTGATAGTAAACTAATTGGCCTGTAAGACTCAGCTTGGGTAAGATCTTTGCCCGGCTTTGGAATCATTTTGACCTTGTCAAGCTTCCAAAATTTATGGCATTAAAAATAAGTAGTTGGATTCTAGTTGCAGTGCGAGGTAGATTCATCAGCATCTTGTTACTAATTCCATCAATACCTGGAGCTTTCTTCGGGTAGAGCTCAGCAATTTGTTTATGTACATCACGCATCTTAAACTTTAAGGGTCGAGGGGGTAGAGCAACTACACTCGGCAAATCAGTAACACTAGTACATGTATTTGGGGTAAATAAGGATTTTTAATGCTCAGCAAATATTTTACCTTTTTCAGTATCGCTTCTTTCCCAATCACCGGTCGAATTGCCCAGAGGTGGTTTAAGCTCAACGGGTCTTTTAAGCTTTTTAGCAGCGCTCCACAAAGAGTAATTAGATGCTGGTGTGACATCAAGATCTTCCAGATAATTTTTAAAAGATGCAGTTTTCTCAGATGCAAGCAACTCTTGGAGTCGTTTCGTGCACTCCTTAAATCTAATTTTAATTTAGGGTGATCTGTGCTGTAGCTCTTTTTCTTCACGTACGAGACGTTCAATGTCTGTAGAATAAATTTTATTAAACCCAGTCTGCGGATGGGAGGTAGTGGCATGTTCAGCAGCCCGTTTAATATTCTCGTTGAGATTAGCCATGTTAGATTCAATATCATTTGGTGTTCTTAGCTAAATATTTTCCGTACAATGACTAATAAGGTATTTTTTTAACCCCAGATCATTAACACGATTTATCAACTTTATATATGGATGAGGTAAGTCACTTCTTAGTGGGCTACAGATTGTAACGATCGTGGGAGAGTGATTGGATGAGAGATTTAGGGAAGCTTCAACGTGACTTAGTTTCCTAGAAATACTTTTTATGACGCCAAAGTCTATAACATCCGGAATTTTTCGTTTGTCAGCAGGCCAGTAAGTGGGCTCCCCACTCGAAATAATATCCAAACCCATTTTTGAAATTGTGTTGAACAACGCCCTACATTTGGGCGTAATAAGACGTGAACCCCAGAACGTATGCTTAGCATTGTAGTTGCCAGCTGCTACGAAAAAAGGTCCAAGAGATTTGTAGAATTTCTCGTATTGATCCTCAGTGATTGAAAATCTAGGAGGGGAGTAAATTGAAGATTTCACGAAATTTGAAAAAAATTCTCAATGCAGATTATTGTTGCTTGTAGATGTTCTTCACAAATGTTGTCAAGAATATAGTGCTTGAGTCTTGACTTTATTAGAATTGCTGATCCACCGCATGCTCTCCCTCTAGGGTCCTTTGTATCATATAACGTGTAGCCATTCGTTTTAAAGAGGCTTCTAGAAGTCAAATGAGTCCCAGAGACCAACAGTATATCAATATTTTTTCCGTAAGGAAGTGCTTAAGTTCATTTTTATGTTGGCGAATGCCGTTTGCGTTCCAGAAACATATTTGTAACGTGCTTATGGCTTGTTAATTAATGCTTGAAGCAGTGCATTCTGCATTTGTAGCATTTCTTGCATCATGCTAGTCATACTTGTTGTAAAGTTGTTGATAGTTTGCTTAAAGGCGATTAAAATTAAAGTTTGAGTTTGTATTTGTTAAATTATTTGATGGGGAAACATTTTGTGTGGGAATTGAATTTGTCTTAGCAGCATCTGGATACGATACACGGGAAGTAACTGGTTGGCTAATTTGCGCAAAAGTGGCTGAGGAAGCGTTTGTTGTTTGAACTGGAGCTAATTTACGTTTTTGCACCATAGCCTACTTGACAAAAGAGTACACAGGACAACCTCTGTAGTTAGCGGTGTAATTACCTCCACAATTACTGCATTTTTTTCCTCTTGATCTTTTGGTTTAGTACAACTAGCAGTGCCGTGTAATTCCCCGCACACAACACAAACAGCAGGTAAATTGCAGTAAGTTTTTGTATGGCCATATTCTTGGCAATTATGGCACTGCACGGTTCCTGAACGCTTATGTGATTTTTCTGTGATTTTTCTGTATAAAAAGTATTTTAGGCTATAAATAGGATGAGTCTCGTTTTTTTTTCTACTATATAAAATTCGGCTCCAGTTCAACAGAGAATAGGGGTTGGGGTACCGTTTCTCTGCTTATTATGTTAGATACACTTTTTACCTTAAATCCCTTGAGGACGAGTGCATCTTTTATTTCTTCGGGAACAACATAAGAATCTATGCCCTTCAATACTATCTGCACATCTTTAGCACTCTTAAGCTGGTATGTGTAGAAGCTTGTTTTATTTTTTTCAAATTCAGAAACCATTTTGCGGAAATCTTTTTTGTCATAAATTTGAATTTTCGTTTCATAGATGTTGCCACGTTTTATTGTTACAATGTGAAATTTATTCTCACCGATGACCGAAATTAATTTTTTAATAAGGGCATTTGAATTTTTCTCTCTCAAATATATTGGTGGTGGCTTGAATGTTTTATTCGAGGATACATCGGGTTTGTCGTTCTCATCTTGCAAAATTTTATAGCGGTTTTGGCGATTAGTTGAGGCTGCGCTGTTATCCCTAGACATTTTTGGAGCAGATGAAATTTTTGAAGAATTCGGGCTGCATCCACGCTTTACCATGGTTAAATATCTGTCCATTCCGACTTGTACCTTAGGTTTTGAACTGCTGTTATCTGTTGTAATAACTTTGTTAAGTGATGAACACGAGCCTGAAGGGGATGATATTGCTGACTTATATGAAGAAGTACTGTGCAACTGTAGTGTTAATGAATCACTACTATTTGACATTGGACAAAGTAAAGTTGATCGCTGACGAAAAATTGGATTTGCCGTTAAAAAAAAGACTCATCAGATTTATTACTTATATTGTTTTCCTTAAGAGTTTTAGAACTCACAGTAAAATAAGCATTTCTGCCGTTGGAACTCATTTCAAAATTTTTTGTATTTGAGGCACTCATACTCAGAATTGCTCGTCTATTCGTACTGTAAGGACTATGGTTGCAACCGCTAAGGATTTTTGTATTTTTGAATAAATTTTTATTGAATTATTAATAAAAAAGAGGGGAAATAATTATAGAGGTTGTAGAACTGAATAAAATGCAGTGAGAGCAGTAGTTCTTGATGGTGAGTATCAGATGGAGGTGTAAGCCTATTTAGGGGTGTAACGATCAGAGCTAACGCGTACAACAAGGCTGAAGCAAAATAATTACTTCAGTGTATTAGGAGGGCACGGGTAGCTTTTCGACCAAAGATTCCCACACTAGAGCAGGCCTTATTTCTTGTTGTTTTATCAAGCCTCTAAATTTTTGTGTATTTCGATTACAATACTAGTACAAATGTAATATAGTCTCGCAACGATCAAAATCCTACGAAGTTCCCCCCCCCCCCCCACAAGGCGACGAGCCATAGCCGCACACTTAAACACTAAGTTTTCAGGATAGTAGGACTGTTTGTTGACACCCTCAGGGCTGGCATGAGACATGAGAGTAAGTTATTTATATAATTTAAAATAATGTAGTTTCAAATTTTTTTAAAATATGACAAAATTAGTTCTTGGTAGTGAGTAAAGCGGCCCATACACTACAACAGCATGCACGCACAATCAAGCGATTGAGCGTTCATGCTCGAACCACACAACATACCAGCAAGCTGGTACAATATTCATTTCTTACAAAATTTCGGGATGGGTGGTTATGCATAGTGACACATATTTTGTTGCAATTATTATTGGTATGTTGTTAAAATTAGCAGCTATGTATAACTAAAGTTCTTAAATTCTGTTTACCATTGAAACAAATTATATTTCAACAAATTATATTACTTAAATGCATGTTTGCTCCATGACAACTTTGCTCAACTGAGCTAATTTCACCATATACCACACCTGCGAGCTGGTACCATCAGCAAAATATCAAACTGTACTTGACATCGCTACAGCAAACCGTACAATCGCACAAAATGCCCATACACGACCAAACCGCTGGCACAAACACTTGATTGCGCATGCATGCTGTTGTAGTGTATGGGCCCCTTAAACCAGTTTAGGGGTGTACCGATCAATGCTAACGCATACACCTCTGATGAAGCAAAAAAGTTATATATATAATTTAAATAAATATAATTGCAAACATTTTGTAAAAATATTACAGTGTGTGTCTGTGCATCTGTTTGTATGTACGAGTCCTTTTACAGACCAAACGGCTAGACCGATTTTGATTTAGTTTCTGTTTTCTGTTTGAAAGGTGACTTAATCGAGGATGTTCTAAGCTATATGTGAAGGAAATCTCTCAAGCCGTTTAGAAGATATCACATCTGTTTTAGATATATTCTGTTGAATCGGTGTGTCTTTGACGTCGCAGCTTCCAAACGGCCTGACCGATTTCTTTTTGTTTGAAAACTGAAGTGATTGTATATCTGTATAACACTGTTCTATTTTATTGAAATCGCAAAAAATATCGCAAAGGAGTTCAAATATCGCCAAGTAAATCGCTATTTAAAAAATTTCGTTGCCAAAAACAAATTTATCGCCACGTTGGCAAGATATCGCCATATCTGACAACACTGGTCCGAGGTATATATATATAATTTACCATACTTGGGAGGCAGTTTGTCCGACATCGACCATTAACACACCATCGGCTAGCTTATAATATTTGCTTCAAATCATACAAGTACGGTAAGCTAAAAAATCAATGGTTTCTTAGTTATTCGTAAAATAAAATTGAAAACTATTTTTTTAATAAAAACTTAAAAATAAAGGATGTAGAAAAATAAAATGAGTTCATCTGGATATAAATTATTTGCTGGATTTTGTATCGGTTTCAAAGCCTACTAAGCTTATTTTTTTTCTTTTGTGATTTTTAAAAGTATTATTATTTTATGAATTCTCATATAGTTTTTGAAAGTCTATGCATAAAGTAAGAGGTTTGTGACTGTTTAAAATTTGTGGTTAAAGTCTACTGATGATTTGGTTCAAGCGCCAATGAAATACGTATATAGACATGCTAAACTACCAGCAAATAAATTTCAATTATTTTAAAACTTAAAAATATTTTTTTTCTAAAAGCTCACTAAAATTCAAAACTACAAAATATTGAATTTTTGACCATTGTTTGTAAAGGCAAATATGTAAAAATATAATAACCTAAATATTATGAAAATCGGCTCAAAATTGTGAACTTTATTAGTAATTGATTGAAAACACTCAAACTCGCAAAACATCACCTTAGGTAGGGTTTGTTATTGCTTAATTTATAATAAAACGACAGCAGAGGGGAAAAACCAGAACATTTGCTTTAAAAAGTAGGACTTAAAAATACAACGAAATTTATTTGTTCCAATAATAACCACCCCTATCGTGAACAGTTTACCCGCGAAATATTTTACTTTTTCCCCAAATTGCAATCGTGAACAATTTTCCCTAGAAATGTGTTCTCTTTTTTGATTCCACTTATGGTGATTAATATTTTTCATGGATTTTTTCACTTTTCACTTGGTTTTGTTCACTTACTGAAGGCAATTATAAAAAAAAATTCCGCGAGAAACAATTTCAAGCAATAGAAAGTAATAGGGAAATAAAAAAATTCTAATTGGAAAAGCGAACAATTTTATTTATAATTGTTGTGTACTTTTGCAGGCGAACTGACTTAATACATCGAGTAGCTTCAATATTATACTTCCAATTATATACTAAAAGTTAAAAATAATCTATTGTAAGATAAGAGCAGTAAATAATGTCTACAATTAATAACAATAATTCCCTGCAACACACTTTTTATTGAATATGATTTCACACATTATTCACGATAAGGGTGATTAGTAACACTAAAATCTTAAATACGTATCGATGGTGCTGTGTAAAAAGGGTCAATCTCGCACAATTTTATATGGAATATTGGATTGGAATATTGTACCTACATAGATATTTACACATTTAATAATATTTACATACATAAACGCACAGGAATAGCACTTCATATATCAAAGTACAACCGATTGCACATGAAACGATAGAGCTACCTACTTTAATTAAACTTTTATTGTTAAGTTAAAATGTCTTGTTTGTTCATAAAATAAAAATTTTGAACTCTCGCTCAAAGCTACGTAATATGTATATTATTCTGACCATTTTTATTTAACTCCATCCATATTTTAAATAAATCTTCATAATTCTACGTCTTAAACTAACATACCACAAGCCTCATGAATAGTGTTATTTATAATATAAACTGGACATACAATACCAATTACACTACTTAACATCAAACATTTACATTTGATGAGAGGTAATTTTCCTTATGTATTTTCTTCCGCTGAATTCGAAAATCAAGGTTAAATTTTTTTATGGAACAGTTTTTGAGATATTGTAATTTTTTAATTCTGTCGACCTTTTTCACTTGACAAACCATATCTCGAGCTAGAAATGTCCGATTGGGTCTTTCTTGGTATTCAAGTGCAAAGTTTTGACATGACAAATAAATGTGTATAATCGGATCTTTGGCTGGTAAAGCTGTTCAAAATATATCGATACAAATAGGGCACATTTTAAAAAAATCATATTTTACAGTTATTCTATGCCCACAGAAAAGTACAAATCGTTAAAAAAAAAATGTCTGGTTGGTGTTTATGTACATAAAGGTAATACTTTTAGAGAAGAACTAAGACCAACTAGGAAGAAATCTACCGAAAAATTACAAATTTATAAGCGATTGAGTGAATAAATCCACATATGGGATTTTCCGAATACTAGATTTTTTCGACAATTTATGAGTTCAGTTGCTGATACGCAAATATATATAATTTGTTATTTTTATGTATTTTGACTTTCTAATTACTTTTATTTATTCACTCAATCGCCTTATGAGTACTCCTGAAACTATATCATCCAGTGTACCTTCAGGAACATATAACCCAGCTTGAGAAATGATTAAAATTATGGAGAATAAAAGTAAACGAACAGAAGTGCGTACTCTACGAAAAGATACGTGTCCCCCAATTAAAATCAACAGTCAAGTTGTTCCTCAATATTCAGACGTGAAATACCTTGTTAGTCACTTTGATCGTCGCACTGTGGACCATTTTACGAAATGGCGGCCAAAAGTAATTTTTTTATGGTCACTGATTGAAAAATGCTAAAGTTTATTCGAAAGTAGACACCAGGGGGTCGATTCTGGTTCTGTGATAATGTGAAATGAAAAAAAACTTTTCATTTTCATTTACACAACCATTTTGCATAATACTTTTCACAATTACATAAAATGCGATTCTCGTTGCTATTATGAAAACATTGTTTTATTCCGTTGTGCCTATGAAACTTTTGTTTTTATGCTACTGAAATATGTCATCTAAATAAATAATATTAATTATTATTTATGTACATATTGCAAGGAACTCGGTATGAGCATAGGTAAAAGTGTTTAAAGTCTTATCGCTACATAATTAAACTTAATATTTGTCTCTTCTTTATTATAGATTGGGTAAAATTGACGCTTCCAATTGCAAGGTCCCTTGTTTGTTCTGAATCATCGTCACAAGCAGAATTTAGGACAAACTTCTTCAAACCATAGGAGTTATTTTCGTTTCTTCTGTAGGAATAGGGAAATGTGCTATGCTGTGCACGTCTCCTGTCGAGCTTAAATGTCAAACAGTAGTTGTGCTGAATAAAGGTTTTCTTTTTATCTTGCCTGTAGCCTTTAATGAAAACCTTTGTCAGCCATGAAGTTCTGCAGAAGGCTGGGTACGCAAAAATATTTACTCAGGAAAGTATTTATTATTATTATTCTTATACTTAGGAGAGAAACCCCTTTATTCCGGCCGACAGCTTTGAAGGCTAAGAACTTATGAAGCTACGGTTTGATATGCTCGTAAAATCTTATGTTTTTGTAAAAGGCAAATGATGCCCATCGTGACATCATTGACGTTATTATTTCCTTTTTTAAATGCTACCGCGCACATCTTATACCAGCGCATTTAATTTTCCACATTCTATCATCATAAATTTTAGCATGACCCAAAGGCATGACCTATATGTACCTCTCTGCACTTTTCTTCTCTGCAGACACATCTGTTACTGTATTTTTTTTATTAACTGAATTTCGGAATTGTCGCTTGCAATTTCAACATCCACCTCTAAATAATTCACAAGATATTATTTTTGATTACGTACTTAAATTTCGGACTTGTTGTTAACAATTTCGACATCCTCTAAATAATTTAAAATAAAAAAAAATTTGATTTTCGCCGTTTCGTTTTTTCTAGCTTCTTTACTGTGTTTCACGTAAATATTTTTTGTGTAAAATAATTTATCATATGAAAAGTTTTTTAAGTTTTTTTTTCACAGTTATACTAAACAAGAATCAACAGAGTTATGTAGCTGTGCAACTTTTTGTTCCATTCCCCATTTTTTTTGCATAATGAAAATATATTTAAATTCTTTTCATTTTTCACTGAACGGGAATCAGAAATGCTATGAAATCGTGAAAAAACTTTTCATTTCATAGTTTCACAGAACGAGAATCGACCCCCAGTTAACCTCGGAGCCAAAATCTTAAAACTTTATTTTAACTCTATCACAGTGAACGGGGTGACTCAAAACGGAAATTTTCAGTATTTTGCTAAAATGGGAAATTTCTTAGTAAGCTTTTGATTTTGAAACATCTATAACTTTTTGGTTTTACAAGACATTCAATCGAAATAAATTTTGTATAATTACCTTATTTATTAGCTTTCAGTATGAGAAAAGTGAAGTGTTTATAGTTTTTAGAAATAATTTTTTTTTGTTCTTTTAAAAAGGTCCAAATGTTCCTAAACTCTTCCACTTAACAGAACATAACTTCCACAAGTCAAAAGGGAACAAAAAAAGAATAGCACTCTTTTGTAGCCGAGACTTTTCTCTAAATTTCTATATCCCATTGTGCACCCGGAACGATCCGACCGTGACAACCAGAATAATTTGTCTAAAACAAGGTCAATATTTTTTTTGCAAAATTTTAGTAAAATAGTTATAAAAATATTTATATATGCTATATATATATATATATATATATATGCTATTTTTTGAAGTATTTTAGTTTTTTTTATCCAACCGCTATTATGAAGGACGGTTTCTAGATGGATATGCGAATTTCTAAATCATGTACAGTTGGTCAGAAAAATATCTTGCAACTTAAAATAAAGTAAATTTATATAATTCAGGTTAGTCAGTTAGTTCTCGTTGAACCTTCATAGTGAAGAGACATTAAAGCGGATTTTTTTTTACATACATACAAACGAAGCAAATATAAAAAACAACAAAATCAAAAATCATACGAAAAATATTCGTAATACATATTCACCTTGATAAATAAGCTTATTGGCTTTACTAATATTTTTTACATAGCAAGAAATAGCAAAAACAAAAAAAAAACCGTAAACACAACACAGTTCCCTTGAGGAATAATACTCTGTATGAGTACCTCAAAGGAAAAAAATTTTGAAGTGAGTTCTAACGGCAGAAATGCTTATTTTACTGTGAGTTCTGAAACTCTTAATGAAAAAAATATAAATAATAAATCTGATTAAAATCTTTTTTTAACGGCAAAGCCAATTTTTCGTCAGCGATCAACTTCGCTTTGTCCAATACCAACTAGTGAATCGTTAACATTACCATTGCCTAGTACTTCTTCATTTAAGTCTGCGATATCATCCGCATCGGGCTCGCCCTCATCACTAAACCAAGTTATCACTACAGATAACAGTAGCTCAAAACCCAAGGTACAAGTGGGAATGGACAGATATATAACAGTGGTAAAGCGTGGGCGAAGCCCAAATTCTTCAAAAATTTCATCTGCTCCAAAGATGTCTAGGGATAACAGCGCATCATCTACCAATCGTCAAAATCGTTTTTCATTATTGCAAGACACCGACGACAAGCCCTCTACATCATCGCAAAAGTCTTTTAAGCCACCACCTATTTATCTGAGAAAAAAAATTCTAACGCGCTTATAAAAAAACTACTGTCGACCATTGGTGAAAATACTTTTCACATCATTCCAATTAAACGAGGTAATATTGATGAAACTAAAATCCAAATATATAATGAAAAAGATTTCCGAAAAATTGTTAGTGAATTCGAAAAAAATAAAACAAATTTTTACACATACCAACTTAAGAGTGCTAAAGGCCTACAGATAGTATTAAAGGGCATAGATTCATATGTTGAACCCGAAGAAGTAAAATGTGCACTTGTCGACCAAGGAGTCAAGGTAAAAAATGTTACCAACATATTTAATAGAGAAAAGGTCCCCCAACCCCTATTTCGGGTTGAACTGGAGCCGAATGACATACAATTGAAAAAAAAATGAAGCCCATCCAGTTTATAACGTAAAGTATGTCTTACATCGAAAAATCACAGTTGAAGAGCCACGTAAGCGTTCAGGTCCCGTACAGTGCCATAATTGCCAAGAATATGGCCATACGAAAACTTACTGCAAGTTACCTACAGTGTGTGTTATCTGCGGTGAATTGCATGGTACTGCTAGCTGCACTAAGCCAAAAGATCAAGCAGAAAAAAAATGTAGTAATTGTGGAAGTAATCACACAGCTAACTATAGAGGGTGCCCTGTATATTCTTTCGTTAAACAGGCTATGGGTCAAAAACCCAAGTTAACTCCAACTCTACAAGTAAACGCGAACTCCGACACTTTTGCTCAAATCAGCCAACCAGTTACTTCACGTGTATCGTATGCTGATGCTGCTAAGACTAGTTCAATTCCCACGCAAAATGTTCCACCGCCAAATAATTCAACGAATTCAAACTCAAGCTTTAACTTTAGTCGACTTGAAGCTACTATTGAGAATCTGGTGCTAACTATAAACAACTTTACTACAAATATGACAAGTATGATGCAAGAAATGCTGCGAATGCAGAATACACTGCTTCAAGCATTAGTTAATAAACCATGAACACGTTAAAAATATGTTTCTGGAACGCAGACGGCATTCGCCAACATAAAAATGAACTTGAGCACTTCCTCATGGAAAAAAATATTGATATAATGTTGGTTTCTGAGACTCATTTGACCTCAAGAAGCTTATTTAAAATAAATGGTTACACTTTATATGATATAAAGGACCCGAGAGAGAGAGAGAGCATGTGGTGGATCAGCAATTCTGATTAAGTCAAGACTCAAGCACTATGTCCTTGACAACGTTAGTGAAGAATATTTGCAAGCAACGAATATTTTCGTAGACAATTTTTGTGCGAATTTCGTGATATCATCAATTTACTCACCTCCCAGATTTTCAGCTACCGAAGATCAGTATGAGAAGTTCTACAAATCGGTTGGATATTGTTTCGTGGTAGCTGGTGACTACAATGCAAAACATACGTACTGGGGATCGCGTCTTGTTACACCTAGAGGTCGAGCCTTGTTCAATACAATTTCAAAAATGGGCTTAGATGTAATTTCGAGTAGTAGGCTCCCCAACTTACTGGCCTACTGACGTAAGAAAAATTCCAGATGTTATAGATTTTGCCGTCACTAAAAATATTCATAGGGACTTAATTACTTAATTCGTGTAGAGGCCTCTCTAGATCTGTCCTCCGATCACTCTCCAACAATAGTTACAATTTTCAACCCACTAAGGAGTGATTTAACTAACTCATATGTAAAGATGATTAATGGAATCAACTGGCTGGCATTCAAAAAATATCTTAGTAGTCACTGCGTAGAAAACATTCAGCTTATATCATGCGATGATATTGAATTTAACATTGCCAATCTTAACGAAAATATTAAACAGGCTGCTGAACACGCCACTACCTCCTATCCGCAGACCGGCTTTAACAGAATTTATTCTACGGAAATTGAACGTCTTGTATGTGAGAAAAGGAGAGCTAGAAGAGAATGGCAACAACACAGATCACCCCTAAATAAAATCAGACTTAAAGAATGTACTAAACGACTCAAAGAGCTGCTATCGTCGGAAAAACTTGCACTACTGGAAAAGTATTTAGAAGGTCTTGATGTAACGTCCGCATCTAATTACTCTTAATGGCGCGCTACTAGAAATCTTAAACGACCCGTTGATCTTAAATCATCATTGCGTACTGCGACCGGAGGCTGGGCAAGAAGTGATAGTGAGAAAGGTAACTTATTTTCTGAGCATTTAAAATCTGTATTCACTCCCAATTCATGTACGGGTGCTGCTGATTTACCGAGTGTAGTGTCTCTACCCCACGTCCCTTAAGGTTTAAGATGCGTGAAATACAAAAAGTAATTGCTGAACTCAACCCGAAGAAAGCTACAGGTATTGATGGCATTAGTAACAAAATGCTCATGAACTTGCCTCATATTGCAATAAGAATCCTGCTATTTATTTTTAATGCTATTTTAAGAATGCAGTATTTTCCACATAACTGGAAACTTGCCAAGATCAAAATGATTCCAAAGGCGGGCAAAGATCTTACCAAGACTGAGTCATATAGGCCTATAAGCTTACTATCTACAATCTCAAAGCTTTTTGAAAAGCTGCTCATGACTAAATTGTCCAAAATTTTAACTGATAATGGGTGCATCCCGCAATATCAATTTGGCTTTAGAAGTCAGCACAGCACGATTGAACAAACGCATAGACTGGTCCAAGTTATAAGAAGAACATTTGAAGAAAAGAAGTATTGTTCCACTCTCTTTATTGATGTTTCTCAGGCGTTTGATAAGGTATGGCACGAAGGCCTAGTTTTAAAATTGAAGACATATCTGCCAATAAACACTCAAAAGCTTTTGGAAAGTTATATTGTTGATAGGAAGTTCACTGTTATGGAAGGAGAGTTCACGAGTGTGCCCGAATCTATATCTTCTGGTGTGCCCCAGGGTAGTATTCTGGGTCCTGTCTTGTATTTAATATATACTTGTGATATGCCTGTGAGCAATAATATTCATATTTCTACTTTTGCCGATGATACAGCCTGTATGAGTGTGCACGAAAACCCTTATGAGGCATCCCGCAATCTCCAGGAACATATCACTCAGCTGGAAATATGGTTGAACTTATGGAGAATTAAAGTCAATGAACAAAAGTGTGTCCATATAACGTTCACCCTAAGAAGAGATACTTGCTCCCCCATTCGAATCAACAATCAAAATATTCCTCAACATTCCCAAGTGAAATACCTTGGTATACACCTTGATCGAAGACTTACATGGAAACATCATATTGACTCTAAATTAACTCAGATGAAACTTAAGTTAACTTAAATATATTGGTTGATTGGCAGAAACTCAACACTCAGCCTAGACTGCAAACTTTTATTATACAAGTCGCTTTTGAAGCCAATATGGCGCTACGGAATTCAGTTATGGGGCACTGCTTCAGCTTCTAATGTCGAGAGAATCCAACGAAGGCAAAACAAAATTTTACGGTTAATAACATCGGCTCCATGGTACATCCAAAATTCTATTATACATCGTGATTTAAATATGCCACTAGTGACTGAAGAAATTGCAAAATACGCAGGCAAATATTTAACAAAACTCGAATCACATCCTAATCCGCTTGCTCGTAATATTTTGAACTTTACTGGACACTTCCGCTTAAAAAAGAGGGACACACAGGCTCTTATACCTAACACTCCAGATGGGACTACTTGTAAATACTTCCCCTCCCCTTTTTTTCTTATCACTACTAATGTATTATTTATAACTACCACTAAGTTTATGTCTGACACTGGTCGGGCCTAACAATTTTTTTTTTATAGATTTAAGATTTGAATACTTATTGTTAGTTCATATATGAAGATCCAATAAATAAATACATGCATTACAAAAAAAAATATAATTCAGGTCACAAATATACTCTGCTTTTTTAATTTATTTATCATGTTTATAAAGGCATGTAACAAGCACTTGTCAGGTAAAACTACAAAATTAAAAAGAATACCGCAATTAGGGATTTTTTTTGTTTTCTTATGATTATTAAATTAAAATTAAAATGGAAATTCCGGAAAAAATGTATGCAAAATATTTTTGTGACTAACTTCATAGGTGTACGCATGATACAATAATACGTGCACCCATGAAAATGAAGAAAAAAGAAAAAAAACAAATTCAAGAAAAATATTAGAATTAAAATGATCCATCAGCCAAAGTAAGGGAAAGGAAACACAAATGATGGAAATACAGCAAGGAGGTTTTTTTCAGATCCAGAAGCTGCAGCATCTATTACAGGTGTAGACGAAAAATACTCTTCGAGATATATGTCATCCATGGGGAACAAACAATTCAACACAATATGCTACCAATAGGAGATCTGTCTGAAGAAGCGCAAGAAAAAAGAAACAATGACTAAAGATTCTTTCGCGAGCAGAACACACGAAAAATTTCCAGGTGCTGTGCTAATGAAGACTGGACTACTATTTTATTATGCACATCAGATCCATATATGTCCAATATTCGACAAAAAGGAAAAACTAGCTCTATTGAATTAGACCTAGAAGCTAAACTACTTCTAGAAGATGAAAGTCAAAGCTATTTAGAAGAAATATTTACTAAAATTGTTTAAATAATAGTAATTTTAATTTTTAAGTTTACAAATTTATTAAAATTTTGCGTACAAAATGTATAATGGGTGGTATTATTGATTCCGCAAGGAAAGGAAAATTTAGTGGAAAGAAATATCGATCGATATGAAAATTGCAATTATTCATTCCTGCGGTATTCTCTTTCCGCGAAGTTAATTTAACATCCCTGTTTTAAGTAATTATGATTTGATGTTGTGTCAGCTGATGGGAAAAAGTCAACAAATTTTAGATTTGATTTTAGACGCGAGTGTTAAATCTTTTGTTATAAATAAAATATGGATACAAATGCATTTTTTTAAGATAGTAGTGACAGTGATTCTTTGAACAACCGATTGTAAAGAAGAGTTTTACGCTATAAATCTGGAGATGTGTTGCAGATGAACGATAGAGAGTAAGTTAAAATAAACAAATGTGAACCGGTCTCCTGGTAAATGAAAGCTATGCTTACTTTTACAGCTTCCAACGAGGTAGCATTTAAATATATTTTGTCTGAGTTAGACTCTGCATGCTCAGGAAGTGGTCGACAAGGAGCTATTTCCGCCAAATATAAACTATGTGCTTGTTTAAGATTTTTTGCAGAAGGCAGCTATCATCATAGTGTTGGTAAGGATTTCAATGTCAACATAGCCCAATCAACGTTTTGCAAAGTGCTGAATGAATTTTTGAGCAAGTTAGAAAATTTATTGTGCAGCAAATGGATATCCATAAGCATGAATGTAGACGAGGAAAGAATAGCCAAAATGACTTTCTATGATAAATGTGGTATCCCAATGTTGTAATGGCTGTCGATGGTACCTATGTTAAAATTATTGCTCCAAATTGCAATAAACACCTTTTTTTAATAGTAAAGGATACTACAGCATTAATGTTATGATTGTAAGTAAATCTTTATTGACGTGGCTTGTACATATGTATGCTATTTTTATAATTGTGTAAATACAGATATGTGATCACGAGCAGAAAATATGGTATTTGTCTTCACAATATCCTGGAAGTTGCCATGATTCCCACATTTGGGAAATGAACGCTGCAAAAACATTCCTTCAATCAAAACATAGCAATAGAAGATATTGCCTAGTTTTGGGTAAGTAAATTGAAAAATTCTCAGCAACAAAGTTGCGTAAGCAAATTTTAAAAATTGTTACAGGTGACAAGGGGTATCCTTTACAACCATGGCTACAAACACCTTACAGAGAGCCAGTTAACTCTCCCAACAAAATTAGATTTAATACCGCACATTCTAAAGGCAGAATTATAGTAGAAAGAACTATTGGAGTGCTCAAATCTGTTTTTAGGTGCCTTAAAAATGAACAGGGCTTACATTATGATCCAGAAAAGTCTGCAAAGATCATAAATAATTGCTGTGCACTTCACAATATTAGACTTCATTACAATATTACAGGCGAGGAACTTGATTTTCCATTACCTGAAGAAGAAGATCCAATAAACGATCCTGTTGAAGATGATTTTAGTGGGGTAGCAAATGAAATAAGAAACCAAATACTACAGAATTTTTAATTTGTAATTCAATTTTATTTAGCTAAAATGTATATGTAAATAAAAATAAAGAAATAACAAAAAATTATCACAATTCATATTTTTTTGGAATTTAGATACGTAAGTATGTATATATGTGCGTATGTATGTACTAAATAAATTCAGTAAAGTGCGACTATGACTCGCGCACATAGGGTTCCGTACGAACACTAGATATGTAATTTAATACAAACTTCATCCTATATAATATATAGTTTTGGCATTTTTTTCGTTTTTGGGGTCTTTTCGGTTTTTTTGTTTTGTCGTTTTTTTCGGTTTTGGCGATTTTTTTAAGTTTTGGCTCTTTTTTAGTTTAGACACTTTATTTTATTGTTTTGGCGATTTTTTCGGTTTTTTGGCGTTTTTTTCATTTTGGCGTTTTTTTTATTTTTGGTGATTTTTTTTAATTTTTGCGATTTTTTGTTTAGTTAATTTTTTTTAGTTTTGGTGACATTTTCGCGTTTTGGCGATTTTTTTCAATTTTTTGCGTTTTTTTTCATTTTGGCGTTTTTTTTATTGTGGCGATTTTCTCGAATTTGGCGATTTATTTTAGTGTTAGATTTTTTTTTAATTTTGGCGATTTTTTTCGTTTTGGCGATTTTTTTTAATTTTTGGCGATTTTTTTTTTGGTTTGGCGATTTTATAATTTTCGGTTTTTTAGTGTTACCGTTTTTAAAAATTTCAAGTGTTTGCCTCTTACGGTTTCCAAGATATAGCAAATTGTCAAAATTACATAGTCAACATTGTATTAACTGTTGGACCAGCCTTTAATTTAAATTTTTTAAATTTTAGTGTTAATTGTTGTAGTCTGTATAAAAATACACTAATTTTACAAATTTCAAGTTTCAATATACATATGTTCATACAATTGTATGTATATTACATGGGATTTTAACATATTTCATTGCTCGTTTTGGAACACCCTTTAATTTTTAATTCTCATGTATTTGTTGTTGTAGCGGCCAAGGTTCTACATACTGTGTCCAAATTTCAGGTCCGTTGCTCTTACGGTTCCTGAGAAAATACCGTGTGACGGACAGCGTAGCGAAAACAATAGGGTTCCTTTTCACCTTTGGTGTACGGAACCCTAAAAAAGTTTCACAGACCAGTATTATAAGTACATGTAAGCGGTCCTACCGCAACTCTTTGTCCAGCTTCTCAATTTCAAGTTGCAAAATTCTTTCTTTGAGAACAATCTTTTTCATTAGTATATATAGCCCTCTTTATGTCTTTCAAAGCTTTATGGTTGTCTTTGTTTTGCTCTTTTATCATTTCCAAAGCAGATGCGTCATCGGAAGCTATTTTTTTGTACATTAATTTGCTCTTTAAGCAGTTCCGGCTGGTCCTATTTTCTCGCCCTTTTAAGCGATCGTGAAGTAACATTTATGGAAGAACTGCTCTGTGTGCTGGTTTCTTTATTCCCAGTAATCAACGTTAATTGAGGACATATATTTGGTTCTAACGGCAGACTTATTTCCGAAAAAGTTGAATTATAGTGACTTTTAGGTAATGCATCCTTCTAAATACCAAAATTGTTAACATTTGCTATGCCATAAACCGCCGTATTTAGATATAAAAGAACGCTAACCTCTTCTTCTGTGCCGGTTAGTGGCATTTCTTTGTATGTGCCACCTCCCGTTCCTATTAAAAGCTGTTTAGTATTAGTTAGTATTTTTTATACACCACTTTTATAATCTGTCCATACCTATAATGTAATATATGTAAGTTATAATCACATTAAAAACATGTAAAAATATAATTACACTATGTACCTTTTTCCAACCACAGGAATCTTTTAAAGGCGGTCCGGAACCATTAAGGGTTAGCGCCAAGTCTTCCCGGAATTTTTTCATGTCTGCCGGAGCGCGCTGGCTAAGGCCACAAGCAATATCTTGATTTTTTTTTCAATAAATCTACCATTGCTTCTATTTGCATTTTATTTGTATATTTTTCTCTTTTGCTCCTATAAAAATTAAAAATCAAACAAATTAATTACACAATTAAACAACACTTTAATAAAAATTTAAAATTTACTTACATTTTTATTTTTTCCGTTAACTTTCCGACATACAAAATGGAGGAAAATATCTATATTGTGGAATCAATAATATGGCAATACCGCAAATGTAGAGATGATACCGTAACAACGGAAGGTTACCGCACCTGCGCAATGAATAATTGCAAATTTTTTCTTCCGCACAAAAAATGTTATCCGCAGCCGTGGAACGGCATCAATAATCGGAACCAATTTTTTTTTTTTTTTCGACTAGAAACCTAAGGCCGGGTTCCCATTTGTGTGCCATGTGCCACACAAGCGTAAAAAAAGCGTAACCGCTAATTACAAATGAGATTCAGACATTTATTAAGTTAAATAATAGACAATTTTATATAATCTAGCATGATGGAAAACTGTTTAAATGAATAATAACATGTTTGAATCAAACAGTTTTTCATTAGTAATTAGTTGGTTACGCTTTTTTGGGCAACTGACACCCAAGAAATGCCAGATGTAAACTCAGCCTAAGACGTAGGTATATTCATTAAAACCTCTTTAGCTAAGGAAAATTTATAACAATGTTTGCATTTTGGATGCTCGCTTATTGATAAGCTAATTTTTAACTCAAACTTATTCAAAAACCAACATTTGGCCCTTCATTCTAAAAATTTCACGGAGGCCAAAATTTGGCACTTTCTGAAAGAATTTAAGTTATTAATAAGTATAAGTTGTAAATAAAATATAAGACTCTGTGCAAAACAAATCTTTTAAACAAGTTTTAATACCTCGCTTTTGTACTTGTACCAAAAATCAGCTAAAACTTAAAATGCATTTTAAATCTATCATAACTATTTCTCTAACCGGTCGATTTTAAAGTTTTATATCTTAAACTTAAAACCTAGTGAACAAAAAAAAACTGCAATACAAAATTCCAATCAAGTCAAAAGTTATATATTTTTGACCGCCATCTCGCGAAATGGTCCATTGTGAGTCGGCTTGCATGGAAACACAATATTGACTCAAAGCTAACAAAAATGAAACTTGTATTAACTCCGATATATTGGTTGATTGATAGAAATTTAACTATCAGCTTAGATTATAAACTTTTAATACACAAGTTGATTTTGAAACCAATATGGTGATACGGAATACAGCTATGGAGCACTGCTTCAGCTTCCAATGAAGACAAAACAAAATTTTACGTATGATAACATCGGCTCCATGGTACATTGAAAATTCAAACTTACATCGTGATTGAAATATGCCACTAGTAACTGAAGAAATTGCAAAATACGCAGGCAAATACTTAACAAAACCCAAGTGCCATCCTAAGCCCCTTCCTCGTAACATCTTGAATTTTACTGGACACATCCGCTTAAAAAAGACGGACACTACGGTTCTAATGCGCAACATTCCTGATGAAACTTCTTGAAAATATTTTTGTGCTTAATACATTTCCTCTCACTAAGTTTATGCCTCACCACTGTTACCATATGTGAAGATTTATCTTACTTTTGAAGTTTTTAGACATGTTAAAAGGACAAAAAAAATTCTTATCTAAAAATAAAATTTTAAAAAATTTTACTTTTGGTACTTATAATATATTAATGAGAGATTTTTTGACTAAACTACTTACAAATTTTCTAGTTTGCTTCTTAATGATCTTACACATATTCTATATTTTGTAAATATTTTGTGTTATTTGGCTTTACTTTTAATAGTTCACAAGAACCAAAATAGATTTTAACTCATTTTCATTAATTAAAATAACAAAAAAGATTTTTGATAAAAAAAGATTTTTTTGCTCGACTTGAAGATTTTTTAAAAATAAATATAGCAACACTGTGCCTGACACTGGTGGGGCCTAACTAATTATATTTATAGTTACGATTAGAATATTTATTGTTAGTTCACTTTTGAAGATACAGTAAATAAATATCAGCACAAAAAAAATATATGAATTAAATCCTTGGAGGATGAGTACATCTTTTATTTATTCGGGAAAAACTTAAGAATCAGTATAGATTGTAAACTTTTAATATACTAGTCGATTTTGAAACCAATATTATGCTACGGAATACAGTTATGGAGCACTGCCTTAGCTTCCAATATATATATATATATATTTACATACATATATACATATATTTACATACATAAACGCACAGGAATAGCACTTCATATATCAAAGTGCAACCGATTACACATGAAACGATAGAGCTACCTACTGTAATTAAACTTTTATTGTTAAGTTAAAATGTCTTGTTTGTTCATAAAATAAAAATTTTGAACTCTCGCTCAAAGCTACGTAATATGTATATTATTCTGACCATTTTTACTTAACTCCATCCACATTTTAAATAAATCTTTATAATTCTACGTCTTAAACTAACATACCACAAGCCTCATGAATAGTGTTATTTATAATATAAACTGGACATACAATACCAATTACACTACTTAACATCAAACATTTACATTTGATGAGAGGTAATTTTCCTTATGTATTTTCTTCCGCTGAATTCGAAAATCAAGGTTAAATTTTTTTATGGAACAGTTTTTGAGATATTGTAATTTTCTAATTCTGTCGACCTTTTTCACTTGACAAACCATATCTCGAGCTAGAAATTTCCGATTGGGTCTTTCTTGGTATTCAAATGCAAAGTTTTGACATGACAAATAAATGTGTATAATCGGATCTTTGGCTGGTAAAGCTGTTCAAAATATATCGATACAAATAGGGCACATTTTAAAAAAATCATATTTTACAGTTATTCTATGCCCACAGAAAAGTACAAATCGTTAAAAAAATGTCTGGTTGGTGCTTATGTACATAAAGGTAATACTTTTAGAGAAGAACTAAGACCAATTATGAAGAAATCTACCGAAAAATTACAAATTTATAAGCAATTGAGTGAATAAATCCACATATGGGATTTTTTTTTTTAATTTGTTATTTTTATGTATTTTGACTTTCTAATTACTATTATTTATTCACTCAATCGCCTTATGAGTACTCCTGAAACTATATCATCCAGTGTACCTTCAGGAACATATAACCCAGCTTGAGAAATTATTAAAATTATGGAGAATAAAAGTAAACGAACAGAAGTGCGTACTCTACGAAAAGATACGTGTCCCCCAATTAAAATCAACAGTCAAGTTGTTCCTCAATATTCAGGCGTGAAATACCTTGGTAGTCACTTTGATCGTCGCACTGTGGACCATTTTACGAAATGGCGGCCAAAAGTAATTTTTTTATGGTCACTGATTGAAAAATGCTAAAGTTTATTCGAAAGTAGACACCAAGGGGTCGATTGTGGTTCTGTGATAATGTGAAATGAAAAAAAACTTTTCATTTTCATTTACACAACCATTTTGCATAATACTTTTCACAATTACATAAAATGCGATTCTCGTTGCTATTATGAAAACATTGTTTTATTCCGTTGTGCCTATGAAACTTTTGTTTTTATGCTACTGAAATATGTCATCTAAATAAATAATATTAATTATTATTTATGTACATATTGCAAGGAACTCGGTATGAGCATAGGTAAAAGTGTTTAAAGGCTTATCGCTACATAATTAAACTTAATATTTGTCTCTTCTTTATTATAGATTGGGTAAAATTGACGCTTCCAATTGCAAGGTCCCTTGTTTGTTCTGAATCATCGTCACAAGCAGAATTTAGGACAAACTTCTTCAAACCATAGGAGTTATTTTCGTTTCTTCTGTAGGAATAGGGAAATGTGCTATGCTGTGCACGTCTCCTGTCGAGCTTAAATGTCAAACAGTGGTTGTGCTGAATAAAGGTTTTCTTTTTATCTTGCCTGTAGCCTTTAATGAAAACCTTTGTCAGCCATGAAGTTCTGCAGAAGGCTGGGTACGCAAAAATATTTACTCAGGAAAGTATTTATTATTATTATTCTTATACTTAGGAGAGAAACCCCTTTATTCCGGCCGACAGCTTTGAAGGCTAAGAACTTATGAAGCTACGGTTTGATATGCTCGTAAAATCTTATGTTTTTGTAAAAGGCAAATGATGCCCATCGTGACATCATGGACGTTATTATTTCCTTTTTTAAATGCTACCGCGCACATCTTATACCAGCGCATTTAATTTTCCACATTCTATGATCATACATTTTAGCATGACCCAAAGGCATGACCTATATGTACCTCTCTGCACTTTTCTTCTCTGATCTTGGTACTCACTGTCTGCAGACGCATCTGTTACTGTATTTTTTTTATTAACTGAATTTCGGAATTGTCGCTTGCAATTTCAACATCCACCTCTAAATAATTCACAAGATATTATTTTTGATTATGTACTTAAATTTCGGACTTGTTGTTAACAATTTCGACATCCTCTAATTAATTTAAAATCAAAAAAATTTGATTTTCGCCGTTGCGCGAGTTTTTTCTAGCTTCTTTACTGTTTTTCACGTAAATATTTTTTGTGTAAAATGATTTATCCTATGAAAAGTTTTTTAAGTTTTTTTTTCACAGTTATACTAAACAAGAATCAACAGAGTTATGTAGCTGTGAAACGTTTTGTTCCATTCCCCAAATTTTTTTCATAATGAAAATATATTTAAATTCTTTTCATTTTTCACTGAACGGGAATCAGAAATGCTATGAAATCGTGAAAAAACTTTTCATTTCATAGTTTCACAGAACGAGAATCGACCCCCAGTTAACCTCGGAGCCAAAATCTTAAAACTTTATTTCAACTCTATCACAGTGAACAGGGTGACTCAAAACGGAAATTTTCAGTATTTTGCTAAAATGGGAAATTTCTTAGTAAGCTTTTGATTTTGAAACATCTATAACTTTTTGGTTTTACAAGACATTCAATCGAAATAAATTTTGTATAATTACCTTATTTATTAGCTTTCAGTATGAGAAAAGTGAAGTGTTTATAGTTTTTAGAAATAATTTTTTTTTTGTTCTTTTAAAAAGGTCCAAATATTCCTAAACTCTTCCACTTAACAGAACATAACTTCCACAAGTCAAAAGGGACCAAAAAAATGACTAGCACTTTTTTATAGCCGAGACTTTCCTCTAAATACCTATATCTCATTGTACACCCGGAACGATCCGACCGTGACCACCAGAATAATTTCTCTGACACAAGGTCAATATTTTTTTTGCAAAATTTTAGTAAAATAGTTATAAAAATATTTTTTCTGTAATGCTATTTTTTGAAGTATTTTAGTTTTTTTTATCAAACCGCTATTATGAAGGACGGTTTCTAGATGGATATGCGTATTTCTAAATCATGTACAGTTGGTCAGAAAAATATCTTGCAACTTAAAATAAACTAAATTTATATAATTCAGGTCACAAATATACTCTGCTTTTTTAATTGATTTATCATGTTTATAAAGGCATGTAACAAGCACTTGTCAGATAAAACTAGAAAATTAAAAAGAATACCGCAATTAGGGATTTTTTTTTGTTTTCTTATGATTATTAAATTAAAATTAAAATGGAAATTCCGGAAAAAATGTATGCAAAATATTTTTGTGACTAGCTTTATAGGTGTACGCATGCTACAATAATACGTGCACCCATGAAAATGAAAAAAAAGAAAAAAAGAACAAATTCAAGAAAAATATTATAATTAAAATGATCCATCAGCCAAAGTAAGGGGAAGGAAACACAAATGATGGAAATACAGCAAGGAGATTTTTTTCAGATCCAGAAGCTGCAGCATCTATTACAGGTGTAGACGAAAAATACTCTTCGAGATATATGTCATCCACAGTTGAAAAAATTTTGTACCATGGGGAACAAATAATTCAACACAATATGCTACCAATAGGAGATCTGTGTGAAGAAGCGCAAGAAAAAAGAAACAATGACTAAAGATTCTTTCGCGAGCAGAACACACGAAAAATTTCCAGGTGCTGTGCTATTGAAGACTGGACTACTATTTTATTATACACATCAGATCTATATATGTCCAATATTCGACAAAAATGGAAAACTAGCTCTATTGAATTAGACCTAGAAGCCAAACTACTTCTAGAAGATGAAAGTCAAAGCTATTTTGAAGAAATATTTACTAAAATTGTTTAAATAATAGTAATTTTAATTTTTAAGTTTACAAATTTATTAAAATTTTGCGTACAAAATTTATAATGGGTGGTATTAT
The DNA here is from genome assembly GCA_949987645.1 of Tachina grossa. NCBI lineage: Eukaryota > Metazoa > Arthropoda > Insecta > Diptera > Tachinidae > Tachina > Tachina grossa. The sequence continues at coordinate 45,917,977 of OX465277.1, forward strand.
TGATTCCGCAAGGAAAGGAAAATTTAGTGGAAAGAAATATCGATCGATATGAAAATTGCAATTATTCATTCCTGCGGTATTCTCTTTCCGCGAGGTTAATTTAACATCCCTGTTTTAAGTAATTATGATTTGATGTTGTGTCAGCTGATGGGAAAAAGTCAACAAATTTTAGATTTGATCTTAGACGCGAGTTTTAAATCTTTTGTTATAAATAAAATATGGATACAAATACCTTTTTTGAAGATAGTAGTGACAGTGATTCTTTGAACATCCGATTGGAAAGAAGAGTTTTACGCTATAAATCTGGAGATGTGTTCCAGATGAACGATAGAGAGTAAGTTAAAATAAACAAATGTGAACCGGTCTCCTGGTAAATGAAAGCTATGCTTACTTTTACAGCCTCCAAAAAAAATTTCGTTTGAACGAGGTAGCATTTAAATATATTTTGTCTGAGTTAGACTCTGCATGCTCAGGAAGTGGTCGACAAGGAGCTATTTCCGCCAAATATAAACTATGTGCTTGTTTAAGATTTTTTGCAGAAGGCAGCTATCATCATAGTGTTGGTAAGGATTTCAATGTCAACATAGCCCAATCAACGTTTTGCAAAGTGCTGAATGAATTTTTGAGCAAGTTAGAAAATTTATTGTGCAGCAAATGGATATCCATAAGCATGAATGTAGACGAGGAAAGAATAGCCAAAATGACTTTCTATGATAAATGTGGTATCCCAATGTTGTAATGGCTGTCGATGGTACCTATGTTAAAATTATTGCTCCAAATTGCAATAAACACCTTTTTTTTAATAGTAAAGGATACTACAGCATTAATGTTATGATTGTAGGTAAATCTTTGTTGACGTGGCTTGTACATATGTATGCTATTTTTATAATTGTGTAAATACAGATATGTGATCACGAGCAGAAAATACGGTATGTGTCTTCACAATATCCTGGAAGTTGCCATGATTCCCACATTTGGGAAATGAACGCTGCAAAAACATTCCTTCAATCAAAACATAGCAATAGAAGAAATTGCCTAGTTTTGGGTAAGTAAATTGAAAAATTCTCAGCAACAAAGTTGTGTAAGCAAATTTTAAAAACTGTTACAGGTGACAAGGGGTATCCTTTACAACCATGGCTACAAACACCTTACAGAGAGCCAGTTAACTCTCCCAACAAAATTAGATTTAATACCGCACATTCTAAAGGCAGAATTATAGTAGAAAGAACTACTGGAGTGCTCAAATCTGTTTTTAGGTGCCTTAACAATGAACAGGGCTTACATTATGATCCAGAAAAGTCTGCAAAGATCATAAATACCTGCTGTGCACTTCACAATATTAGACTTCATTACAATATTACAGGCAAGGAACTTGATTTTCCATTACCTGAAGAAGAAGATCCAATAAACGATCCTGTTGAAGATGATTTTAGTGGGGAAGCAAATGAAATAAGAAACCAAATACTACAGAATTTTTAATTTGTAATTCAATTTTATTTAGCTAAAATGTATATGTAAATAAAAATAAAGACATAACAAAAAATTATCACAATTCATATTTTTTTTTGGAATTTGGATTTGTAAGTATGTATATATGTGCGTATGTATGTACTAAATAAAAACAGTAAAGTGCGACTATGACTCGCGCACATAGGGTTCCGTACGAACACTAGATATGTAATTTAATACAAACTTCATCCTATATAATATATAGTTTTGGCATTTTTTTCGTTTTTGGGGTCTTTTCGGTTTTTTTGTTTTGTCGTTTTTTGCGTTTTTTTGGTTTTGGCGATATTTTTTAAGTTTCGGCTCTTTTTTAGTTTAGACACTTTATTTTCTTGTTTTGGCGATTTTTTCGGTTTTTTTGGCGTTTTTTCATTTTGGCATTTTTTTAATTTTTGCGATTTTTTGTTTATTTAAATTTTTTTAGTTTTGGTGACATTTTCGCGTTTTGGCGATTTTTTTCAATTTTTTGCGTTTTTTTTCATTTTGGCTTTTTTTTTATTGTGGCGATTTTCTCGAATTTGGCGATTTATTTTAGTGTTAGAATTTTTTTTAATTTTGGCAATTTTTTTCGTTTTGGCGATTTTTTTTAATTTTTGGCAATTTTTTTTGGTTTGGCGATTTTATAATTTTCGGTTTTTTTAGTGTTACCGTTTTTGAAAATTTCAAGTGTTTGCCTCTTACGGTTTCCAAGATATAGCAAATTGTCAAAATTACATAGTCCAAATTGTATTAACTGATGGACCACCCTTTAATTTAAATTTTTTAAATTTTAGTGTTAATTGTTGTAGTCTGTATAAAAATACACTAATTTTACAAATTTCAAGTTTCAATATACATATGTTCATACAATTGTATGTATATTACATGGGATTTTAACATATTTCATTGCTCGTTTTGGAACACCCTTTAATTTTTAATTCTCATGTATTTGTTGTTGTAGCGGCCAAGGTTCTACATACTGTGTCCAAATTTCAGGTCCGTTGCTCTTACGGTTCCTGAGAAAATACCGTGTGACGGACAGCGTAGCGAAAACAATAGGGTTCCTTTTCACCTTTGGTGTACGGAACCCTAAAAAAGTTTCACAGACCAGTATTATAAGTACATGTAAGCGGTCCTACCGCAACTCTTTGTCCAGCTTCTCAATTTCAAGTTGCAAAATTCTTTCTTTGAGAACAATCTTTTTCATTAGTATATATAGCCCTCTTTATGTCTTTCAAAGCTTTATGGTTTTCTTTGTTTTGCTCTTTTATCATTTCCAAAGCAGATGCGTCATCGGAAGCTATTTTTTTTTGTACATTAATTTGCTCTTTAAGCAGTTCCGGCTGGTCCTATTTTCTCGCCCTTTTAAGCGATCGTGAAGTAACATTTATGGAAGAACTGCTCTGTGTGCTGGTTTCTTTATTCCCAGTAATCAACGTTAATTGAGGACATATATTTGGTTCTAACGGCAGACTTATTTCCGAAAAACTTGAATTATAGTGACTTTTAGATAATGCATCCTTCTAAACACCAAAATTGTTAAAATTTGCTATGCCATAAACCGCCGTATTTAGATTTAAAAGAACGCTAACCTCTTCTTCTGTGTCGGTTAGTGGCATTTCTTTGTATGTGCCACCTCCCGTTCCTGTTAAAAGCTGTTTATTATTGGTTAGTATTTTTTATACACCACTTTTATAATCTTTTTTTATATGTAAGTTATAATCACATTAAAAACATGTAAAAATACAATTACACTATGTACCTTTTTCCAACTACAGGAATCTTTTAAAGGCGGTCCGGAACCATTAAGGGTTGCCGCCAAGTCTTCCCGGAATTTTTTCATGTCTGCCGGAGCGCGCTGGCTAAGGCCACAAGCAATATCTTGATTTTTTTTCAATAAATCTACCATTGCTTCTATTTGCATTTTATTTGTATATTTTTCTCTTTTGCTCCTATAAAAATTAAAAATCAAACAAATTAATTACACAATTAAACAACACTTTAATAAAAATTTTAAATTTACTTACATTTTTGTTCTTTCCGTTAACTTTCCGACATACAAAATAGTAGTAGGGAACTGGCGGTTCTGGGACAATTAAAATTGTTAAATTGTTGCTGAAATTGTTAAATTTGGGTAATTAAAATTTGAAAATTTTAAAATTCTTGAAATTTGATACCTACGAGGGTGGTTCGATAAGTCCTTTAAATATTTTTCGAGGGTGGTTCAATAAGTCTGTCTTTTTCCTAATGCCTACGGCAATACATAATTATTTTCAAATGCCGACGGCAATACATGATAATTTTTCCTAATGCCTACGGCAATGCATGATAATTTTTTCAAATGCCGACGGCAATACATGATTATTTTTTTTTCCTAATGCCGACGGCAATACATACTTATTTTTCCTAATGCCTACGGCAATGCATGATAATTTTTCCTAATGCCGGGCAAAACATGATTATTATTTTTTTCAAATGCCGACGGCAATACATGATAATTTTTCCTAATGCCTACGTCAATGCATGAAAATTTTTCCTAATGCCGACGGCAATACATACTTATTTTTCCTAATGCCTACGGCAATACATAATTATTTTCAAATGCCGACGGCAATACATACTTATTTTTCCTAATGCATACGGCATGCATGATAATTTTTCCTAATGCCTACGGCAATGCATGATAATTTTTCCTAATGCCGACGTCAATGCATGATTATTTTTTTTCCTAATGCCTACGGCAATACATACTTATTTTTCCTAATGCCTACGGCAATACATAATTATTTTCAAATGCCGACGGCAAAACATGATTATTATTTTTTTCAAATGCCGACGGCAAAACATGATTATTATTTTCTAATGCTCCCAGTGTTGCCATACTGCAGAAATTTGTTATCGTAATACTACATCAGTAATATCAGAGAAAGAAGGTTTGATGACTACTAGGTCATATGGTTTCATATGAATCATGGGAATGTGCTTGTGTGATTTCCTCACGCTAATAAATTCTTATAAAATAAAATAATTAAATAAATGAATAAAATAATTACATAAATTATTTTATTTATTTATAAAACGTTCTCATGTATGTGAACACCCCTAATGCTTGTGTGTGGGGGGTCCAGCTTGTTTGTCGCTGGTAAGCTTATATTCTGTTTATTTGTTTAAGAAATATATTTGTATGTAGGTATGTATGTGTGTATGATGCATGCATGCATGTATGTATGTATGTATGTATGTATGTGTGTATTATGTTTGTATGTATGTATGTATGTATGTGCGATCGAAAGAACTTGTGCGTGGAATATTTTGTGGCTGTGTAGAATACATTTATATTTTGCAACGTAATCATTTTCTTTGGCTGCGATTATTTTAAAGCAGCAAGTTTCAACTAACTACAGTCATAAGCAGAGAAACAAAAAGTAAAAATTTGCAAGTTAGCAAAAATGCTAACTAATCCTAGTATGCTTTTGTACTTACGATTGCTTTATATTTTCTCATGCTTAAATTTGTCTCGCGTTGAAGTCGGTCTGTGTGAAATTTGTTTATATTACAGATTTTGTTTATTTAACTACATTCGTCTTCTTTGACTGAAAGAGTTATCTACACACAGTGAAAAACCAACTTGAAATCAGTAAGAACCATGCTGAATTAATAAGAACCATTAGCGAAGGTTTAGTCATATTGAAATTTCTTATTTCAATATGGACAAAATATTAATTTACAGTATTCATTTATTAAACTCATTAGTTTGTAGATATCTCAATATACATTTTCTATTATATTAAAAATTATTGAATTAATGTGATGAATTCTTATTTTTAAGCTGCAGATTTTCCCTGAGTGTATGGATTGTTTATATTTGCATTGTGCTTTAACTAAACGACGCTTCATATATTTTCATGATGTAGATCTAATAAATACTTAAGCATTGATAAGAAATTTGATATGTATACATACATATCTACAAATTGATTTTATGTATGTATGTATGTATGTATGTATGTACATATATATGTACATACAAATAAGTGTTCAACTCAATCTTTGAATACATTTTTTATTTTATTTTTTGTCATGTGATGTCTGTTGTTGCTGAAATTAAAAACATTTTCATTTTTATCTGCGTTTACTTAAAAGTTTGTGAGGATTTTCTGTTGTAAGTAAAACTGAATTCTTGAAGATATGTACTTACATACTCTATAGTAATAGTAACTATAATAGAAATATTTCTTATACTTAATTTACAGTTTTTTAAAGTATAGGATATAAAATTTTTTCTAGCTATAGCCTTCTACATTTATTTTGGAAAACTTGCTTTGCTTTTTAAAAATGTATAAACACTTTTAAATGAAACTGATCCGGCACTCCAGCTTAGGTACTGATAGTTTTTTTTTTTTTTTTTTTTTTTTTTTTTTGTTGTTAGTTAACTTACTTATTTTTTATTTTTTATTGATAAACATTGGAAATCAAAAGGGAGTTTTATATTGTAATTATTATTTTCATAATTGTTGAAAACAATCGCTGCTTTTTGTTTGTTTTTTGCGATGAAATCATTTGAATTACTTTTGCAACTTTACGCGTTTATAAAAATTATGTTATTTTCTATATTTCTTAATTTATAAGACTTTTAGACTTTGTCCTTTAGGGGTTATATATTCTATTATACGATTATGAATAAGAATGCAGTAAGCTGATGTATTTGCTTACTGCTTCAAATTAAAATTCTATTAAATTGAATAAAAGGAGTGTTTTTTTTTTCTTAAACTCTGATGCAGTTAGAAGCGCTGGAGATTGTTTCATATAACAGCTTTTTTGAAATTTTTGATACATAGTATAATATAGAATTGGATAACATTTATTTTTAATTTTTATGTTAAGAAGTACGGGTATGAGACTGAATTTAAATGTACTTTTAAATTAGTTAAATCATAATGAACAAACATATTTTCTTCTTTAATAGCGATCAACAGAAAACGAACTCGTTTTCATATAATTTAGGTATACCCTATCGACGGCTCCTCTAGGATACAAGATGACTTTGTATGACGAAATTTCTGTTGCTTTATACTGATAATATGTTTACATTAATAAGATACATATACATATGTTTATTTTATGAAGGGTGATCACCTATGGCTTTTATTTAATGTTCTATATGACTTTTTTTTTTTTTTTATTTTCTTTAATAATTTTCTCCCCATAATAGCATTCTAAATATTTCAAGGGCTCAAATGCTGTGTAGTCTTCTTCTGCAAACTTAACTAAACGTCTAACTTCTTCCAATGCTTCTTTATAAGAAGATATTTTGTTATGGTCTTCTTCTACGATACGTGCCCATCGGGCAGAGTGTACGTATTAGTTGGTCAGTCAGTCTCTATTTTTATTTATTTTTTTTTTTCTAATGTGCCACTCCTTTTTTTAGATTTTACTACTTGGAATAGAGAATTTTTGTCTAATTTTTTGGTGGGTATATACATTAGGTATGTAGAAATTAGTTTAGATACAAAGAAATGCATGTTTAATATACAACTATTGTATCAAATCGATCTCAAATAACTCAGTTACCTCTACCAGCAATTCACCGTTGGTGTATTCATAAAGTGTTAGAAACAATGAAATATCTATGTTTTGAGAGAATTTTTCCCCTCAAGTATTTCTACATGAGGTTTGGGGGGTCAATCACTGTCGCATTCATATGTAATGATTATTCACTTAAAAAACGTCATCATCACCATCAATCATCTCCGTATACAATACATTCATGAGTTGGGTTGATCCAGATACAATTGCTGTCTCATCACCTTCTAACAGCTTTATATATTTTGCTAGTATGCATGCCTTAGCATGCTTCTATCGATAGTGACGTAAGAGTCCGAGATGTAGAGTGTTACAATTAAAAATCTTTACTATTAGAATATACCAGTTCGCTCTTTTGAATTTTTACAAAGTAGATACATATGTCTGTATTTCATTGACCACAAAATCATAAAATTTCTTTGCTTACAAAATTGTATGACGTGAGTTTTTTTTTTTTTTTTTTTTTTTTTTTTTTTTTTTAAATTATACATGCTTCGGCATGCTTTCATTTTTTTTTTTCTATAAATTTATGTAATACTCATACAGATACAGATATAAAGTAAGATCTGTTTACTGTACATTTTAAAATTTATGCATGCTTCAGCATGATTCTAGTTGAAGCGTATATTCATTCACTAAGTTTGTTTGATACTTATTCATACACATGTACATTCTTAAAGATTGGATATCAAAGTCCAATTTCCGTAGTTTATCTATATTTTCTAAAGATCTGATAGCTAAAGAAATAAATAGAGTGAAGATCTTCTATAATAATCCCATTTTCATATTGTAAAATTTTGCGTGCTAGCGCTTTCGATGGGAAAATATACATACAACTTTATAAAAAGTGATAATATGATGTGCTGCTGAATATTGCACTATGTTATAGTTCATTTTAAATACTGAAGTTTTAGCAATATTTCATTCCGACCAGAATTCCACTACATTTAGTTAATTATCTTTCTTAAGACTCATCATTCCTAATCAATCCTGCAAAAACAACACAAACTAGATTTTTCGTTTTAATTTTATTTTTATTAAATTCAACATTCATTCTTCAAATTACTTTATACTATATTAAGTAGCTTTTCCTCATTTGTTGAGTTGACTTTAATAGGAGACATTTTAATGGTACGATGAACTTTTCTATTGCATGCATTGAGTAAATCTTTATACATACCAATCCACTTATATGAACCATTAAAGCTAATTCTTTTCACATCATACCTTTCAATGATCTATTAAATCATTCTAATATTGATGCTTTCATATTAAGTAATCTTTAATCTTCTATTTATGTATGAGTTTTCCCAAGTATTTATTAAAAAATTCTTTAGAATCATCTGTTTGTAAGTTTTTTGGTACCCGTACCACTTCAAAAATATTTTCCATTGCCTTGGTTTTTAGAGTGCAGCTTTTATTTTCAGCTGTACTTTGAGAATGTGTCAATTAAAGTCTTCCAAATCAACAATTTCTATTTTCTGTAGAATAGTTCTACATTTCACCTAACTTAGCTCCATAAAACATCATATATTCCTGTCATTACATCTCTACAAGCACAAACAGTTGTTGAAATTTAATATGGACTTCGTTAACTAAATTCCTTTTTAAAGACATTGAATTGTTTCACAGATTTTTTCGAAAGTGTTGTGATCTACATCTTGCACTTTCAGCTATTTATACTAACATGTAGTTAATTTTCTAATCTATATATTTAACCGTAAACTCTTCAATTTGTTTTTAATTATTTACTTTTTAGAATTGCTTTTTCAATTTTATAACTGTCTTCTTTCTCTAATTTTATTTCACGTTGTAGTTCCTCAATTTGCATTTAAATATATTCTTGAATATTAATGCTTTAAGCTATATTATTAATTTGTCTTGTATTTTATCTTCATTCAGTTTAATGTAACTATCAACAATAGTTTGTATCTAATTCATTTATGCCTTCCAATACTGATAAGTCAGTATAAATGTCTTCAGAATTGGAAGTCTATGAGTAAAATCATCGTCATCATCATTCTCAGTATTAGCATCATTAAATATGATGGTATTATCAAATATTGTTCCTTCTACTAGTTTCTTTGGGGTACTTGTCTATATCTTGAGTGAAGGTTTCTCAGGCTTTAAACTTGTATATTTTCAACTGCTGTCTTGATTTTACTTTCTTCTTTCATAAGAATTCTTTTAATATTTTTTGAACTATTTATGAATTATTCTGCTATAGGTTTAAATGTATCTTTTAGTTGTTCACTTGTATCTATTTCACCAGTTTTTATACTACGAAGCTTTTTCTTCAACTCATTTCTTGTCAACACCAACTGTTTTAAAATTTTCTCATCCAGGGCAAATAACAGGTATCAGCAATCATATCAGCTTTTCAGGAGCTGGTCTGGTTTTCAGATCAGCTTTTCAGGACCTGGTCTGGTTTTCAGATCAGCTTTTCAGGACCTGGTCTGGTTTTCAGATCAGCTTATCAGGACCTGGTCTGGTTTTCAGATCAGCTTTTCAGGACCTGGTCTGGTTTTCAGATCAGCTTTTCAGGACCTGGTCTGGTTTTCAGATCAGCTTTTCAGGACCTGGTCTGGTTTTCAGATCAGCTTTTCAGGACCTGGTCTGGTTTTCAAATCAGCTTATCAGGACCTGGTCTGGTTTTCAGATCAGCTTATCAGGAGCTGGTCTGGTTTTCAGATCAGCTTATCAGGAGCTGGTCTGGTTATCAGATCAGCTTATCAGGAGCTGGTCTGGTTTTCAGATCAGCTTATCAGGTAACAGATCAGGCTATCAGGAGCTGTTCAGATTTTCATTTCAAGATATCTGAGTCAGATTTAGTTATCAGTGTACAAGTACCTAGCCATTTATAACATTTATATACATGAAGTTTAAAGTCAGATGAAATACGAAAAAGTAAAGTTTTATCTAGTAAAATTATTTTCTATAACGATCATCGTTTAATTCACTATCTTTGCTTATAATCAAAAATCCATATTTATCCTTTCAACATGCTTTTTATTTTTCTCACCTAACTTAAACATTAAATATACATTATGATGATCTCTTATTAAATGTTTGGTGATTCTGGTGTAAGTTTTACATAAGTAGAATGAATCAACATTCTTATCTCTCCCCATACAAAAATATGCTTCCCACACGCATCATCGTTAAATATCATATTGGAATTACTTTGGACTGAAATAACAGATTCACTATCGGTAAATTTTGTAATATATTATTATTTTAATTGATGTAATAAATTTCTTCAGATTTTTATATCTGGGTTGATATAAAGATTTTGAGTATAAATAAATGTTCTCAAATTTAAGTCCATTAGGACTTTCTAGCAAGCCAATCATAGCGTTTTTTTTTCGTAATTTGACAGGTCAACTATTGTTGAACGAATAGAATTTGATATAAGGGAACTATGATTTAGTTTTGAACTATCGTTCGATGAATCATCAATATTTCGTACCAAGAATTATTTATGTTGTTTTGACTAAGGGTATGAGTCAATATTTATAAAATCCATTTTATAAATATCAGCTCATGCTCATAGTCAAAACAAAGTATGCTTTAAGTGTTTAAAACCAGTATTACCATAAAAATGGTGGTTTTAAACACTTAAAATATACTTTGTTTTACTAACCGCATTTTATAACTAAATGCATTTCATAAATATTGACGCATACTCATAATCAAAACAGCATATAAATATCCTTTGTTTTGACTATGAGTATGAGTCATTATCTCATTCATCATTATGGTTATATGATATCAGAAATCATGTTTTCTAAAATCATATAACCATACTATTTTATTCTTTCAATAATAATAGATAATATTTATGAAATGCATTTATTTACAAAATGCGATTAGTAAAACAACATAAATATAGGATGGTATGAAATTTTGATGATTCATCAATATTTCGTACCAAGGTATTTTAGGTTGTTTTACTAACCGCATTTATGTAGCTAAATACATTTTATAAATATTATCTCTTATTATAAAAAAATAAACTAATACAGCTATACCATATCAGAAAATATTTTCTGAAATCGTATAGCTGCATTAGTTTATTTTTTCTATAATAAGAGATAATGATCCACATCATAATCAAAACAGCATAAAAATATCCTTTTTTTGACTATGAGTATGCATCAATATTTATGAAATGTGTTTAGTTACAAAAATGTGGTTAGTAAAACAAAGTATATTTTAACAGACTTATTTATAACACTTATTAGGGCTTTATAAAGATTTTTTAAGAAAAAATTTTTATAAAAAATTTGTTTTAAAAAGCCTTTACAAAGCCTTAATAAGTTTTATAAATAATGCTGTAAGAGTTTAAAATCAGTATTTTGTATGATAATACTGATTTGAAACTCTTAAAATATTCTTTGTTTTGACTATGAGTAGGGGCCATTATCTCTTATTATAGGACAAATAAAATAATATAGCTATACGATTTCAGAAAATATTTTCTGATATCGTATAGCTACATTTTTAATTTTTCTATAATAAGAGATAATATTTATGAAATACATTTCATAAATATTGGCGCATACTCATAGTAAAAACAACCTAAAAATACCTTGGTACGAAATATTGATGAATCATCAAAATTTCATACCATCCTATATTTATGTTGTTTTACTAATCGCATTTTGTAAATAAATGCATTTCATAAATATTATCTATTATTATTGAAAGAATAAAATAGTATGGTTATATGATTTTAGAAAACATGATTTCTGATATCATATAACCATACTATTTTATTCTTTCTATAATAAGAGATAATGACTCATACTCATAGTCAAAACAAAGGATATTTATATGCTGTTTTGATTATGAGTATGCGTCAATATTTATGAAATGCATTTAGTTATAAAATGCGGTTAGTAAAACAAAGTATATTTTAAGTGTTTAAAACCACCATTTTTATGGTAATACTGGTTTTAAACACTTAAAGCATACTTTGTTTTGACTATGAGCATGAGCTGATATTTATAAAATGGATTTTATAAATATTGACTCATACCCTTAGTCAAAACAACATAAATAATTCTTGGTACGAAATATTGATGATTCATCGAACGATAGTTCAAAACTAAATCATAGTTCCCTTATATCAAATTCTATTCGTTCAACAATAGTTGACCTGTCAAATTACGAAAAAAAAAACGCTATGATTGGCTTGCTAGAAAGTCCTAATGGACTTAAATTTGAGAACATTTATTTATACTCAAAATCTTTATATCAACCCAGATATAAAAATCTGAAGAAATTTATTACATCAATTAAAATAATAATATATTACAAAATTTACCGATAGTGAATCTGTTATTTCAGTCCAAAGTAATTCCAATATGATATTTAACGATGATGCGTGTGGGAAGCATATTTTTGTATGGGGAGAGATAAGAATGTTGATTCATTCTACTTATGTAAGACTTACACCAGAATCACCAATCATTTAATAAGAGATCATCATAATGTATATTTAATGTTTAAGTTAGGTGAGAAAAATAAAAAGCATGTTGAAAGGATAAATATGGATTTTTGATTATAAGCAAAGATAGTGAATTAAACGATGATCGTTATAGAAAATAATTTTACTAGATAAAACTTTACTTTTTCGTATTTCATCTGACTTTAAACTTCATGTATATAAATGTTATAAATGGCTAGGTACTTGTACACTGATAACTAAATCTGACTCAGATATCTTGAAATGAAAATCTGAACAGCTCCTGATAGCCTGATCTGTTACCTGATAAGCTGATCTGAAAACCAGACCAGCTCCTGATAAGCTGATCTGATAACCAGACCAGCTCCTGATAAGCTGATCTGAAAACCAGACCAGCTCCTGATAAGCTGATCTGAAAACCAGACCAGGTCCTGATAAGCTGATTTGAAAACCAGACCAGGTCCTGAAAAGCTGATCTGAAAACCAGACCAGGTCCTGAAAAGCTGATCTGAAAACCAGACCAGGTCCTGAAAAGCTGATCTGAAAACCAGACCAGGTCCTGAAAAGCTGATCTGAAAACCAGACCAGGTCCTGATAAGCTGATCTGAAAACCAGACCAGGTCCTGAAAAGCTGATCTGAAAACCAGACCAGGTCCTGAAAAGCTGATCTGAAAACCAGACCAGCTCCTGAAAAGCTGATATGATTGCTGATACCTGTTATTTGCCCTGGATGAGAAAATTTTAAAACAGTTGGTGTTGACAAGAAATGTGTTGAAGAAAAAGCTTCGTAGTATAAAAACTGGTGAAATAGATACAAGTGAACAACTAAAAGATACATTTAAACCTATAGCAGAATAATTCATAAATAGTTCAAAAAATATTAAAAGAATTCTTATGAAAGAAGAAAGTAAAATCAAGACAGCAGTTGAAAATATACAAGTTTAAAGCCTGAGAAACCTTCACTCAAGATATAGACAAGTACCCCAAAGAAACTAGTAGAAGGAACAATATTTGATAATACCATCATATTTAATGATGCTAATACTGAGAATGATGATGACGATGATTTTACTCATAGACTTCCAATTCTGAAGACATTTATACTGACTTATCAGTATTGGAAGGCATAAATGAATTAGATACAAACTATTGTTGATAGTTACATTAAACTGAATGAAGATAAAATACAAGACAAATTAATAATATAGCTTAAAGCATTAATATTCAAGAATATATTTAAATGCAAATTAAGGAACTACAACGTGAAATAAAATTAGAGAAAGAAGACAGTTATAAAATTTAAAAAGCAATTCTAAAAAGTAAATAATTAAAAACAAATTGAAGAGTTTACGGTTAAATATATAGATTAGAAAATTAACTACATGTTAGTATAAATAGCTGAAAGTGCAAGATGTAGATCACAACACTTTCGAAAAAATCTGTGAAACAATTCAATGTCTTTAAAAAGGAATTTAGTTAACGAAGTCCATATTAAATTTCAACAACTGTTTGTGCTTGTAGAGATGTAATGACAGGAATATATGATGTTTTATGGAGCTAAGTTAGGTGAAATGTAGAACTATTCTACAGAAAATAGAAATTGTTGATTTGGAAGACTTTAATTGACACATTCTCAAAGTACAGCTGAAAATAAAAGCTGCACTCTAAAAACCAAGGCAATGGAAAATATTTTTGAAGTGGTACGGGTACCAAAAAACTTACAAACAGATGATTCTAAAGAATTTTTTAATAAATACTTGGGAAAACTCATACATAAATAGAAGATTAAAGATTACTTAATATGAAAGCATCAATATTAGAATGATTTAATAGATCATTGAAAGGTATGATGTGAAAAGAATTAGCTTTAATGGTTCATATAAGTGGATTGGTATGTATAAAGATTTACTCAATGCATGCAATAGAAAAGTTCATCGTACCATTAAAATGTCTCCTATTAAAGTCAACTCAACAAATGAGGAAAAGCTACTTAATATAGTATAAAGTAATTTGAAGAATGAATGTTGAATTTAATAAAAATAAAATTAAAACGAAAAATCTAGTTTGTGTTGTTTTTGCAGGATTGATTAGGAATGATGAGTCTTAAGAAAGATAATTAACTAAATGTAGTGGAATTCTGGTCGGAATGAAATATTGCTAAAACTTCAGTGTTTAAAATGAACTATAACATAGTGCAATATTCAGCAGCACATCATATTATCACTTTTTATAAAGTTGTATGTATATTTTCCCATCGAAAGCGCTAGCACGCAAAATTTTACAATATGAAAATGGGATTATTATAGAAGATCTTCACTCTATTTATTTCTTTAGCTATCAGATCTTTAGAAAATATAGATAAACTACGGAAATTGGACTTTGATATCCAATCTTTAAGAATGTACATGTGTATGAATAAGTATCAAACAAACTTAGTGAATGAATATACGCTTCAACTAGAATCATGCTGAAGCATGCATAAATTTTAAAATGTACAGTAAACAGATCTTACTTTATATCTGTATCTGTATGAGTATTACATAAATTTATAGAAAAAAAAATGAAAGCATGCCGAAGCATGTATAATTTAAAAAAAAAAAAAAAAAAAAAAAAAAAAAAAAAAAAAAACTCACGTCATACAATTTTGTAAGCAAAGAAATTTTATGATTTTGTGGTCAATGAAATACAGACATATGTATCTACTTTGTAAAAATTCAAAAGAGCGAACTGGTATATTCTAATAGTAAAGATTTTTAATTGTAACACTCTACATCTCGGACTCTTACGTCACTATCGATAGAAGCATGCTAAGGCATGCATACTAGCAAAATATATAAAGCTGTTAGAAGGTGATGAGACAGCAATTGTATCTGGATCAACCCAACTCATGAATGTATTGTATACGGAGATGATTGATGGTGATGATGACGTTTTTTAAGTGAATAATCATTACATATGAATGCGACAGTGATTGACCACTCAAACCTCATGTGGAAATACTTGAGGGGAAAAATTCTCTCAAAACATAGATATTTCATTGTTTCTAACACTTTATGAATACACCAACGGTGAATTGCTGGTAGAGGTAACTGAGTTATTTGAGATCGATTTGATACAATAGTTGTATATTAAACATGCATTTCTTTGTATCTAAACTAATTTCTACATACCTAATGTATATACCCACCAAAAAATTAGACAAAAATTCTGTATTCCAAGTAGTAAAATCTAAAAAAAGGAGTGGCACATTAGAAAAAAAAAAATAAATAAAAATAGAGACTGACTGACCAACTAATACGTACACTCTGCCCGATGGGCACGTATCGTAGAAGAAGACCATAACAAAATATCTTCTTATAAAGAAGCATTGGAAGAAGTTAGACGTTTAGTTAAGTTTGCAGAAGAAGACTACACAGCATTTGAGCCCTTGAAATATTTAGAATGCTATTATGGGGAGAAAATTATTAAAGAAAATAAAAAAAAAAAAAAAAAGTCATATAGAACATTAAATAAAAGCCATAGGTGATCACCCTTCATAAAATAAACATATGTATATGTATCTTATTAATGTAAACATATTATCAGTATAAAGCAACAGAAATTTCGTCATACAAAGTCATCTTGTATCCTAGAGGAGCCGTCGATAGGGTATACCTAAATTATATGAAAACGAGTTCGTTTTCTGTTGATCGCTATTAAAGAAGAAAATATGTTTGTTCATTATGATTTAACTAATTTAAAAGTACATTTAAATTCAGTCTCATACCCGTACTTCTTAACATAAAAATTAAAAATAAATGTTATCCAATTCTATATTATACTATGTATCAAAAATTTCAAAAAAGCTGTTATATGAAACAATCTCCAGCGCTTCTAACTGCATCAGAGTTTAAGAAAAAAAAACACTCCTTTTATTCAATTTAATAGAATTTTAATTTGAAGCAGTAAGCAAATACATCAGCTTACTGCATTCTTATTCATAATCGTATAATAGAATATATAACCCCTAAAGGACAAAGTCTAAAAGTCTTATAAATTAAGAAATATAGAAAATAACATAATTTTTATAAACGCGTAAAGTTGCAAAAGTAATTCAAATGATTTCATCGCAAAAAACAAACAAAAAGCAGCGATTGTTTTCAACAATTATGAAAATAATAATTACAATATAAAACTCCCTTTTGATTTCCAATGTTTATCAATAAAAAATAAAAAATAAGTAAGTTAACTAACAACAAAAAAAAAAAAAAAAAAAAAAAAAAAAAAACTATCAGTACCTAAGCTGGAGTGCCGGATCAGTTTCATTTAAAAATGTTTATACATTTTTAAAAAGCAAAGCAAGTTTTCCAAAATAAATGTAGAAGGCTATAGCTAGAAAAAATTTTATATCCTATACTTTAAAAAACTGTAAATTAAGTATAAGAAATATTTCTATTATAGTTACTATTACTATAGAGTATGTAAGTACATATCTTCAAGAATTCAGTTTTACTTACAACAGAAAATCCTCACAAACTTTTAAGTAAACGCAGATAAAAATGAAAATGTTTTTAATTTCAGCAACAACAGACATCACATGACAAAAAATAAAATAAAAAATGTATTCAAAGATTGAGTTGAACACTTATTTGTATGTACATATATATGTACATACATACATACATACATACATACATAAAATCAATTTGTAGATATGTATGTATACATATCAAATTTCTTATCAATGCTTAAGTATTTATTAGATCTACATCATGAAAATATATGAAGCGTCGTTTAGTTAAAGCACAATGCAAATATAAACAATCCATACACTCAGGGAAAATCTGCAGCTTAAAAATAAGAATTCATCACATTAATTCAATAATTTTTAATATAATAGAAAATGTATATTGAGATATCTACAAACTAATGAGTTTAATAAATGAATACTGTAAATTAATATTTTGTCCATATTGAAATAAGAAATTTCAATATGACTAAACCTTCGCTAATGGTTCTTATTAATTCAGCATGGTTCTTACTGATTTCAAGTTGGTTTTTCACTGTGTGTAGATAACTCTTTCAGTCAAAGAAGACGAATGTAGTTAAATAAACAAAATCTGTAATATAAACAAATTTCACACAGACCGACTTCAACGCGAGACAAATTTAAGCATGAGAAAATATAAAGCAATCGTAAGTACAAAAGCATACTAGGATTAGTTAGCATTTTTGCTAACTTGCAAATTTTTACTTTTTGTTTCTCTGCTTATGACTGTAGTTAGTTGAAACTTGCTGCTTTAAAATAATCGCAGCCAAAGAAAATGATTACGTTGCAAAATATAAATGTATTCTACACAGCCACAAAATATTCCACGCACAAGTTCTTTCGATCGCACATACATACATACATACATACAAACATAATACACACATACATACATACATACATACATACATGCATGCATGCATCATACACACATACATACCTACATACAAATATATTTCTTAAACAAATAAACAGAATATAAGCTTACCAGCGACAAACAAGCTGGACCCCCCAACACACAAGCATTAGGGGTGTTCACATACATGAGAACGTTTTATAAATAAATAAAATAATTTATGTAATTATTTTATTCATTTATTTAATTATTTTATTTTATAAGAATTTATTAGCGTGAGGAAATCACACAAGCACATTCCCATGATTCATATGAAACCATATGACCTAGTAGTCATCAAACCTTCTTTCTCTGATATTACTGATGTAGTATTACGATAACAAATTTCTGCAGTATGGCAACACTGGGAGCATTAGAAAATAATAATCATGTTTTGCCGTCGGCATTTGAAAAAAATAATAATCATGTTTTGCCGTCGGCATTTGAAAATAATTATGTATTGCCGTAGGCATTAGGAAAAATAAGTATGTATTGCCGTAGGCATTAGGAAAAAAAATAATCATGCATTGACGTCGGCATTAGGAAAAATTATCATGCATTGCCGTAGGCATTAGGAAAAATTATCATGCATGCCGTATGCATTAGGAAAAATAAGTATGTATTGCCGTCGGCATTTGAAAATAATTATGTATTGCCGTAGGCATTAGGAAAAAGACAGACTTATTGAACCACCCTCGAAAAATATTTAAAGGACTTATCGAACCACCCTCGTAGGTATCAAATTTCAAGAATTTTAAAATTTTCAAATTTTAATTACCCAAATTTAACAATTTCAGCAACAATTTACCAATTTTAATTGTCCCAGAACCGCCAGTTCCCTACTACTCAAAATGGAGGAAAATATCTATATTGTGGAATCAATAATATGGCAATACCGCAAATGTAGAGATGATACCGCAACAACGGAAGGTTACCGCACCTGCGGAATGAATAATTGCAAATTTTTGCTTCCGCACAAAAAATGTTATCCGCAGCCGTGGAACGGAATCAATAATCGGACCCAATTTTTTTTTTTTTTTTTTGACTAGAAACTTAAGGCCGGGTTCCCATTTGTGTGCCATGTGCCACACAAGCGTAAAAAAAGCGTAACCGCTAATTACAAATGAGATTCAGACATTTATTAAGTTAAATAATAGACAATTTTATATAATCTAGCATGATGGAAAACTGTTTAAATGAATAATAACATGTTTGAATCAAACAGTTTTTCATTAGTAATTAGTTGGTTACGCTTTTTTGTGCAACTGACACCCAAGAAATGCCAGATGTAAACTCAGCCTAAGACGTAGGTATATTCATTAAAACCTCTTTAGCTAAGGAAAATTTATAACAATGTTTGCATTTTGGATGCTCGCTTATTGATAAGCTAATTTTTAACTCAAACTTCTTCAAAAACCAACATTTGGCCCTTCATTCTAAAAATTTCACTGAGGCCAAAATTTGGCACTTTCTGAAAGAATTTAAGTTATTAATAATTATAAGTTGTAAATAAAATATAAGACTCTGTGCAAAACAAATCTTTTAAACAAGTTTTAATACGTCGCTTTTGTACTTGTACCAAAAATCAGCTAAAACTTAAAATGCATTTTAAATCTATCATAACTATTTCTCTAACCGGTCGATTTTAAAGTTTTATATCTTAAACTTAAAACCTAGTGAACAAAAAAAAACCGCAATACAAAATTCCAATCAAGTCAAAAGTTATATATTTTTGACCGCCATCTCGCGAAATGGTCCATTGTGAGTCGGCTTGCATGGAAACACAATATTGACTCAAAGCTAACAAAAATGAAACTTGTATTAACTCCGATATATTGGTTGATTGATAGAAATTTAACTATCAGCTTAGATTATAAACTTTTAATACACAAGTTGATTTTGAAACCAATATGGTGATACGGAATACAGCTATGGAGCACTGCTTCAGCTTCCAATGAAGACAAAACAAAATTTTACGTATGATAACATCGGCTCCATGGTACATTGAAAATTCAAACTTACATCGTGATTTAAATATGCCACTAGTAACTGAATAAATTGCAAAATACGCAGGCAAATACTTAACAAAACCCAAGTCCCATCCTAAGCCCCTTCCTCGTAACATCTTGAATTTTACTGGACACATCCGCTTAAAAAAGATGAAACTTCTTGAAAATATTTTTGTGCTTAATACATTTCCTCTCACTAAGTTTATGCCTCACCACTGTTACCATATGTGAAGATTTATCTTACTTTTGAAGTTTTTAGACATGTTAAAAGGACAAAAAAAATTCTTATCTAAAAATAAAATTTTAAAAAATTTTACTTTTGGTACTTATAATATATTAAGGAGAGATTTTTTGACTAAACTACTTACAAATTTTCTAGTTTGCTTCTTAATGATCTTACACATATTCTATATTTTGTAAATATTTTGTGTTATTTGGCTTTACTTTTAATAGTTCACAAGAACCAAAATAAATTTTAACTCATTTTCATTAATTAAAATAACAAAAAAGATTTTTGATAAAAAAAGATTTTTTTGCTCGACTTGAAGATTTTTTAAAAATAAAGATAGCAACATTGTGCCTGACACTGGTGGGGCCTAACTAATTATATTTATAGTTAAGATTAGAATATTTATTGTTAGTTCACTTTTGAAGATACAGTAAATAAATATCAGCACAAAAAAAATATATGAATTAAATCCTTGGAGGATGATTACATCTTTTATTTAACGGGAAAAACTTAAGAATCTATGCTTTTCAATGCGATATGCAGGCCTTTAGCACTATTAAGCTCGTACGGATCAAAACTTGTTTAATTTTTTTGCAAATCTCTAGTTGGCATTAGCGTAAGCGAAGTTCATAGCTCACGAAAAAGTGGTTTTGATGTTAGAAAAATACTATCATCAGATATTTTTTTTTTTTGCATTAAGAGTTTCCGAACTCACAGTAAAATAGGCATTTCTGACGTTAGAACTCACTTTACAATTTTTTGTTTTTGAGAAACTAATATATGTATAGTATTCTTCAATGTCAATGTCTCTTTGCGTTTTTTTTTTTTTTGTTTTTGTTATTTCAGATTTCGAGTTTTCGTTGTACCTTCATAGTGAACAGACAGATACAAAAAAAAATATTCGTAGTACATATTATTCGTAATAGATACATACTGACTTTAATAAATAAGCTTTATTTACTTTGCTAATATTTTTACATAGTAGAAATAACAAAAACAAACAAAAAAACTGCAAAAAAAACAATGAAATGAAAACAATAAAAATAAAAAATCTGATAAAAGTCTTTTTTTTAACGGCTAAGCTAATTTTTCGTCAGAGATGAACTTAGCTTTGTTCAATGCTAAGTAGTAGTGATTCATTAACACTACAGTTGCCTACTAGTACTTCTTCATATTAATATCAGTAGATTAGTAATGGGGACGGACGACATGTTTTGGGAATTCAAAACCGGGAAAAAATAAAAACGATGGCAACCCTGTTACAAATGGGGGGATTTTGGGGATTTTCATGCTGATATGGTGTGTGTGTGTGAGTTTGATTCTTTGGCCATGTGTATGTATGTATACTTGTGTGCACAGCTTTTGTTGTTATTGTAGAGAAACGTTGTGCGTGCAGTGCATGGATGTATGTACGTGTGGGATGTGTATGTGTATGTGTGTGTGAGTCTAATTCTTTGGTTGTGTGTGCATGTATATGTGGTTGCTGTTTTGAGTTATAGTTGGTATGCTTATGTAGGGTTATTGTATGTATGCATTTATGTTTGTGATCTCTGCGGGTGGAATAATCTAATAGCTGCAGAGAGTGGCAACCCTGTTGCGAATGGAAGTGGTTAGGGAATGTATTTGGTAATGTATGTATATGTTGTTGGATTAATGTATGTGATCTTATCTATTTTTGCTTTGAAGAATGTCATTGCTTGTGTGAGTTATATCAACACTTTTTCATACATATTTACAAATGCATGTATATATGCTTTTAAGGCTATTGACGTTGCTATTATGGAGATAGAAAATATTGTGTCGGCATTAGTTTCATATATGTTCAAGTGAATTTCAGATGTTAAATGTTTTGAATCCGATCAGGTTGATAAGAAGAGCTTTTCAATAGGGGTAGTGATATCTTTATTTCGGTATATTTTACTTTAATGTAACAATTATAAGAAATAGCTTTTGGAGAAATACAGCAAAAACTTATAGAGGCACCTACTTTCACGTTTCCCGATTTTTCTAGTACCTTTATATTGCAAACTGATGCTAGCGATTTTTTTCTGGGTGTTGCTGTGTATATGAATTTCATCATATATCGTAATACCAACAGAGAATTGTGGAAATGTGTGTGTGTGTGTGTGTTTGTAGGAATTTCAATGTGTGTATTTCTGTAGGAGCTTAGGGCTGATTGTGATTTATGAGGGGTGAGGTGTTCTAGTAATATGTAACCGGGGGAATCTGTGTGTTTGTATGTCTGTAGGAGTTTAAGGCTAACCATGATTTGGGTGGGCAGGGTTGTTGACGTAATATGTATCCATGGGGATTTGTGGATGTGTCTGTCTATAGTAGTTTAAGGCTGATCGTGATTTGAGATAGGTGAGGATGTTGTTGAGGTAAATTGGTTATGTGTATGTATGTATGTATGTATTTTTGTAAGAATTTAAGATGATTGTGATTTATTAGGGGCGAGGTGTTCTTGTAATATGTAGCCGTGAGAATCTATGTGTATAGACGTCTGTAAAAGTTTAAGACTATCTGTAATTTCAGGTAGGTGAGAGTGTTGTGTTGTTGAGATTAATCTTATATATTGTATATGTATATATGTATGATCATGGTACTTTTTATATGTATATCTGGGGGAGAATTTTAGGCTGGTCGTGATTTGTGAAAGGTGGGGTGTTGTTGAAATTTTCTTGGATATTTCTTATATGAATTCTGCTATGTGTGTGTGTATTTGCGCTAATATTTATATGTAGATAGAAATAAATTGTTTTCAGTATCGACATTTGGTACTATAAAATACTATCATATGTCTGGACTTCCCTAATCTTATTATGTTTTTATACTTACGCTTTTTTTGTATTTTCTCATACTTAAATTTGTCTCGCGTTAAAGTCTGCCTATATGAAATTTGTTTATATTACAGATTTTGTTTATTTCAATCTTTGAATACATTTTTTTTTGTCATTGATGTCTTTTGTTCTTCTTGTTGTTGGTGTTGTTGTTGTAAATATTCGTCTGTGTATAGATGCGATATATTCAGTTTTTTTTATTTGGAAATTAAAACGTTTTAATTTTTATCTGCGTTTACTTAAAAGTTTGTGGGGATTTTCTGTTTTAAATAAAACTGAATTCCTAAAGATACATACTCTATAGTAATAGTAACTATAAGAGAAATATTTCTTATATTTAATTTAAATTTTTTTTAAAGTTGATGCAACGTTAGTAAGTCAACGTTAGAAATTTTTGGGGTACACAATTTTTTCTAACTATAGCCTTTTTTCTTCACTTTCTACATTTATTTTTGAAATCTTGCTTTGCTTTATGAAAATGTATAAACATTTTTAAATGAAACTGATCCAGCACTCCAGCTTATATACTGATAGTTCTTTTTTTCTTTGGTAGTCAACTTACTTCTTTTTTTATTTTTATTGATAAACATTTAAAATCAAAAGGGAGCTTTATATTGAAATTATTATTTTCATAATTGTTGAAAACAATCACTAGTTTTTTTTTTGTGTGATGAAATCATTTGAAGTTGAAGCTGATATCTTTGCTTACTGTTTTAAATTAAAATTTTATTCAATAGAATAAAAGGAGCTTTTTTCTTAAATTCTGATGCAGTTAAGATTGGATATGAGACTGAATTTAAGTGTACTTTTAAATTAGTCACAATGAACAAACTTATTTTCTTGTTGAAAAGCGATCATCAGAAAACGAAGTGGTTTTCAGAGACTTTAGGTATACCCTTTCGACGGTTCCTCTAGGATACAAGATGACTTTGTTTGACGAAATTTCTGTTGCTTTATACTGATAATATGTTTACATTAATAAGGTACATATGTATATGTTTATTTTATGAAGGGCTATTACCTATGGCTTTCATTTGACGTTCTATATGATTTTTTTTTCTCATTTTGTTAAAGTTCAGCGTGTTGTGTATACATTTCTGAAATGTTTAAGTGTGCTTTGTGTGTCCATCGGACAGAGTGTACGTTTTAGTTGGTCAGTCAGTCTATATATTTTTTTTTTCTTCTTCTAATGTACCACACCTTTTTCCACATTTTACTACTTGAAATAGAGAATTTTTGTCTAATTTTTTCTGGGTATCTACATACATTAGTTAAATATGTGTATGAATTTTTAAGAAAAAATTTTAAATAAAATATTGGAAAAAGAATTAATTGTGTGAATGGTTTTTATTTCTTTATTAGCTTTACTTCGCTAGATCAAAAAAATTTTTGTTTTTGCTTATTTGCAAATTCTTGTTTTCATGTCGCTTAAACATGTACAGTCTTGTTTTCATGACGCTTAAACATGCACAGTATTGTTTCCATATCGTTTAAGCATGCACAGTCTTGTTTTTATGTCGCTTAAACATGTACAGTCTTGTTTTCTTTGAAAAGTTATGCACATGACAAATTGAATTTCACAATGTTATGAAATTCCATTAAATTTCATTAGATTTTTTCATAAAGAGAAACAATTTAGACAATCGGATAAGTCCTTATATTTTTCACTACATACAAGTTTCTGTTATTTTATATTCGAATAGATGAATCCTAAATTTCCTTTAAAAAATAACACACAACAAGGAATAATTTAATTTAATTTTATTTATATTAATAATACATTTTAATTTTATTTTATTTATTTTTATTATAATGATGGAAACATTTCATAGTATCTAATTATTAAATTTTCTAATATACTGATACCATATTCTTCGTTCTCATCTAGCATATTTTCGAAAAATTTGATCATCTCCCAATGATCAAAAAGCCTGAAGCTTTCGAAATCTCTTAAAAATTGGTTTAGAGTACGTCTAATTTGGCTCATTATATATGCCGATAAATTAATGAATGATGATTGTTTGAAGGTTTCTTTAAGACTAATTTGCTCTTTAAATTTTTAAAGTACTATCTTTTGATATTTAAAATATCTATACCATCATCTATATTCCATACTTCTTTTTTAGCACTCTATCTCGCTCTATCCCTTTTCTCTCTATAACCATCTCTTTCTGTCTATCACTACCCCTCCACTTATTCACTATTTCACCATATTTTCGATTAGGCTTCTTGAAGTCGTCATCGCTACTTTTAAGATCATTTTCAGTTAAGTATTCAAAGTGCGGAGAAGTAAATAAAAATAAAAAAAAAATAAATAAATAAATAAAACAAAAATGGAGTCTACAACAAATCTAACATCAAAATTTAATTCACTAAAAAATAAAACCTTAATCCACATAAAGGAGCTTGAGACATCAACTAAATACACCATTCGAAAAGTGTCAAGAGTAACAACAAAATATGGGCCAACACTAAAAGTTGAAATGGAAAACCACATAATGTTCCTCCCAAAGCGATATAATGCTTTAACCGATGCTGAAATTAAAGAACTCTCGAGCGGATCATATTGCTTAAGTAGAGAAGGTGAACAAAGCTTAATTGTTGAAAGCGAGCTGAGTGAATTTCTAAGTCAAAATTCCCAATTTCCAATTTGGCAATAATATATAATAATTTTGTATTTTAAATTATAAATAAAAATACATGAAAGAGTTTTGTAAAATATAAATGTTTGTGCTTTTTTATTTAATATTTTCAGTTATTTCATAAAGAAATTTAAGACATAAATGACCACAGGTAAATGTATTGAAATTCTGATGTTGATTATAGTTGTATTTTATATTTCTACCAAGATATTTGACTACTTCCGAAGGAGGTTGTAAGTTTCCAAAGCTCTCGAAATATTCTTTTTCATTGTTGTTTTTATAATATGCTACCCAGGTCCTGTTGATACGTCTAAATTGATTATTCCACATTCTATTTTCTTTGTTCGTTTTGGTAGAGTATTCAACATGAAAACTCCTCTAAAATATGGAATATTTATAGAGAAACGGTTTATGTCCACATCAGATAGTGGTCTGTTCGTAGCATCTCTAAGAGTTTTTTGATTCCTCTTTGTAAACTAAACCATAACCCTTTTTATATGGTTTTAAGTAAAGTCCCTTTCCAACTGCTATAGATCCCATCGCTCTTTTATGTCTAATTGCTTCATCAAGTTGATTTTTTGCATTCTTTGTTGCATTAACAGCTTTAGCTATAGCAGCACCTCCAGTTGTTAGACTACCAATTGCACCCAGAGCAGTTAAAATCGGTATTAGAGGCAAAAACCCACCAATTTTTGGTACACGTATTACATGTGGTACTATAATTTGAGATTTTCTTCCTTTTAATGATTTGTTGATAGTTTTTCGGGCAATTTTAATTGCTGAGTTAATATCTAATGGTTTTTCCTTCTTTAGTATTTTTGTTGCAGCTCTAATTGATGTTCTAAACAGTTTTTTTTATCATTTATCTTGTTCTTTTTAACATTTTTCTTTTTCTCCACACCCATACCAAATTTTGTTTTGGCTTTCATTGCGTTAGTAACCATATAGGCAAATGATTTTTCAGCAATACTACTATCTTTTGATAAAACTCGATCCCAAGCTGAATTTTCAAGTATTTTATCAGCTTTATGTCTAATGCTTAAATCCTTATTTTTTGAATAAGCTATATCGTGATCTTTACAAGCAGAGTCCAATAAATTAATTCCTTTGTCACCTCAATTTAAACGTTTTTGTAGTTTTGTTTCAGGTCCACAATACTAATATCCAGGAAGATAAAGTTCACCAGTTAGAGAGTTTATTTGTTTATCTACTATACCTCCTCCAACGAAGGTGTTTTTATGACTAAACGTTTTCTGATATTGTATAACTATATCATCTAATTTTGTCGATAATAACAGGTAACATTTATAAAATCTATTTAGTTCGTAATATTGTTCCTTCTACTATTTTTTTTTGTTTACTTGCCTCTATCTTGACTGATGGTTTCTCAGTCTTTAAACTTGTATATTCTCAACTTCTGTCTTGATGTTACTTTCTTCTTTCATGCGAATTCTTGTTGTTTCTTTTCATATCGCTTAAACATGCACAGTCTTGTTATCTTTGAAAGGTTCTGCACAAAACAAATCGAATTTCACAATATTATGAAATTCCATTATATTTCATTAGGTATTTTCTTATCGACACCAACTGCTTTAACACCATCTCATTTACGTTTGCTAACAGCAAATAGTACAATAGGTGTCAGCTATTAGATCAGCTTATCAGCTATTAGATCAGCTTATTAGCACCTGGTCTGTTTTTCAGATCAGCTTTTCAGGAGCTGGTCTGGTTTTCAGATCAGCTTATCAGGACCTGGTCTGGTTATCAGATCAACTTATCAGGACCTGGTCTGGTTATCAGATCAGCTTATCAGAACCTGGTCTGGTTTTCAGATCCGCTTATCAGGACCTGGTCTGGTTTTCAGATCAGCTTTTCAGGACCTGGTCTGGTTATCAGATCAGCTTATCAGAACCTGGTCTGGTTTTCAGATCAGCTTATCAGGACCTGGTCTGGTTTTCAGATCAGCTTTTCAGGACCTGGTCTGGTTTTCAGATCAGCTTATCAGGACCTGGTCTGGTTTTCAGATCAGCTTTTCAGGACCTGGTCTGGTTTTCAGATCAGCTTTTCAGGACCTGGTCTGGTTTTCAGATCAGCTTTTCAGCACCTGGTCTGGTTTTCAGATCAGCTTATCAGGACCTGGTCTGGTTTTCAGATCAGGCTATCAGGACCTGGTCTGGTTTTCAGATCAGCTTATCAGGAGCTGGTCTGATTTTCAGGTCAGCTTATTAGGAGCTGGTCTGATTTTCAGATCAGCTTATTAGGAGCTGGTCTGATTTTCAGGTAAGCTTATTAGGAGCTGGTCTGGTTTTCAGGTCAGATGAAATAACTAAAGTCTATCTTTTATTAGCAGTATTTTTTTTTCTATAACGAAAATCGTTTAATTCAATATATTTGCTTATAATCAAAAATCCATATTTATCCTTCCAACACTCTATAAATTTTTTAAAACTTGTCAAAATTCATATTACTGCCAACATGAACCTGGAAAACATGCTTCATATTTTTCTCATCTTACTTAAACATTATAATTACATTTGCATTGTCTCTTATTAAATGCTTATAGCCATATTCATAAAAATTTTAAACAGCATTTTAAATGTTGTTTGAGCAAAATTCGCTAAAATTGTATTCATAATAGAATATTAGCTTAAAAACGCTTTTTAACTTGCGTAAATCAACAAATCTTATAAATGCACCCATACTTAAAATAATTTTGAGCTGACGTCGTTCTAGTTTTGCTTCTTGTTTATTTATACTTTTAACTTTGTCTGTATGTATGTATGTATGCATGTATTAAGAATTATGCTTATGTTTGGCACAAGTAGAATGAGTCATCATTCTTCTGTCGCCCCATACAAAAATATACACGTACATATGTATGTATGTATATTATTCTGCTTTCCACATGCAACATCAGCAAATATCATAATTGAAATGTTTTAAGCTTCATTACGAGAAAAAAAATAAATGTATAATAACCCATTCTTTAATTAATATTTTAGTATAAATTTATGTTTTTAGACTTGAGATAGTAGTAGGGAACTCCCACTTCTGTGGCAATTAAAATTGTTAAATTGTTAAATTTGGGTAATTAAAATTTGAAATTTTTAAAATTCTTGAAATTTGATACCTACGAGGGTGGTTCAATAAGTCCTTTAAATATTTTTCGAGGGTGGTTCAATAAGTCACTCTTATTTTTGTAACATAAGAAGTTTTTGTTTACATTAAGTCTATGTCTGTCTGTCTGCCTGACCGTGGAAATTTGAGTCTGTCTGTGATTTGGGTTGTGTAATAATTTCTGGGTGTCCTTTGTCGGAGTTATGGGTAATAAAACCTTAAAATTTTAATCTAAGCCAGATGCCCAATTCCCTACTACTATATCACGTTTAAAAACATATATTTATACTAAAATTATCTATATACTACTACAAATATGAATACTTAAAGAAATTACATAATTTCATAATTAAAAGAATGTGTTATTATACATTTATTTTTTTTCTGGTAATGAAGCTTAAAACATTTCAATTATGATATTTGCTGATGTTGCATGTGGAAAGCAGAATAATATACATACATATGTACGTGTATATTTTTGTATTGGCGACAGAAGAATGATGACTCATTCTACTTGTGCCAAACTTATAGCATAATTCTTAATACATGCATACATACATACATACAGACAAAGTTAAACATATAAATAAACAAGAAGCAAAACTAGAACGACGTCAGCTCAAAATTATTTTAAGTATGGGTGCATTTAATTTATAAGATTTGTTGATTTACGCAAGTTATAAAATGTTTTTAAACTAATATTCTATTATGAATACAATTTTAGCGAATTTTGCTCAAACAACATTTGAAATGCTGTTTAAAATTTTTATGAATATGGCTATAAGCATTTAATAAGAGACAATGCAAATGTAATTATAATGGTTAAGTAAGATGAGAAAAATATGAAGCATGTTTACAAGGTTCATGTTGGCAGTAATATGAATTTTGACAAGTTTTAAAAAATTTGTAGAGTGTTGGAAGGATAAATATGGATATTTGATTATAAGCAAATATATTGAATTAAACGATTTTCGTTATAGAAAAAAAAATACTGCTAATAAAAGATAGACTTTAGTTATTTCATCTGACCTGAAAATCAGACCAGCTCCTAATAAGCTGACCTGAAAATCAGACCAGCTCCTAATAAGCTGACCTGAAAATCAGACCAGCTCCTGATAAGCTGATCTGAAAACCAGACCAGGTCCTGATAGCCTGATCTGAAAACCGGACCAGGTACTGAAAAGCTGATCTGAAAACCTGACCAGGTCCTGAAAAGCTGATCTGAAAACCAGACCAGGTCCTGAAAAGCTGATCTGAAAACCAGACCCAGGTCCTGAAATGCTGATCTGAAAACCAGACCAGGTCCTGATAAGCTGATCTGAAAACCAGACCAGGTTCTGATAAGCTGATCTGATAATCAGACCAGGTCCTGATAAGCTGATCTGAAAACCAGACCAGGTCCTGATAAGCTGATCTGATAACCAGACCAGGTCCTGATAAGCTGATCTGAAAACCAAACCAGGTCCTGATAAGCTGATCTGAAAAACAGACCAGGTGCTAATAAGCTGATCTAATAGCTGATAAGCTGATCTAATAGCTGACACCTATTGTATTAACTATTTGCTGGTAGCAAACGTAAATGAGATGGTGTTAAAGCAGTTGGTGTCGATAAGAAAATACCTAATGAAATATAATGGAATTTCAAAATATTGTGAAATTCGATTTGTTTTGTGCAGAACCTTTCAAAGATAACAAGACTGTGCATGTTTAAGCGATATGAAAAGAAAAAACAAGAATTCGCATGAAAGAAGAAAGTAACATCAAGACAAAAGTTGAGAATATACAAGGTTAAGGACTCAGAAACCATCAGTCAAGATAGAGGCAAGTAAACAAAAAAAAAATTAATAGAAGAAACAATATTACGAACTAAATAGATTTTATAAATGTTACCTGTTATTATCGACAAAATTAGATGATATAGTTATACAATATCAGAAAACATTTAGTCATAAAAACACCTTCGTTGGAGGAGTTATAGTAGATAAAAAAATAAACCCTCTAACTGGTGAACTTTATCTTCCTGGATATTAGTATTGTGGACCTGAAACGAAACTACAAAAACGTTTAAATTGAGGTGACAAAGGAATTAATTTATTGGACTCTGCTTGTAAAGATCACGATAAAGCTTATTCAAAAAATAAGGATTTAAGCATTAGACATAAAGATGATAAAATACTTGAAAACTCAGCTTGGGATCGAGTTTTATCAAAAGATAGTAGTATTGCTGAAAAATCATTTGCCTATATGGTTACTAACGCAATGAAAGCCAAAACAAAATTTGGTATGGGTGTGGAGAAAAAGAAAAATGTTAAAAAGAACAAGATAAATGATAAAAAAAACTGTTTAGAACATCAATTAGAGCTGCAACAAAAATACTAAAGAAGGAAAAACCATTAGATATTAACTCAGCAATTAAAATTGCCCGAAAAACTATCAACAAATCATTAAAAGGAAGAAAATCTCAAATTATAGTACCACATGTAATACGTGTACCAAAAATTGGTGGGTTTTTGCCTCTAATACCGATTTTAACTGCTCTGGGTGCAATTGGTAGTCTAACAACTGGAGGTGCTGCTATAGCTAAAGCTGTTAATGCAACAAAGAATGCAAAAAATCAACTTGATGAAGCAATTAGACATAAAAGAGCGATGGGATCTATAGCAGTTGGAAAGGGACTTTACTTAAAACCATATAAAAAGGGTTATGGTTTAGTTTACAAAGAGGAATCAAAAAACTCTTAGAGATGCTACGAACAGACCACTATCTGATGTGGACATAAACCGTTTCTCTATAAATATTCCATATTTTAGAGGAGTTTTCATGTTGAATACTCTACCAAAACGAACAAAGAAAATAGAATGTGGAATAATCAATTTAGACGTATCAACAGGACCTGGGTAGCATATTATAAAAACAACAATGAAAAAGAATATTTCGAGAGCTTTGGAAACTTACAACCTCCTTCGGAAGTAGTCAAATATCTTGGTAGAAATATAAAATACAACTATAATCAACATCAGAATTTCAATACATTTACCTGTGGTCATTTATGTCTTAAATTTCTTTATGAAATAACTGAAAATATTAAATAAAAAAGCACAAACATTTATATTTTACAAAACTCTTTCATGTATTTTTATTTATAATTTAAAATACAAAATTATTATATATTATTGCCAAATTGGAAATTGGGAATTTTGACTTAGAAATTCACTCAGCTCGCTTTCAACAATTAAGCTTTGTTCACCTTCTCTACTTAAGCAATATGATCCGCTCGAGAGTTCTTTAATTTCAGCATCGGTTAAAGCATTATATCGCTTTGGGAGGAACATTATGTGGTTTTCCATTTCAACTTTTAGTGTTGGCCCATATTTTGTTGTTACTCTTGACACTTTTCGAATGGTGTATTTAGTTGATGTCTCAAGCTCCTTTATGTGGATTAAGGTTTTATTTTTTAGTGAATTAAATTTTGATGTTAGATTTGTTGTAGACTCCATTTTTGTTTTATTTATTTATTTATTTTTTTTTTATTTTTATTTACTTCTCCGCACTTTGAATACTTAACTGAAAATGATCTTAAAAGTAGCGATGACGACTTCAAGAAGCCTAATCGAAAATATGGTGAAATAGTGAATAAGTGGAGGGGTAGTGATAGACAGAAAGAGATGGTTATAGAGAGAAAAGGGATAGAGCGAGATAGAGTGCTAAAAAAGAAGTATGGAATATAGATGATGGTATAGATATTTTAAATATCAAAAGATAGTACTTTAAAAATTTAAAGAGCAAATTAGTCTTAAAGAAACCTTCAAACAATCATCATTCATTAATTTATCGGCATATATAATGAGCCAAATTAGACGTACTCTAAACCAATTTTTAAGAGATTTCGAAAGCTTCAGGCTTTTTGATCATTGGGAGATGATCAAATTTTTCGAAAATATGCTAGATGAGAACGAAGAATATGGTATCATGGAAGATGAAGACAATACAGAAGGACACTTCAAAAGCTGTCCTTGGTATGATCCTGAGTGTGAGGAAGGACCTGATACTTGCAGATGTACAATATATTTTTTGCGCAAAAGTATATTAGAAAATTTAATAATTAGATACTATGAAATGTTTCCATCATTATAATAAAAATAAATAAAATAAAATTAAAATGTATTATTAATATAAATAAAATTAAATTAAATTATTCCTTGTTGTGTGTTATTTTTTAAAGGAAATTTAGGATTCATCTATTCGAATATAAAATAACAGAAACTTGTATGTAGTGAAAAATATAAGGACTTATCCGATTGTCTAAATTGTTTCTCTTTATGAAAAAATCTAATGAAATTTAATGGAATTTCATAACATTGTGAAATTCAATTTGTCATGTGCATAACTTTTCAAAGAAAACAAGACTGTACATGTTTAAGCGACATGAAAACAAGACTGTGCATGCTTAAACGATATGGAAACAATACTGTGCATGTTTAAGCGTCATGAAAACAAGACTGTACATGTTTACGCGACATGAAAACAAGAATTTGCAAATAAGCAAAAACAAAAATTTTTTTGATCTAGCGAAGTAAAGCTAATAAAGAAATAAAAACCATTCACACAATTAATTCTTTTTCCAATATTTTATTTAAAATTTTTTCTTAAAAATTCATACACATATTTAACTAATGTATGTAGATACCCAGAAAAAATTAGACAAAAATTCTCTATTTCAAGTAGTAAAATGTGAAAAAAGGTGTGGTACATTAGAAGAAGAAAAAAATAAATATATAGACTGACTGACCAACTAAAACGTACACTCTGTCCGATGGACACACAAAGCACACTTAAACATTTCAGAAATATATACACAACACGCTGAACTTTAATAAAATGAGAAAAAAAAAATCATATAGAACGTCAAATGGAAGCCATAGGTAATAGCCCTTCATAAAATAAACATACATATACATATGTACCTTATTAATGTAAACATATTATCAGTATAAAGCAACAGAAATTTCGTCAAACAAAGTCATCTTGTATCCTAGAGGAACCGTCGAAAGGGTATACCTAAAGTCTCTGAAAACCACTTCGTTTTCTGATGATCGCTTTTCAACAAGAAAATAAGTTTGTTCATTGTGACTAATTTAAAAGTACACTTAAATTCAGTCTCATATCCAATCTTAACTGCATCAGAATTTAAGAAAAAAGCTCCTTTTATTCTATTGAATAAAATTTTAATTTAAAACAGTAAGCAAAGATATCAGCTTCAACTTCAAATGATTTCATCACACAAAAAAAAACTAGTGATTGTTTTCAACAATTATGAAAATAATAATTTCAATATAAAGCTCCCTTTTGATTTTAAATGTTTATCAATAAAAATAAAAAAAGAAGTAAGTTGACTACCAAAGAAAAAAAGAACTATCAGTATATAAGCTGGAGTGCTGGATCAGTTTCATTTAAAAATGTTTATACATTTTCATAAAGCAAAGCAAGATTTCAAAAATAAATGTAGAAAGTGAAGAAAAAAGGCTATAGTTAGAAAAAATTGTGTACCCCAAAAATTTCTAACGTTGACTTACTAACGTTGCATCAACTTAAAAAAAAATTTAAATTAAATATAAGAAATATTTCTCTTATAGTTACTATTACTATAGAGTATGTATCTTTAGGAATTCAGTTTTACTTAAAACAGAAAATCCCCACAAACTTTTAAGTAAACGCAGATAAAAATTAAAACGTTTTAATTTCCAAATAAAAAAAACTGAATATATCGCATCTATACACAGACGAATATTTACAACAACAACACCAACAACAAGAAGAACAAAAGACATCAATGACAAAAAAAAATGTATTCAAAGATTGAAATAAACAAAATCTGTAATATAAACAAATTTCATATAGGCAGACTTTAACGCGAGACAAATTTAAGTATGAGAAAATACAAAACAAGCGTAAGTATAAAAACATAATAAGATTAGGGAAGTCCAGACATATGATAGTATTTTATAGTACCAAATGTCGATACTGAAAACAATTTATTTCTATCTACATATAAACATTAGCGCAAAAACACACACACATAGCAGAATTCATATAAGAAATATCCAAGAAAATTTCAACAACACCCCACCTTTCACAAATCACGACCAGCCTAAAATTCTCACCCAGATATACATATAAAAAGTACCATGATCATACATATATACATATACAATATATAAGATTAATCTCAACAACACAACACTCTCACCTACCTGAAATTACAGATAGTCTTAAACTTTTACAGACGTCTATACACATAGATTCTCACGGCTACATATTACAAGAACACCTCGCCCCTAATAAATCACAATCATCTTAAATTCTTACAAAAATACATACATACATACATACACATAACCAATTTACCTCAACAACATCCTCACCTATCTCAAATCACGATCAGCCTTAAACTACTATAGACAGACACATCCACAAATCCCCATGGATACATATTACGTCAACAACCCTGCCCACCCAAATCATGGTTAGCCTTAAACTCCTACAGACATACAAACACACAGATTCCCCCGGTTACATATTACTAGAACACCTCACCCCTCATAAATCACAATCAGCCCTAAGCTCCTACAGAAATACACACATTGAAATTCCTACAAACATACACACACACACACATTTCCACAATTCTCTGTTGGTATTACGATATATGATGAAATTCATATACACAGCAACACCCAGAAAAAAATCGCTAGCATCAGTTTGCAATATAAAGGTACTAGAAAAATCGGGACACGTGAAAGTAGGTGCTTCTATAAGTTTTTGCTGTATTTCTCCAAAAGCTATTTCTTATAATTGTTACATTAAAGTAAAATATACCGAAATAAAGATATCACTACCCCTATTGAAAAGCTCTTCTTATCAACCTGATCGGATTCAAAACATTTAACATCTGAAATTCACTTGAACATATATGAAACTAATGCCGACACAATATTTTCTATCTCCATAATAGCAACGTCAATAGCCTTAAAAGCATATATACATGCATTTGTAAATATGTATGAAAAAGTGTTGATATAACTCACACAAGCAATGACATTCTTCAAAGCAAAAATAGATAAGATCACATACATTAATCCAACAACATATACATACATTACCAAATACATTCCCTAACCACTTCCATTCGCAACAGGGTTGCCACTCTCTGCAGCTATTAGATTATTCCACCCCCAGAGATCACAAACATAAATGCATACATACAATAACCCTACATAAGCATACCAACTATAACTCAAAACAACAACCACACAACCAAAGAATTAGACTCACACACACATACACATACACATCCCACACGTACATACATCCATGCACTGCAAGCACAACGTTTCTCTACAATAACAACAAAAGCTGTGCACACAAGTATACATACATACACATGGCCAAAGAATCAAACTCACACACACACACCATATCAGCATGAAAATCCCCAAAATCCTCCCCTTGTAACAGGGTTGCCATCGTTTTTATTTTTTCCCGGTTTTGAATTCCCAAAACATATTGTCCGTCCCCATTACTAATCTACTAATATCATCCCCTTCAGGGTCGTGTTCATCACTTAACAAAGTTATCACTATCCTATTTTCTCGCCCTTTTAAGCGATCGTGAAGTAACATTTATGGAAAAACTGCTCTGTGTGCTGGTTTCTTTATTCCCAGTAATCAACGTTAATTGAGGACATATATTTGGTTCTAACGGCAGACTTATTTCCGAAAAACTTGAATTATAGTGACTTTTAGATAATGCATCCTTCTAAACACCAAAATTGTTAAAATTTGCTATGCCATAAACCGCCGTATTTAGATTTAAAAGAACGCTAACCTCTTCTTCTGTGTCGGTTAGTGGCATTTCTTTGTATGTGCCACCTCCCGTTCCTGTTAAAAGCTGTTTATTATTGGTTAGTATTTTTTATACACCACTTTTATAATCTGTCCATACCTATAATGTAATATATGTAAGTTATAATCACATTAAAAACATGTAAAAATACAATTACACTATGTACCTTTTTCCAACTACAGGAATCTTTTAAAGGCGGTCCGGAACCATTAAGGGTTGCCGCCAAGTCTTCCCGGAATTTTTTCATGTCTGCCGGAGCGCGCTGGCTAAGGCCACAAGCAATATCTTGATTTTTTTTCAATAAATCTACCATTGCTTCTATTTGCATTTTATTTGTATATTTTTCTCTTTTGCTCCTATAAAAATTAAAAATCAAACAAATTAATTACACAATTAAACAACACTTTAATAAAAATTTTAAATTTACTTACATTTTTGTTCTTTCCGTTAACTTTCCGACATACAAAATGGAGGAAAATATCTATATTGTGGAATCAATAATATGGCAATACCGCAAATGTAGAGATGATACCGCAACAACGGAAGGTTACCGCACCTGCGGAATGAATAATTGCAAATTTGTGCTTCCGCACAAAAAATGTTATCCGCAGCCGTGGAACGGAATCAATAATCGGACCCAATTTTTTTTTTTTTTTTTTTGGACTAGAAACCTAAGGCCGGGTTCCCATTTGTGTGCCATGTGCCACACAAGCGTAAAAAAAGCGTAACCGCTAATTACAAATGAGATTCAGACATTTATTAAGTTAAATAATAGACAATTTTATATAATCTAGCATGATGGAAAACTGTTTAAATGAATAATAACATGTTTGAATCAAACAGTTTTTCATTAGTAATTAGTTGGTTACGCTTTTTTGTGCAACTGACACCCAAGAAATGCCAGATGTAAACTCAGCCTAAGACGTAGGTATATTCATTAAAACCTCTTTAGCTAAGGAAAATTTATAACAATGTTTGCATTTTCGATGCTCGCTTATTGATAAGCTAATTTTTAACTCAAACTTCTTCAAAAACCAACATTTGGCCCTTCATTCTAAAAATTTCACTGAGGCCAAAATTTGGCACTTTCTGAAAGAATTTAAGTTATTAATAATTATAAGTTGTAAATAAAATATAAGACTCTGTGCAAAACAAATCTTTTAAACAAGTTTTAATACGTCGCTTTTGTACTTGTACCAAAAATCAGCTAAAACTTAAAATGCATTTTAAATCTATCATAACTATTTCTCTAACCGGTCGATTTTAAAGTTTTATATCTTAAACTTAAAACCTAGTGAACAAAAAAAACCGCAATACAAAATTCCAATAAAGTCAAAAGTTATATATTTTTGACCGCCATCTCGCGAAATGGTCCATTGTGAGTCGGCTTGCATGGAAACACAATATTGACTCAAAGCTAACAAAAATGAAACTTGTATTAACTCCGATATATTGGTTGATTGATAGAAATTTA
Source organism: Tachina grossa (assembly GCA_949987645.1). Classification (NCBI taxonomy): domain Eukaryota; kingdom Metazoa; phylum Arthropoda; class Insecta; order Diptera; family Tachinidae; genus Tachina; species Tachina grossa. Next base: position 45,956,151 of record OX465277.1, read on the forward strand.
ACTATCAGCTTAAATTATAAACTTTTAATACACAAGTTGATTTTGAAACCAATATGGTGATACGGAATACAGCTATGGAGCACTGCTTCAGCTTCCAATGAAGACAAAACAAAATTTTACGTATGATAACATCGGCTCCATGGTACATTGAAAATTCAAACTTACATCGTGATTTAAATATGCCACTAGTAACTGAAGAAATTGCAAAATACGCAGGCAAATACTTAACAAAACCCAAGTCCCATCCTAAGCCCCTTCCTCGTAAAATCTTGAATTTTACTGGACACATCCGCTTAAAAAAGACGGACACTACGGCTCTAATGCGCAACATTCCTGATGAAACTTCTTGAAAATATTTTTGTGCTTAATACATTTCCTCTCACTAAGTTTATGTATTTACTCCAAATACATTTAATGGTGTTGCTAATTTGCCGAGTATAGTTGCTCTACCTCCTCGACCCTTAAAGTTTAAGATGTGTGATGCACAAAAAGTAATTGCTGAGCTCAAACCAAAGAAAGAAGCAGGTATTGATGGAATAAGAAATAAGATGCTGGCGAACTTGCCGCATATTGCAATAAAAATCCTGCTGTCTATTTTTAATGCAATATTACGACTGAGGTATTGTTCACAACACTGGACTTACCAAACGCATAGATTGGTTCAATTTATAAGAAAAACATTTGAAGAGAAGAAGTATTGTTTTGTCCTGTTTATTGATGTTTTTCTGGCATTTGGTAAAGTTTGGCATGATGGCCTAATTTAAAAATTGAAGACGTATCAATCCAATAACATTCTAAAGCTTTTGGAAACTTATATTTTAGGCCGGAAGTTCTCTGTTATGGAAGGAGAATTTATTAGTTCGCCCGAAACTATCTCAGCCGGTGTACCACAAGGGAGTATACTGGGGCCAGTTTTGTATCTGATTTATACTTGTGATATGCCTGTGAGAAGTAATATCCACATCTTTACATTTGCCGATGACACAGCCTGCTTTAGTATGCACGAAAACCCTCATGATGCATTCCGATATCTTCAAGAACATACCATACAACTTGAGCTGTGGTTAAACTTATGGGGAATAAAAGTAAACGAACAGAAGTGTGTACAGATAACATTTACCCTACGAAAATATACTAGTCGCCCCATTAGAATCAACAGTCAACTTGTTCTTCAACATTCAAATGTGAAATACCTTGGTATACACCTTGATCGTCGGCTTACATGGAAACACCATATTGACTCTAAGCTAACACAAGTGAAACTTAAATTAACTCAGATACATTGGCTGATTGGTAGAAATTCAACACTCAGTATAGATTGTAAACTTCTAATATACTAGTCGATTTTGAAACCAATATTATGCTACGGAATACAGTTATGGAGCACTGCCTTAGCTTCCAATATATATATATATATATTTACATACATATATACATATATTTACATACATAAACGCACAGGAATAGCACTTCATATATCAAAGTGCAACCGATTACACATGAAACGATAGAGCTACCTACTGTAATTAAACTTTTATTGTTAAGTTAAAATGTCTTGTTTGTTCATAAAATAAAAATTTTGAACTCTCGCTCAAACCTACGTAATATGTATATTATTCTGACCATTTTTACTTAACTCCATCCACATTTTAAATAAATCTTCATAATTCTACGTCTTAAACTAACATACCACAAGCCTCATGAATAGTGTTATTTATAATATAAACTGGACATACAATACCAATTACACTACTTAACATCAAACATTTACATTTGATGAGAAGTAATTTTCCTTATGTATTTTTTTCCGCTGAATTCGAAAATCAAGGTTAAATTTTTTTATGGAACAGTTTTTGAGATATTGTAATTTTCTAATTCTGTCGACCTTTTTCACTTGACAAACCATATCTCGAGCTAGAAATGTCCGATTGGGTCTTTCTTGGTATTCAAATGCAAAGTTTTGACATGACAAATAAATGTGTATAATCGGATCTTTGGCTGGTAAAGCTGTTCAAAATATATCGATACAAATAGGGCACATTTTAAAAAAATCATATTTTACAGTTATTCTATGCCCACAGAAAAGTACAAATCGTTAAAAAAATGTCTGGTTGGTGTTTATGTACATAAAGGTAATACTTTTAGAGAAGAACTAAGACCAATTATGAAGAAATCTACCGAAAAATTACAAATTTATAAGCAATTGAGTGAATAAATCCACATATGGGATTTTCCGAATACTAGATTTTTTCGACAATTTATGAGTTCAGTTGCTGATACGCAAATATATTTAATTTGTTATTTTTATGTATTTTGACTTTCTAATTACTATTATTTATTCACTCAATCGCCTTATGAGTACTCCTGAAACTATATCATCCAGTGTACCTTCAGGAACATATAACCCAGCTTGAGAAATTATTAAAATTATGGAGAATAAAAGTAAACGAACAGAAGTGCGTACTCTACGAAAAGATACGTGTCCCCCAATTAAAATCAACAGTCAAGTTGTTCCTCAATATTCTGGCGTGAAATACCTTGGTAGTCACTTTGATCGTCGCACTGTGGACCATTTTACGAAATGGCGGCCAAAAGTAATTTTTTTATGGTCACTGATTGAAAAATGCTAAAGTTTATTCGAAAGTAGACACCAGGGGGTCGATTGTGGTTCTGTGATAATGTGAAATGAAAAAAAACTTTTCATTTTCATTTACACAACCATTTTGCATAATACTTTTCACAATTACATAAAATGCGATTCTCGTTGCTATTATGAAAACATTGTTTTATTCCGTTGTGCCTATGAAACTTTTGTTTTTATGCTACTGAAATATGACATGTAAATAAATAATATTAATTATTATTTATGTACATATTGCAAGGAACTCGGTATGAGCATAGGTAAAAGTGTTTAAAGGCTTATCGCTACATAATTAAACTTAATATTTGTCTCTTCTTTATTATAGATTGGGTAAAATTGACGCTTCCAATTGCAAGGTCCCTTGTTTGTTCTGAATCATCGTCACAAGCAGAATTTAGGACAAACTACTTCAAACCATAGGAGTTATTTTCGTTTCTTCTGTAGGAATAGGGAAATGTGCTATGCTGTGCACGTCTCCTGTCGAGCTTAAATGTCAAACAGTGGTTGTGCTGAATAAAGGTTTTCTTTTTATCTTGCCTGTAGCCTTTAATGAAAACCTTTGTCAGCCATGAAGTTCTGCAGAAGGCTGGGTACGCAAAAATATTTACTCAGGAAAGTATTTATTATTATTATTCTTATACTTAGGAGAGAAACCCCTTTATTCCGGCCGACAGCTTTGAAGGCTAAGAACTTATGAAGCTACGGTTTGATATGCTCGTAAAATCTTATGTTTTTGTAAAAGGCAAATGATGCCCATCGTGACATCATGGACGTTATTATTTCCTTTTTTAAATGCTACCGCGCACATCTTATACCAGCGCATTTAATTTTCCACATTCTATGATCATACATTTTAGCATGACCCAAAGGCATGACCTATATGTACCTCTCTGCACTTTTCTTCTCTGATCTTGGTACTCACTGTCTGCAGACGCATCTGTTACTGTATTTTTTTATTAACTGAATTTCGGAATTGTCGCTTGCAATTTCAACATCCACCTCTAAATAATTCACAAGATATTATTTTTGATTATGTACTTAAATTTCGGACTTGTTGTTAACAATTTCGACATCCTCTAATTAATTTAAAATCAAAAAAATTTGATTTTCGCCGTTGCGCGAGTTTTTTCTAGCTTCTTTACTGTTTTTCACGTAAATATTTTTTGTGTAAAATAATTTATCATATGAAAAGTTTTTTAAGTTTTTTTTTCACAGTTATACTAAACAAGAATCAACAGAGTTATGTAGCTGTGAAACGTTTTGTTCCATTCCCCAAATTTTTTTCATAATGAAAATATATTTAAATTCTTTTCATTTTTCACTGAACGGGAATCAGAAATGCTATGAAATCGTGAAAAAACTTTTCATTTCATAGTTTCACAGAACGAGAATCGACCCCCAGTTAACCTCGGAGCCAAAATCTTAAAACTTTATTTCAACTCTATCACAGTGAACAGGGTGACTCAAAACGGAAATTTTCAGTATTTTGCTAAAATGGGAAATTTCTTAGTAAGCTTTTGATTTTGAAACATCTATAACTTTTTGGTTTTACAAGACATTCAATCGAAATAGATTTTGTATAATTACCTTATTTATTAGCTTTCAGTATGAGAAAAGTGAAGTGTTTATAGTTTTTAGAAATAATTTTTTTTTTGTTCTTTTAAAAAGGTCCAAATATTCCTAAACTCTTCCACTTAACAGAACATAACTTTCACAAGTCAAAAGGGAACAAAAAAAAGACTAGCACTTTTTTAGAGCCGAGACTTTCCTCTAAATACCTATATCTCATTGTACACCCGGAACGATCCGACCGTGACCACCAGAATAATTTCTCTGACACAAGGTCAATATTTTTTTTTGCAAAATTTTAGTAAAATAGTTATAAAAATATTTTTTCTGTAATGCTATTTTTTGAAGTATTTTAGTTTTTTTTATCAAACCGCTATTATGAAGGACGGTTTCTAGATGGATATGCGTATTTCTAAATCATGTACAGTTGGTCAGAAAAATATCTTGCAACTTAAAATAAAGTAAATTTATATAATTCAGGTCACAAATATACTCTGCTTTTTTAATTGATTTATCATGTTTATAAAGGCATGTAACAAGCACTTGTCAGATAAAACTAGAAAATTAAAAAGAATACCGCAATTAGGGATTTTTTTTTGTTTTCTTATGATTATTAAATTAAAATTAAAATGGAAATTCCGGAAAAAATGTATGCAAAATATTTTTGTGACTAGCTTCATAGGTGTACGCATGCTACAATAATACGTGCACCCATGAAAATGAAAAAAAAGAAAAAAAGAACAAATTCAAGAAAAATATTATAATTAAAATGATCCATCAGCCAAAGTAAGGGGAAGGAAACACAAATGATGGAAATACAGCAAGGAGATTTTTTTTCAGATCCAGAAGCTGCAGCATCTATTACAGGTGTAGACGAAAAATACTCTTCGAGATATATGTCATCCACAGTTGAAAAAATTTTGTACCATGGGGAACAAATAATTCAACACAATATGCTACCAATAGGAGATCTGTGTGAAGAAGCGCAAGAAAAAAGAAACAATGACTAAAGATTCTTTCGCGAGCAGAACACACGAAAAATTTCCAGGTGCTGTGCTATTGAAGACTGGACTACTATTTTATTATGCACATCAGATCCATATATGTCCAATATTCGACAAAAATGGAAAACTAGCTCTATTGAATTAGACCTAGAAGCTAAACTACTTCTAGAAGATGAAAGTCAAAGCTATTTTGAAGAAATATTTACTAAAATTGTTTAAATAATAGTAATTTTAATTTTTAAGTTTACAAATTTATTAAAATTTTGCGTACAAAATTTATAATGGGTGGTATTACTGATTCCGCAAGGAAAGGAAAATTTAGTGGAAAGAAATATCGATCGATATGAAAATTGCAATTATTCATTCCTGCGGTATTCTCTTTCCGCGAAGTTAATTTAACATCCCTGTTTTAAGTAATTATGATTTGATGTTGTGTCAGCTGATGGGAAAAAGTCAACAAATTTTAGATTTGATTTTAGACGCGAGTGTTAAATCTTTTGTTATAAATAAAATATGGATACAAATACCTTTTTTGAAGATAGTAGTGACAGTGATTCTTTGAACATCCGATTGGAAAGAAGAGTTTTACGCTATAAATCTGGAGATGTGTTGCAGATGAACGATAGAGAGTAAGTTAAAATAAACAAATGTGAACCGGTCTCCTGGTAAATGAAAGCTATGCTTACTTTTACAGCCTCCAAAAAAAATTTCGTTTGAACGAGGTAGCATTTAAATATATTTTGTCTGAGTTAGAATCTGCATGCTCAGGAAGTGGTCGACAAGGAGCTCTTTCCGCCAAAGATAAACTATGTGCTTGTTTGAGATTTTTTGCAGAAGGCAGCTATCATCATGGTGTTGGTAAGGATTTCAATGTCAACGTAGCCCAATCAACGTTTTGCAAAGTGCTGAATGAATTTTTGAGCAAGTTAGAAAATTTATTGTGCAGCAAATGGATATCCATAAGCATGAATGCAGACGAGGAAAGAATAGCCAAAATGACTTTCTATGATATATGTGGTATCCCAATGTTGTAATGGCTGTCGATGGTACCTATGTTAAAATTATTGCTCCAAATTGCAATAAACACCTTTTTTTTAATAGTAAAGGATACTACAGCATTAATGTTATGATTGTAAGTAAATCTTTATTGACGTGGCTTTTTATAATTGTGTAAATACAGATATGTGATCACGAGCAGAAAATACGGTATGTGTCTTCACAATATCCTGGAAGTTGCCATGATTCCCACATTTGGGAAATGAACGCTGCAAAAACATTCCTTCAATCAAAACATAGCAATAGAAGAAATTGCCTAGTTTTGGGTAAGTAAATTGAAAAATTTTCAGCAACAAAGTTGTGTAAGCAAATTTGAAAAATTGTTACAGGTGACAAGGGGTATCCTTTACAACCATGGCTACAAACACCTTACAGAGAGCCAGTTAACTCTCCCAACAAAATTAGATTTAATACCGCACATTCTAAAGGCAGAATTATAGTAGAAAGAACTATTGGAGTGCTCAAATCTGTTTTTAGGTGCCTTAACAATGAACAGGGCTTACATTATGATCCAGAAAAGTCTGCAAAGATCATAAATACCTGCTGTGCATTTCACAATATTAGACATCATTACAATATTACAGGCGAGGAACTTGAGTTTCCATTACCTGAAGAAGAAGATCCAATAAACGATCCTGTTGAAGATGATTTTAGTGGGGAAGCAAATGAAATAAGAAACCAAATACTACAGAATTTTTAATTTGTAATTCAATTTTATTTAGCTAAAATGTATATGTAAATAAAAATAAAGACATAACAAAAAATTATCACAATTCATATTTTTTTTTTGGAATTTGGATTTGTAAGTATGTATATATGTGCGTATGTATGTACTAAATAAAAACAGTAAAGTGCGACTATGACTCGCGCACATAGGGTTCCGTACGAACACTAGATATGTAATTTAATACAAACTTCATCCTATATAATATATAGTTTTGGCATTTTTTTCGTTTTTGGGGTCTTTTCGGTTTTTTTGTTTTGTCGTTTTTTGCGTTTTTTTTGGTTTTGGCGATATTTTTTAAGTTTCGGCTCTTTTTTAGTTTAGACACTTTATTTTCTTGTTTTGGCGATTTTTTCGGTTTTTTTGGCGTTTTTTCATTTTGGCATTTTTTTAATTTTTGCGATTTTTTGTTTATTTAAATTTTTTTAGTTTTGGTGACATTTTCGCGTTTTGGCGATTTTTTTCAATTTTTTGCGTTTTTTTTCATTTTGGCGTTTTTTTTATTGTGGCGATTTTCTAGAATTTGGCGATTTATTTTAGTGTTAGAATTTTTTTAATTTTGGCAATTTTTTTCGTTTTGGCGATTTTTTTTAATTTTTGGCAATTTTTTTTGGTTTGGCGATTTTATAATTTTCGGTTTTTTTAGTGTTACCGTTTTTGAAAATTTCAAGTGTTTGCCTCTTACGGTTTCCAAGATATAGCAAATTGTCAAAATTACATAGTCAAAATTGTATTAACTGATGGACCACCCTTTAATTTAAATTTTTTAAATTTTAGTGTTAATTGTTGTAGTCTGTATAAAAATACACTAATTTTACAAATTTCAAGTTTCAATATACATATGTTCATACAATTGTATGTATATTACATGGGATTTTAACATATTTCATTGCTCGTTTTGGAACACCCTTTAATTTTTAATTCTCATGTATTTGTTGTTGTAGCGGCCAAGGTTCTACATACCGTGTCCAAATTTCAGGTCCGTTGCTCTTACGGTTCCTGAGAAAATACCGTGTGACGGACAGACGGACAGCGTAGCGAAAACAATAGGGTTCCTTTTCACCTTTGGTGTACGGAACCCTAAAAAAGTTTCACAGACCAGTATTATAAGTACATGTAAGCGGTCCTACCGCAACTCTTTGTCCAGCTTCTCAATTTCAAGTTGCAAAATTCTTTCTTTGAGAACAATCTTTTTCATTAGTATATATAGCCCTCTTTATGTCTTTCAAAGCTTTATGGTTTTCTTTGTTTTGCTCTTTTATCATTTCCAAAGCAGATGCGTCATCGGAAGCTATTTTTTTTGTACATTAATTTGCTCTTTAAGCAGTTCCGGCTGGTCCTATTTTCTCGCCCTTTTAAGCGATCGTGAAGTAACATTTATGGAAGAACTGCTCTGTGTGCTGGTTTCTTTATTCCCAGTAATCAACGTTAATTGAGGACATATATTTGGTTCTAACGGCAGACTTATTTCCGAAAAACTTGAATTATAGTGACTTTTAGATAATGCATCCTTCTAAACACCAAAATTGTTAAAATTTGCTATGCCATAAACCGCCGTATTTAGATTTAAAAGAACGCTAACCTCTTCTTCTGTGTCGGTTAGTGGCATTTCTTTGTATGTGCCACCTCCCGTTCCTGTTAAAAGCTGTTTATTATTGGTTAGTATTTTTTATACACCACTTTTATAATCTGTCCATACCTATAATGTAATATATGTAAGTTATAATCACATTAAAAACATGTAAAAATACAATTACACTATGTACCTTTTTCCAACTACAGGAATCTTTTAAAGGCGGTCCGGAACCATTAAGGGTTGCCGCCAAGTCTTCCCGGAATTTTTTCATGTCTGCCGGAGCGCGCTGGCTAAGGCCACAAGCAATATCTTGATTTTTTTTCAATAAATCTACCATTGCTTCTATTTGCATTTTATTTGTATATTTTTCTCTTTTGCTCCTATAAAAATTAAAAATCAAACAAATTAATTACACAATTAAACAACACTTTAATAAAAATTTTAAATTTACTTACATTTTTGTTCTTTCCGTTAACTTTCCGACATACAAAATGGAGGAAAATATCTATATTGTGGAATCAATAATATGGCAATACCGCAAATGTAGAGATGATACCGCAACAACGGAAGGTTACCGCACCTGCGGAATGAATAATTGCAAATTTTTGCTTCCGCACAAAAAATGTTATCCGCAGCCGTGGAACGGAATCAATAATCGGACCCAATTTTTTTTTTTTTTTTTTTGGACTAGAAACCTAAGGCCGGGTTCCCATTTGTGTGCCATGTGCCACACAAGCGTAAAAAAAGCGTAACCGCTAATTACAAATGAGATTCAGACATTTATTAAGTTAAATAATAGACAATTTTATATAATCTAGCATGATGGAAAACTGTTTAAATGAATAATAACATGTTTGAATCAAACAGTTTTTCATTAGTAATTAGTTGGTTACGCTTTTTTGTGCAACTGACACCCAAGAAATGCCAGATGTAAACTCAGCCTAAGACGTAGGTATATTCATTAAAACCTCTTTAGCTAAGGAAAATTTATAACAATGTTTGCATTTTCGATGCTCGCTTATTGATAAGCTAATTTTTAACTCAAACTTCTTCAAAAACCAACATTTGGCCCTTCATTCTAAAAATTTCACTGAGGCCAAAATTTGGCACTTTCTGAAAGAATTTAAGTTATTAATAATTATAAGTTGTAAATAAAATATAAGACTCTGTGCAAAACAAATCTTTTAAACAAGTTTTAATACGTCGCTTTTGTACTTGTACCAAAAATCAGCTAAAACTTAAAATGCATTTTAAATCTATCATAACTATTTCTCTAACCGGTCGATTTTAAAGTTTTATATCTTAAACTTAAAACCTAGTGAACAAAAAAAACCGCAATACAAAATTCCAATAAAGTCAAAAGTTATATATTTTTGACCGCCATCTCGCGAAATGGTCCATTGTGAGTCGGCTTGCATGGAAACACAATATTGACTCAAAGCTAACAAAAATGAAACTTGTATTAACTCCGATATATTGGTTGATTGATAGAAATTTAACTATCAGCTTAAATTATAAACTTTTAATACACAAGTTGATTTTGAAACCAATATGGTGATACGGAATACAGCTATGGAGCACTGCTTCAGCTTCCAATGAAGACAAAACAAAATTTTACGTATGATAACATCGGCTCCATGGTACATTGAAAATTCAAACTTACATCGTGATTTAAATATGCCACTAGTAACTGAAGAAATTGCAAAATACGCAGGCAAATACTTAACAAAACCCAAGTCCCATCCTAAGCCCCTTCCTTGTAAAATCTTGAATTTTACTGGACACATCCGCTTAAAAAAGACGGACACTACGGCTCTAATGCGCAACATTCCTGATGAAACTTCTTGAAAATATTTTTGTGCTTAATACATTTCCTCTCACTAAGTTTATGCCTCACCACTGTTACCATATGTGAAGATTTATCTTACTTTTGAAGTTTTTAGACATGTTAAAAGGACAAAAAAAATTCTTATCTAAAAATAAAATTTTAAAAAATTTTACTTTTGGTACTTATAATATATTAATGAGAGATTTTTTGACTAAACTACTTACAAATTTTCTAGTTTGCTTCTTAATGATCTTACACATATTCTATATTTTGTAAATATTTTGTGTTATTTGGCTTTACTTTTAATAGTTCACAAGAACCAAAATAAATTTTAACTCATTTTCATTAATTAAAATAACAAAAAAGATTTTTGATAAAAAAAGATTTTTTTGCTCGACTTGAAGATTTTTTAAAAATAAATATAGCAACACTGTGCCTGACACTGGTGGGGCCTAACTAATTATATTTATAGTTAAGATTAGAATATTTATTGTTAGTTCACTTTTGAAGATACAGTAAATAAATATCAGCACAAAAAAAATATATGAATTAAATCCTTGGAGGATGAGTACATCTTTTATTTATTCGGGAAAAACTTAAGAATCTATGCTTTTCAATGCGATATGCAGGCCTTTAGCACTACTAAGCTCGTACGGATCAAAACTTGTTTTATTTTTTTGCAAATCTCTAGTTGGCATTAGCGTAAGCGAAGTTCATAGCTCACGAAAAAGTGGCTTTGGTGTTAGAAAAATACTATCATCAGATATTTTTTTTTTTTTTTTGCATTAAGAGTTTTCGAACTCACAGTAAAATAGGCAATTCTGACGTTAGAACTCACTTTACAATTTTTTGTTTTTGAGAAACTAATATATGTATAGTATTCTTCAATGTCAATGTCTCTTTGCGTTTTTTTTTTGTTTTTGTTATTTCAGATTTCGAGTTTTCGTTGTACCTTCATAGTGAACAGACAGATAAAAAAAATATTCGTAGTACATATTATTCGTAATAGGTACATACTGACTTTAATAAATAAGCTTTATTTGCTTTGCCAATATTTTTACATAGTAGAAATAACAAAAACAAACAAAAAAACCGCAAAAAAACAATGAAATGAAAACAATAAAAATAAAAAATCTGATAAAAGTCTTTTTTTAACGGCTAAGCTAAGTTTTCGTCAGAGATGAACTTAGCTTTGTTCAATGCTAAATAGTAGTGATTCATTAACACTACAGTTGCCTACTAGTACTTCTTCATATAAGTCAGTAATATCATCCCCTTCAGGGTCGTGTTCATCACTTAACAAAGTTATCACTACAGATAACAGTAGCTCAAAACCGAAGGTACAAGTCGGAATGGACAGATATATAACCGTGGTAAAGCGTGGGCGAAGCTCGAATTCTTCAAAAATTGCATCTGCTCGAAAGAAGTCTAGGGATAATAGCGCATCGTCTACCAGTCGTCGTTTTCATTATTACAAGACACCGCCAACAAGCCCGCTGCATCAAAAAAAGTCTTTTAAGCCACCACCTATATATTTGAGAGAACAAAATTCTAACGCACTTATTAAAAAACTACTGTCGGTCATTTGTGATAATACTCTCCATATAATTCCAATTAAACGAGGAAATATTTACGAAACAAAAATACAAATATATGCAGAAAAAGATTTCCGAAAAATTGTGACAGAATTTGATAAAAATAAAATTTGCACTTATCGACCAAGGATTTAAGGTAAAAAATGTTACTAATAGCGTTTTCTTTTCTGAGCAATATGCTGCATTTATGTTGCCTTTTATATTTCTTTGTGTTCTTTTCCAAAAAGTATGTATTATTTTAAAAATTGAACGCGTTCTTTTCCAATGATGTTACCCTTAAAAAGAAGAAAAATGCTACATGTTCAACACTCATTTTCATTCAAGGGGCATGAATGCAGCATTATAGTAACAGCTGTTTTTAGTATTGTCTGTGAAAAAAATAAATCATTTTCTAGTTCGCGATTGTTTTATGCCGAAACTTGTTGGAAAATTGTTCTTTTGTAAACGTAAAATATGAAACACTTCTTAAAAATCAGGTGAGCATTCAAAAATGTTGCCAAATAACATGTAACATATATGTTACACTTTTCTTTTAGAAAAGAAAACACCATAATATATATATATAAGAATATGGCCATACAAAAGCTTGCTGCAATTTACCTACAGTGTGTTATCTGCGGTGAATTGTACGGTACTGCTAGTTGTACTAAACCAGAAGACCAAGCTGAAAAAAAATTAAGTAACTGTGGAGGTAATCACACCGCTAAGTACAGAGGATGTCCTGTATATTCTATCGTTAAACAAACTATGGAACAAAAACAAAAATTAGCTGCAGCTCAATCAGTAAACGTGTACTCCGCCAATCTTGCTCAAATCAGCCAACCACTTACTTCACGTGTATCGTATGCCGATGCTGCTAAGGCTAGTTCTATTCCGATACAAAATGTTTCACCGCAAAATAATTCAACAAATACAAACTCAAACTTTAATTTTAATCGCCTTGAAGCCACTATTGATAATCTGGTGCAAGCTATAAATAACTTTACAACAAATATGATTAGCATGATGCAAGAAATGCTGCGAATGCAGAATATACTGCTTCAAGCATTAATTAACCAGCCATGAACACGTTAAAAATATGTTTCTGGAAAGCAAACGGCGTTCGCCAACATAAAAATGAACTTACGGAAAAAATATCTATATAATGTTAGTCTCTGAGACTCATTTGACTTCGAGAAGCTTTTTTAAAATGAATGGCTACACTATGTATGATACAAAGGACTCTAGGGGGAGAGCAGGCGGTGGATCTGCAATTCTAATTAAGTCAAAACTCAAGCACTTTATCCCTGACAACGTTAGTTAAGAATATATGGAAGCAACGAGTATTTTCGTTGAAAATGTTTGTTAGAATTTCGTGATATGATCAATTTACTCACCTCCCAGATTTTCAGTTATCGAAGATCAGTATGAGAAGTTCTACAAATTGCTTGGATCTTGTTTCGTGGCAGCTGGAGACTACAATGCAAAACATACGCACTGTGGTTCGCGTCTTGTAACACCTAGGGATTGAGCTTTGTTTAACACAATTTCAAAAATGGGCTTGGATGTAATTTCGAGCCCACTTACTGGCCACTTACGATGTTATAGATTTTGGGGTCATGAAAAATATTTCTAGGGATTTACCTAACGTTGAGGCTTCTCTAAATGTCTCCTTCCGATCACTCCCCCGCTATCGTTTTTATCTGTAACCCACTAAGAAGTGACTTTCCTCACCCATATATGAAGAAGATCAATCGTGTTAAACAGCTGGGATTCCAAAAATATCTTAGTAGTCATTGCACGAAAAATATTTAGCTAAGATCATACGATGATATTGAATCTAGCATTGCCAATCTTAACAAACATATTAAACAGGCTGCTGAACATGCCACTACCTCCCATCCGCAGACTGGGTTTAATAAAATTTATTCTACAGACATTGAGCGTCTCGTACGTGAAAAAAGAAGAGCTAGAAGGGATTGGCAACAGCACAGATCACCCAAAATTAAAATTAGGTTTAAAGAGTGCACGAAACGACTTGCATCTGAGAAAACTGCATCTTTTAAAAATTATCTGGAAGGTCTTGATGTCACACCAGCATCTAATTACTCTTTGTGCCGCGCTGCTAAAAAGCTTAAAGGACCCGTAGAGTTTAAGCCAGCTCTGCGCACTTCGACCGGTGATTGGGCAAGAAGCGATACTGAAAAAGGTAAAATATTTGCTGAGCATTTAAAATCCGTTTTTACCCAAAATACATGTACTGGTGTTGCTGATTTGCCGAGTGTAGTTGCTCTACCCCCTCGACCCTTAAAGTTTAAGATGCGTGATGTACATAAACTAATTGCAGAGCTCAACCCGAATAAAGCTCCAGGTATTGATCGTACTAGTAACAAGATGCTGATGAATCTGCCTCGCACTGCAACTAGAATCTTACTATTTATTTTTAATGCCATATTACGACTTGAGTATTATCCACACAGCTGGAAGCTTGCCAAGGTCAAAATGATTCCAAAGCCGGGCAAACATCTTACCAAAGCTGAGTCTTTTAGGCCAATAAGTTTACTATCAACAATATCAAAGCTTTTCGAAAAGCTGCTCATGACAAAATTGTCCCCTATTCTAACTGATAGTGGGTGCATACCGGACCATCATTTTGGACCATCAATTTGGTTTAATATAATCAATAGGGTGAACATACCCCAGCCTCTATTTCCTGTTGAACTGCAGCCGAACGATATACAGGTAGAGAAAAACGAGACACATCCTATTTATTGCCCAAAATACCGTTCAGATCAAATGCAGTGCCATAATTGCCAAGAATATGGCCATACAAAAACTTACTGCAATTTACCTACAGTGTGTGTTATCTTCGGTGAATTGCACGGTTGTACTAAAGCAAAAGACCAAGCTGAAAAAAATGTAGTAACCGTGGAGGTAACTACAAAGGATGTCCTGTATATTATTTCGTTAAACAAACTATGGGACAAAAACCACATTTAGCTCCAGCTCAATCAGTAAACGCTTACTACGCCAATCTCTCTCATATGACGCAACGAAATACTTCACGTGTATCGTATATCGATGCTGCCTAAGGCTAGTTCTATTCCGACACAAAATGTTTCACCGCAAAATAATTCAACAAATACAAAGCCAAACTTTAATTTTAATCGCCTTGAAGCCACTATTGATAATCTGGTGCAAAGTATGAATAATTTTACAACAATTATGACAAGTATGATGCAAAAAATGCTGCAAATACAGAATACATTGCTTTAATCATTGGTTAACAAGCCATGAACACGTTGAAAGTATGTTTCTGGAACGCAAACGGCATTCACCAACATAAAAATGAACTTGAACACTTTCTCTGGGAAAACATTGATATAATGTCTGTCTCTGACACTCATTTGACTCAAAGAAGCTTTTTCAAAAGTACTGGATCTGCTATTCTTATTAAATCAAGACTCAAGCACTATATCCTTGACAACGTTAGTGAGGAATAAATGCAAGCTACTAGTATTTTTGTAGACAATTTTTGTGCGAATTTCGTGATATCATCAACTTACTCACCTTCCAGATTTTCAGTTACCGAAGATCAGTATAAGGAGTTCTACAAATCGCTTGGATCTTGTTTCGTGACAGCTGGAAACTACAATGCAAAACATACGTACTGAATTTCGGATATTAAGTGTCTCGTGTGTGAAAAAAGAGGAGCTAGAAAGAAATAGCAACAGCACAGACCACCCCAACATAAAATCAGACTTCAAGAGTGTACTATAGTATTTGCTGAGCAATTAAAATCTGTATTTACTCCAAATACATTTAATGGTGTTGCTAATTTGCCGAGTATAGTTGCTCTACCTCCTCGACCCTTAAAGTTTAAGATGTGTGATGCACAAAAAGTAATTGCTGAGCTCAAACCAAAGAAAGAAGCAGGTATTGATGGAATAAGAAATAAGATGCTGGCGAACTTGCCGCATATTGCAATAAAAATCCTGCTGTCTATTTTTAATGCAATATTACGACTGAGGTATTGTTCACAACACTGGACTTACCAAACGCATAGATTGGTTCAATTTATAAGAAAAACATTTGAAGAGAAGAAGTATTGTTTTGTCCTGTTTATTGATGTTTTTCTGGCATTTGGTAAAGTTTGGCATGATGGCCTAATTTAAAAATTGAAGACGTATCAATCCAATAACATTCTAAAGCTTTTGGAAACTTATATTTTAGGCCGGAAGTTCTCTGTTATGGAAGGAGAATTTATTAGTTCGCCCGAAACTATCTCAGCCGGTGTACCACAAGGGAGTATACTGGGGCCAGTTTTGTATCTGATTTATACTTGTGATATGCCTGTGAGAAGTAATATCCACATCTTTACATTTGCCGATGACACAGCCTGCTTTAGTATGCACGAAAACCCTCATGATGCATTCCGATATCTTCAAGAACATACCATACAACTTGAGCTGTGGTTAAACTTATGGGGAATAAAAGTAAACGAACAGAAGTGTGTACAGATAACATTTACCCTACGAAAATATACTAGTCGCCCCATTAGAATCAACAGTCAACTTGTTCTTCAACATTCAAATGTGAAATACCTTGGTATACACCTTGATCGTCGGCTTACATGGAAACACCATATTGACTCTAAGCTAACACAAGTGAAACTTAAATTAACTCAGATACATTGGCTGATTGGTAGAAATTCAACACTCAGTATAGATTGTAAACTTCTAATATACTAGTCGATTTTGAAACCAATATTATGCTACGGAATACAGTTATGGAGCACTGCCTTAGCTTCCAATATATATATATATATATTTACATACATATATACATATATTTACATACATAAACGCACAGGAATAGCACTTCATATATCAAAGTGCAACCGATTACACATGAAACGATAGAGCTACCTACTGTAATTAAACTTTTATTGTTAAGTTAAAATGTCTTGTTTGTTCATAAAATAAAAATTTTGAACTCTCGCTCAAACCTACGTAATATGTATATTATTCTGACCATTTTTACTTAACTCCATCCACATTTTAAATAAATCTTCATAATTCTACGTCTTAAACTAACATACCACAAGCCTCATGAATAGTGTTATTTATAATATAAACTGGACATACAATACCAATTACACTACTTAACATCAAACATTTACATTTGATGAGAAGTAATTTTCCTTATGTATTTTTTTCCGCTGAATTCGAAAATCAAGGTTAAATTTTTTTATGGAACAGTTTTTGAGATATTGTAATTTTCTAATTCTGTCGACCTTTTTCACTTGACAAACCATATCTCGGGCTAGAAATGTCCGATTGGGTCTTTCTTGGTATTCAAATGCAAAGTTTTGACATGACAAATAAATGTGTATAATCGGATCTTTGGCTGGTAAAGCTGTTCAAAATATATCGATACAAATAGGGCACATTTTAAAAAAATCATATTTTACAGTTATTCTATGCCCACAGAAAAGTACAAATCGTTAAAAAAATGTCTGGTTGGTGTTTATGTACATAAAGGTAATACTTTTAGAGAAGAACTAAGACCAATTATGAAGAAATCTACCGAAAAATTACAAATTTATAAGCAATTGAGTGAATAAATCCACATATGGGATTTTCCGAATACTAGATTTTTTCGACAATTTATGAGTTCAGTTGCTGATACGCAAATATATTTAATTTGTTATTTTTATGTATTTTGACTTTCTAATTACTATTATTTATTCACTCAATCGCCTTATGAGTACTCCTGAAACTATATCATCCAGTGTACCTTCAGGAACATATAACCCAGCTTGAGAAATTATTAAAATTATGGAGAATAAAAGTAAACGAACAGAAGTGCGTACTCTACGAAAAGATACGTGTCCCCCAAATAAAATCAACAGTCAAGTTGTTCCTCAATATTCTGGCGTGAAATACCTTGGTAGTCACTTTGATCGTCGCACTGTGGACCATTTTACGAAATGGCGGCCAAAAGTAATTTTTTTATGGTCACTGATTGAAAAATGCTAAAGTTTATTCGAAAGTAGACACCAGGGGGTCGATTGTGGTTCTGTGATAATGTGAAATGAAAAAAAACTTTTCATTTTCATTTACACAACCATTTTGCATAATACTTTTCACAATTACATAAAATGCGATTCTCGTTGCTATTATGAAAACATTGTTTTATTCCGTTGTGCCTATGAAACTTTTGTTTTTATGCTACTGAAATATGACATGTAAATAAATAATATTAATTATTATTTATGTACATATTGCAAGGAACTCGGTATGAGCATAGGTAAAAGTGTTTAAAGGCTTATCGCTACATAATTAAACTTAATATTTGTCTCTTCTTTATTATAGATTGGGTAAAATTGACGCTTCCAATTGCAAGGTCCCTTGTTTGTTCTGAATCATCGTCACAAGCAGAATTTAGGACAAACTACTTCAAACCATAGGAGTTATTTTCGTTTCTTCTGTAGGAATAGGGAAATGTGCTATGCTGTGCACGTCTCCTGTCGAGCTTAAATGTCAAACAGTGGTTGTGCTGAATAAAGGTTTTCTTTTTATCTTGCCTGTAGCCTTTAATGAAAACCTTTGTCAGCCATGAAGTTCTGCAGAAGGCTGGGTACGCAAAAATATTTACTCAGGAAAGTATTTATTATTATTATTCTTATACTTAGGAGAGAAACCCCTTTATTCCGGCCGACAGCTTTGAAGGCTAAGAACTTATGAAGCTACGGTTTGATATGCTCGTAAAATCTTATGTTTTTGTAAAAGGCAAATGATGCCCATCGTGACATCATGGACGTTATTATTTCCTTTTTTAAATGCTACCGCGCACATCTTATACCAGCGCATTTAATTTTCCACATTCTATGATCATACATTTTAGCATGACCCAAAGGCATGACCTATATGTACCTCTCTGCACTTTTCTTCTCTGATCTTGGTACTCACTGTCTGCAGACGCATCTGTTACTGTATTTTTTTATTAACTGAATTTCGGAATTGTCGCTTGCAATTTCAACATCCACCTCTAAATAATTCACAAGATATTATTTTTGATTATGTACTTAAATTTCGGACTTGTTGTTAACAATTTCGACATCCTCTAATTAATTTAAAATCAAAAAAATTTGATTTTCGCCGTTGCGCGAGTTTTTTCTAGCTTCTTTACTGTTTTTCACGTAAATATTTTTTGTGTAAAATAATTTATCATATGAAAAGTTTTTTAAGTTTTTTTTTTCACAGTTATACTAAACAAGAATCAACAGAGTTATGTAGCTGTGAAACGTTTTGTTCCATTCCCCAAATTTTTTTCATAATGAAAATATATTTAAATTCTTTTCATTTTTCACTGAACGGGAATCAGAAATGCTATGAAATCGTGAAAAAACTTTTCATTTCATAGTTTCACAGAACGAGAATCGACCCCCAGTTAACCTCGGAGCCAAAATCTTAAAACTTTATTTCAACTCTATCACAGTGAACAGGGTGACTCAAAACGGAAATTTTCAGTATTTTGCTAAAATGGGAAATTTCTTAGTAAGCTTTTGATTTTGAAACATCTATAACTTTTTGGTTTTACAAGACATTCAATCGAAATAGATTTTGTATAATTACCTTATTTATTAGCTTTCAGTATGAGAAAAGTGAAGTGTTTATAGTTTTTAGAAATAATTTTTTTTTTTGTTCTTTTAAAAAGGTCCAAATATTCCTAAACTCTTCCACTTAACAGAACATAACTTTCACAAGTCAAAAGGGAACAAAAAAAAGACTAGCACTTTTTTAGAGCCGAGACTTTCCTCTAAATACCTATATCTCATTGTACACCCGGAACGATCCGACCGTGACCACCAGAATAATTTCTCTGACACAAGGTCAATATTTTTTTTTGCAAAATTTTAGTAAAATAGTTATAAAAATATTTTTTCTGTAATGCTATTTTTTGAAGTATTTTAGTTTTTTTTATCAAACCGCTATTATGAAGGACGGTTTCTAGATGGATATGCGTATTTCTAAATCATGTACAGTTGGTCAGAAAAATATCTTGCAACTTAAAATAAAGTAAATTTATATAATTCAGGTCACAAATATACTCTGCTTTTTTAATTGATTTATCATGTTTATAAAGGCATGTAACAAGCACTTGTCAGATAAAACTAGAAAATTAAAAAGAATACCGCAATTAGGGATTTTTTTTTTGTTTTCTTATGATTATTAAATTAAAATTAAAATGGAAATTCCGGAAAAAATGTATGCAAAATATTTTTGTGACTAGCTTCATAGGTGTACGCATGCTACAATAATACGTGCACCCATGAAAATGAAAAAAAAGAAAAAAAGAACAAATTCAAGAAAAATATTATAATTAAAATGATCCATCAGCCAAAGTAAGGGGAAGGAAACACAAATGATGGAAATACAGCAAGGAGATTTTTTTTCAGATCCAGAAGCTGCAGCATCTATTACAGGTGTAGACGAAAAATACTCTTCGAGATATATGTCATCCACAGTTGAAAAAATTTTGTACCATGGGGAACAAATAATTCAACACAATATGCTACCAATAGGAGATCTGTGTGAAGAAGCGCAAGAAAAAAGAAACAATGACTAAAGATTCTTTCGCGAGCAGAACACACGAAAAATTTCCAGGTGCTGTGCTATTGAAGACTGGACTACTATTTTATTATGCACATCAGATCCATATATGTCCAATATTCGACAAAAATGGAAAACTAGCTCTATTGAATTAGACCTAGAAGCTAAACTACTTCTAGAAGATGAAAGTCAAAGCTATTTTGAAGAAATATTTACTAAAATTGTTTAAATAATAGTAATTTTAATTTTTAAGTTTACAAATTTATTAAAATTTTGCGTACAAAATTTATAATGGGTGGTATTACTGATTCCGCAAGGAAAGGAAAATTTAGTGGAAAGAAATATCGATCGATATGAAAATTGCAATTATTCATTCCTGCGGTATTCTCTTTCCGCGAAGTTAATTTAACATCCCTGTTTTAAGTAATTATGATTTGATGTTGTGTCAGCTGATGGGAAAAAGTCAACAAATTTTAGATTTGATTTTAGACGCGAGTGTTAAATCTTTTGTTATAAATAAAATATGGATACAAATACCTTTTTTGAAGATAGTAGTGACAGTGATTCTTTGAACATCCGATTGGAAAGAAGAGTTTTACGCTATAAATCTGGAGATGTGTTGCAGATGAACGATAGAGAGTAAGTTAAAATAAACAAATGTGAACCGGTCTCCTAGTAAATGAAAGCTATGCTTACTTTTACAGCCTCCAAAAAAAATTTCGTTTGAACGAGGTAGCATTTAAATATATTTTGTCTGAGTTAGAATCTGCATGCTCAGGAAGTGGTCGACAAGGAGCTCTTTCCGCCAAAGATAAACTATGTGCTTGTTTGAGATTTTTTGCAGAAGGCAGCTATCATCATGGTGTTGGTAAGGATTTCAATGTCAACATAGCCCAATCAACGTTTTGCAAAGTGCTGAATGAATTTTTGAGCAAGTTAGAAAATTTATTGTGCAGCAAATGGATATCCATAAGCATGAATGCAGACGAGGAAAGAATAGCCAAAATGACTTTCTATGATATATGTGGTATCCCAATGTTGTAATGGCTGTCGATGGTACCTATGTTAAAATTATTGCTCCAAATTGCAATAAACACCTTTTTTTAATAGTAAAGGATACTACAGCATTAATGTTATGATTGTAAGTAAATCTTTATTGACGTGGCTTTTTATAATTGTGTAAATACAGATATGTGATCACGAGCAGAAAATACGGTATGTGTCTTCACAATATCCTGGAAGTTGCCATGATTCCCACATTTGGGAAATGAACGCTGCAAAAACATTCCTTCAATCAAAACATAGCAATAGAAGAAATTGCCTAGTTTTGGGTAAGTAAATTGAAAAATTTTCAGCAACAAAGTTGTGTAAGCAAATTTGAAAAATTGTTACAGGTGACAAGGGGTATCCTTTACAACCATGGCTACAAACACCTTACAGAGAGCCAGTTAACTCTCCCAACAAAATTAGATTTAATACCGCACATTCTAAAGGCAGAATTATAGTAGAAAGAACTATTGGAGTGCTCAAATCTGTTTTTAGGTGCCTTAACAATGAACAGGGCTTACATTATGATCCAGAAAAGTCTGCAAAGATCATAAATACCTGCTGTGCATTTCACAATATTAGACATCATTACAATATTACAGGCGAGGAACTTGAGTTTCCATTACCTGAAGAAGAAGATCCAATAAACGATCCTGTTGAAGATGATTTTAGTGGGGAAGCAAATGAAATAAGAAACCAAATACTACAGAATTTTTAATTTGTAATTCAATTTTATTTAGCTAAAATGTATATGTAAATAAAAATAAAGACATAACAAAAAATTATCACAATTCATATTTTTTTTTTGGAATTTGGATTTGTAAGTATGTATATATGTGCGTATGTATGTACTAAATAAAAACAGTAAAGTGCGACTATGACTCGCGCACATAGGGTTCCGTACGAACACTAGATATGTAATTTAATACAAACTTCATCCTATATAATATATAGTTTTGGCATTTTTTTCGTTTTTGGGGTATTTTCGGTTTTTTTGTTTTGTCGTTTTTTGCGTTTTTTTTTGGTTTTGGCGATATTTTTTAAGTTTCGGCTCTTTTTTAGTTTAGACACTTTATTTTCTTGTTTTGGCGATTTTTTCGGTTTTTTTGGCGTTTTTTCATTTTGGCATTTTTTTAATTTTTGCGATTTTTTGTTTATTTAAATTTTTTTAGTTTTGGTGACATTTTCGCGTTTTGGCGATTTTTTTCAATTTTTTGCGTTTTTTTTCATTTTGGCGTTTTTTTATTGTGGCGATTTTCTCGAATTTGGCGATTTATTTTAGTGTTAGAATTTTTTTTAATTTTGGCAATTTTTTTCGTTTTGGCGATTTTTTTTAATTTTTGGCAATTTTTTTTGGTTTGGCGATTTTATAATTTTCGGTTTTTTTAGTGTTACCGTTTTTGAAAATTTCAAGTGTTTGCCTCTTACGGTTTCCAAGATATAGCAAATTGTCAAAATTACATAGTCAAAATTGTATTAACTGATGGACCACCCTTTAATTTAAATTTTTTAAATTTTAGTGTTAATTGTTGTAGTCTGTATAAAAATACACTAATTTTACAAATTTCAAGTTTCAATATACATATGTTCATACAATTGTATGTATATTACATGGGATTTTAACATATTTCATTGCTCGTTTTGGAACACCCTTTAATTTTTAATTCTCATGTATTTGTTGTTGTAGCGGCCAAGGTTCTACATACCGTGTCCAAATTTCAGGTCCGTTGCTCTTACGGTTCCTGAGAAAATACCGTGTGACGGACAGACGGACAGCGTAGCGAAAACAATAGGGTTCCTTTTCACCTTTGGTGTACGGAACCCTAAAAAAGTTTCACAGACCAGTATTATAAGTACATGTAAGCGGTCCTACCGCAACTCTTTGTCCAGCTTCTCAATTTCAAGTTGCAAAATTCTTTCTTTGAGAACAATCTTTTTCATTAGTATATATAGCCCTCTTTATGTCTTTCAAAGCTTTATGGTTTTCTTTGTTTTGCTCTTTTATCATTTCCAAAGCAGATGCGTCATCGGAAGCTATTTTTTTTGTACATTAATTTGCTCTTTAAGCAGTTCCGGCTGGTCCTATTTTCTCGCCCTTTTAAGCGATCGTGAAGTAACATTTATGGAAAAACTGCTCTGTGTGCTGGTTTCTTTATTCCCAGTAATCAACGTTAATTGAGGACATATATTTGGTTCTAACGGCAGACTTATTTCCGAAAAACTTGAATTATAGTGACTTTTAGATAATGCATCCTTCTAAACACCAAAATTGTTAAAATTTGCTATGCCATAAACCGCCGTATTTAGATTTAAAAGAACGCTAACCTCTTCTTCTGTGTCGGTTAGTGGCATTTCTTTGTATGTGCCACCTCCCGTTCCTGTTAAAAGCTGTTTATTATTGGTTAGTATTTTTTATACACCACTTTTATAATCTGTCCATACCTATAATGTAATATATGTAAGTTATAATCACATTAAAAACATGTAAAAATACAATTACACTATGTACCTTTTTCCAACTACAGGAATCTTTTAAAGGCGGTCCGGAACCATTAAGGGTTGCCGCCAAGTCTTCCCGGAATTTTTTCATGTCTGCCGGAGCGCGCTGGCTAAGGCCACAAGCAATATCTTGATTTTTTTTCAATAAATCTACCATTGCTTCTATTTGCATTTTATTTGTATATTTTTCTCTTTTGCTCCTATAAAAATTAAAAATCAAACAAATTAATTACACAATTAAACAACACTTTAATAAAAATTTTAAATTTACTTACATTTTTGTTCTTTCCGTTAACTTTCCGACATACAAAATGGAGGAAAATATCTATATTGTGGAATCAATAATATGGCAATACCGCAAATGTAGAGATGATACCGCAACAACGGAAGGTTACCGCACCTGCGGAATGAATAATTGCAAATTTGTGCTTCCGCACAAAAAATGTTATCCGCAGCCGTGGAACGGAATCAATAATCGGACCCAATTTTTTTTTTTTTTTTTTTGGACTAGAAACCTAAGGCCGGGTTCCCATTTGTGTGCCATGTGCCACACAAGCGTAAAAAAAGCGTAACCGCTAATTACAAATGAGATTCAGACATTTATTAAGTTAAATAATAGACAATTTTATATAATCTAGCATGATGGAAAACTGTTTAAATGAATAATAACATGTTTGAATCAAACAGTTTTTCATTAGTAATTAGTTGGTTACGCTTTTTTGTGCAACTGACACCCAAGAAATGCCAGATGTAAACTCAGCCTAAGACGTAGGTATATTCATTAAAACCTCTTTAGCTAAGGAAAATTTATAACAATGTTTGCATTTTCGATGCTCGCTTATTGATAAGCTAATTTTTAACTCAAACTTCTTCAAAAACCAACATTTGGCCCTTCATTCTAAAAATTTCACTGAGGCCAAAATTTGGCACTTTCTGAAAGAATTTAAGTTATTAATAATTATAAGTTGTAAATAAAATATAAGACTCTGTGCAAAACAAATCTTTTAAACAAGTTTTAATACGTCGCTTTTGTACTTGTACCAAAAATCAGCTAAAACTTAAAATGCATTTTAAATCTATCATAACTATTTCTCTAACCGGTCGATTTTAAAGTTTTATATCTTAAACTTAAAACCTAGTGAACAAAAAAAACCGCAATACAAAATTCCAATAAAGTCAAAAGTTATATATTTTTGACCGCCATCTCGCGAAATGGTCCATTGTGAGTCGGCTTGCATGGAAACACAATATTGACTCAAAGCTAACAAAAATGAAACTTGTATTAACTCCGATATATTGGTTGATTGATAGAAATTTAACTATCAGCTTAAATTATAAACTTTTAATACACAAGTTGATTTTGAAACCAATATGGTGATACGGAATACAGCTATGGAGCACTGCTTCAGCTTCCAATGAAGACAAAACAAAATTTTACGTATGATAACATCGGCTCCATGGTACATTGAAAATTCAAACTTACATCGTGATTTAAATATGCCACTAGTAACTGAAGAAATTGCAAAATACGCAGGCAAATACTTAACAAAACCCAAGTCCCATCCTAAGCCCCTTCCTCGTAAAATCTTGAATTTTACTGGACACATCCGCTTAAAAAAGACGGACACTACGGCTCTAATGCGCAACATTCCTGATGAAACTTCTTGAAAATATTTTTGTGCTTAATACATTTCCTCTCACTAAGTTTATGTATTTACTCCAAATACATTTAATGGTGTTGCTAATTTGCCGAGTATAGTTGCTCTACCTCCTCGACCCTTAAAGTTTAAGATGTGTGATGCACAAAAAGTAATTGCTGAGCTCAAACCAAAGAAAGAAGCAGGTATTGATGGAATAAGAAATAAGATGCTGGCGAACTTGCCGCATATTGCAATAAAAATCCTGCTGTCTATTTTTAATGCAATATTACGACTGAGGTATTGTTCACAACACTGGACTTACCAAACGCATAGATTGGTTCAATTTATAAGAAAAACATTTGAAGAGAAGAAGTATTGTTTTGTCCTGTTTATTGATGTTTTTCTGGCATTTGGTAAAGTTTGGCATGATGGCCTAATTTAAAAATTGAAGACGTATCAATCCAATAACATTCTAAAGCTTTTGGAAACTTATATTTTAGGCCGGAAGTTCTCTGTTATGGAAGGAGAATTTATTAGTTCGCCCGAAACTATCTCAGCCGGTGTACCACAAGGGAGTATACTGGGGCCAGTTTTGTATCTGATTTATACTTGTGATATGCCTGTGAGAAGTAATATCCACATCTTTACATTTGCCGATGACACAGCCTGCTTTAGTATGCACGAAAACCCTCATGATGCATTCCGATATCTTCAAGAACATACCATACAACTTGAGCTGTGGTTAAACTTATGGGGAATAAAAGTAAACGAACAGAAGTGTGTACAGATAACATTTACCCTACGAAAATATACTAGTCGCCCCATTAGAATCAACAGTCAACTTGTTCTTCAACATTCAAATGTGAAATACCTTGGTATACACCTTGATCGTCGGCTTACATGGAAACACCATATTGACTCTAAGCTAACACAAGTGAAACTTAAATTAACTCAGATACATTGGCTGATTGGTAGAAATTCAACACTCAGTATAGATTGTAAACTTCTAATATACTAGTCGATTTTGAAACCAATATTATGCTACGGAATACAGTTATGGAGCACTGCCTTAGCTTCCAATATATATATATATATATTTACATACATATATACATATATTTACATACATAAACGCACAGGAATAGCACTTCATATATCAAAGTGCAACCGATTACACATGAAACGATAGAGCTACCTACTGTAATTAAACTTTTATTGTTAAGTTAAAATGTCTTGTTTGTTCATAAAATAAAAATTTTGAACTCTCGCTCAAACCTACGTAATATGTATATTATTCTGACCATTTTTACTTAACTCCATCCACATTTTAAATAAATCTTCATAATTCTACGTCTTAAACTAACATACCACAAGCCTCATGAATAGTGTTATTTATAATATAAACTGGACATACAATACCAATTACACTACTTAACATCAAACATTTACATTTGATGAGAAGTAATTTTCCTTATATATTTTTTTCCGCTGAATTCGAAAATCAAGGTTAAATTTTTTTATGGAACAGTTTTTGAGATATTGTAATTTTCTAATTCTGTCGACCTTTTTCACTTGACAAACCATATCTCGAGCTAGAAATGTCCGATTGGGTCTTTCTTGGTATTCAAATGCAAAGTTTTGACATGACAAATAAATGTGTATAATCGGATCTTTGGCTGGTAAAGCTGTTCAAAATATATCGATACAAATAGGGCACATTTTAAAAAAATCATATTTTACAGTTATTCTATGCCCACAGAAAAGTACAAATCGTTAAAAAAATGTCTGGTTGGTGTTTATGTACATAAAGGTAATACTTTTAGAGAAGAACTAAGACCAATTATGAAGAAATCTACCGAAAAATTACAAATTTATAAGCAATTGAGTGAATAAATCCACATATGGGATTTTCCGAATACTAGATTTTTTCGACAATTTATGAGTTCAGTTGCTGATACGCAAATATATTTAATTTGTTATTTTTATGTATTTTGACTTTCTAATTACTATTATTTATTCACTCAATCGCCTTATGAGTACTCCTGAAACTATATCATCCAGTGTACCTTCAGGAACATATAACCCAGCTTGAGAAATTATTAAAATTATGGAGAATAAAAGTAAACGAACAGAAGTGCGTACTCTACGAAAAGATACGTGTCCCCCAATTAAAATCAACAGTCAAGTTGTTCCTCAATATTCTGGCGTGAAATACCTTGGTAGTCACTTTGATCGTCGCACTGTGGACCATTTTACGAAATGGCGGCCAAAAGTAATTTTTTTATGGTCACTGATTGAAAAATGCTAAAGTTTATTCGAAAGTAGACACCAGGGGGTCGATTGTGGTTCTGTGATAATGTGAAATGAAAAAAAACTTTTCATTTTCATTTACACAACCATTTTGCATAATACTTTTCACAATTACATAAAATGCGATTCTCGTTGCTATTATGAAAACATTGTTTTATTCCGTTGTGCCTATGAAACTTTTGTTTTTATGCTACTGAAATATGACATGTAAATAAATAATATTAATTATTATTTATGTACATATTGCAAGGAACTCGGTATGAGCATAGGTAAAAGTGTTTAAAGGCTTATCGCTACATAATTAAACTTAATATTTGTCTCTTCTTTATTATAGATTGGGTAAAATTGACGCTTCCAATTGCAAGGTCCCTTGTTTGTTCTGAATCATCGTCACAAGCAGAATTTAGGACAAACTACTTCAAACCATAGGAGTTATTTTCGTTTCTTCTGTAGGAATAGGGAAATGTGCTATGCTGTGCACGTCTCCTGTCGAGCTTAAATGTCAAACAGTGGTTGTGCTGAATAAAGGTTTTCTTTTTATCTTGCCTGTAGCCTTTAATGAAAACCTTTGTCAGCCATGAAGTTCTGCAGAAGGCTGGGTACGCAAAAATATTTACTCAGGAAAGTATTTATTATTATTATTCTTATACTTAGGAGAGAAACCCCTTTATTCCGGCCGACAGCTTTGAAGGCTAAGAACTTATGAAGCTACGGTTTGATATGCTCGTAAAATCTTATGTTTTTGTAAAAGGCAAATGATGCCCATCGTGACATCATGGACGTTATTATTTCCTTTTTTAAATGCTACCGCGCACATCTTATACCAGCGCATTTAATTTTCCACATTCTATGATCATACATTTTAGCATGACCCAAAGGCATGACCTATATGTACCTCTCTGCACTTTTCTTCTCTGATCTTGGTACTCACTGTCTGCAGACGCATCTGTTACTGTATTTTTTTATTAACTGAATTTCGGAATTGTCGCTTGCAATTTCAACATCCACCTCTAAATAATTCACAAGATATTATTTTTGATTATGTACTTAAATTTCGGACTTGTTGTTAACAATTTCGACATCCTCTAATTAATTTAAAATCAAAAAAATTTGATTTTCGCCGTTGCGCGAGTTTTTTCTAGCTTCTTTACTGTTTTTCACGTAAATATTTTTTGTGTAAAATAATTTATCATATGAAAAGTTTTTTAAGTTTTTTTTTCACAGTTATACTAAACAAGAATCAACAGAGTTATGTAGCTGTGAAACGTTTTGTTCCATTCCCCAAATTTTTTTCATAATGAAAATATATTTAAATTCTTTTCATTTTTCACTGAACGGGAATCAGAAATGCTATGAAATCGTGAAAAAACTTTTCATTTCATAGTTTCACAGAACGAGAATCGACCCCCAGTTAACCTCGGAGCCAAAATCTTAAAACTTTATTTCAACTCTATCACAGTGAACAGGGTGACTCAAAACGGAAATTTTCAGTATTTTGCTAAAATGGGAAATTTCTTAGTAAGCTTTTGATTTTGAAACATCTATAACTTTTTGGTTTTACAAGACATTCAATCGAAATAGATTTTGTATAATTACCTTATTTATTAGCTTTCAGTATGAGAAAAGTGAAGTGTTTATAGTTTTTAGAAATAATTTTTTTTTGTTCTTTTAAAAAGGTCCAAATATTCCTAAACTCTTCCACTTAACAGAACATAACTTTCACAAGTCAAAAGGGAACAAAAAAAAAGACTAGCACTTTTTTAGAGCCGAGACTTTCCTCTAAATACCTATATCTCATTGTACACCCGGAACGATCCGACCGTGACCACCAGAATAATTTCTCTGACACAAGGTCAATATTTTTTTTTGCAAAATTTTAGTAAAATAGTTATAAAAATATTTTTTCTGTAATGCTATTTTTTGAAGTATTTTAGTTTTTTTTATCAAACCGCTATTATGAAGGACGGTTTCTAGATGGATATGCGTATTTCTAAATCATGTACAGTTGGTCAGAAAAATATCTTGCAACTTAAAATAAAGTAAATTTATATAATTCAGGTCACAAATATACTCTGCTTTTTTAATTGATTTATCATGTTTATAAAGGCATGTAACAAGCACTTGTCAGATAAAACTAGAAAATTAAAAAGAATACCGCAATTAGGGATTTTTTTTTTTTGTTTTCTTATGATTATTAAATTAAAATTAAAATGGAAATTCCGGAAAAAATGTATGCAAAATATTTTTGTGACTAGCTTCATAGGTGTACGCATGCTACAATAATACGTGCACCCATGAAAATGAAAAAAAAGAAAAAAAGAACAAATTCAAGAAAAATATTATAATTAAAATGATCCATCAGCCAAAGTAAGGGGAAGGAAACACAAATGATGGAAATACAGCAAGGAGATTTTTTTTCAGATCCAGAAGCTGCAGCATCTATTACAGGTGTAGACGAAAAATACTCTTCGAGATATATGTCATCCACAGTTGAAAAAATTTTGTACCATGGGGAACAAATAATTCAACACAATATGCTACCAATAGGAGATCTGTGTGAAGAAGCGCAAGAAAAAAGAAACAATGACTAAAGATTCTTTCGCGAGCAGAACACACGAAAAATTTCCAGGTGCTGTGCTATTGAAGACTGGACTACTATTTTATTATGCACATCAGATCCATATATGTCCAATATTCGACAAAAATGGAAAACTAGCTCTATTGAATTAGACCTAGAAGCTAAACTACTTCTAGAAGATGAAAGTCAAAGCTATTTTGAAGAAATATTTACTAAAATTGTTTAAATAATAGTAATTTTAATTTTTAAGTTTACAAATTTATTAAAATTTTGCGTACAAAATTTATAATGGGTGGTATTACTGATTCCGCAAGGAAAGGAAAATTTAGTGGAAAGAAATATCGATCGATATGAAAATTGCAATTATTCATTCCTGCGGTATTCTCTTTCCGCGAAGTTAATTTAACATCCCTGTTTTAAGTAATTATGATTTGATGTTGTGTCAGCTGATGGGAAAAAGTCAACAAATTTTAGATTTGATTTTAGACGCGAGTGTTAAATCTTTTGTTATAAATAAAATATGGATACAAATACCTTTTTTGAAGATAGTAGTGACAGTGATTCTTTGAACATCCGATTGGAAAGAAGAGTTTTACGCTATAAATCTGGAGATGTGTTGCAGATGAACGATAGAGAGTAAGTTAAAATAAACAAATGTGAACCGGTCTCCTGGTAAATGAAAGCTATGCTTACTTTTACAGCCTCCAAAAAAAATTTCGTTTGAACGAGGTAGCATTTAAATATATTTTGTCTGAGTTAGAATCTGCATGCTCAGGAAGTGGTCGACAAGGAGCTCTTTCCGCCAAAGATAAACTATGTGCTTGTTTGAGATTTTTTGCAGAAGGCAGCTATCATCATGGTGTTGGTAAGGATTTCAATGTCAACATAGCCCAATCAACGTTTTGCAAAGTGCTGAATGAATTTTTGAGCAAGTTAGAAAATTTATTGTGCAGCAAATGGATATCCATAAGCATGAATGCAGACGAGGAAAGAATAGCCAAAATGACTTTCTATGATATATGTGGTATCCCAATGTTGTAATGGCTGTCGATGGTACCTATGTTAAAATTATTGCTCCAAATTGCAATAAACACCTTTTTTTTAATAGTAAAGGATACTACAGCATTAATGTTATGATTGTAAGTAAATCTTTATTGACGTGGCTTTTTATAATTGTGTAAATACAGATATGTGATCACGAGCAGAAAATACGGTATGTGTCTTCACAATATCCTGGAAGTTGCCATGATTCCCACATTTGGGAAATGAACGCTGCAAAAACATTCCTTCAATCAAAACATAGCAATAGAAGAAATTGCCTAGTTTTGGGTAAGTAAATTGAAAAATTTTCAGCAACAAAGTTGTGTAAGCAAATTTGAAAAATTGTTGCAGGTGACAAGGGGTATCCTTTACAACCATGGCTACAAACACCTTACAGAGAGCCAGTTAACTCTCCCAACAAAATTAGATTTAATACCGCACATTCTAAAGGCAGAATTATAGTAGAAAGAACTATTGGAGTGCTCAAATCTGTTTTTAGGTGCCTTAACAATGAACAGGGCTTACATTATGATCCAGAAAAGTCTGCAAAGATCATAAATACCTGCTGTGCATTTCACAATATTAGACATCATTACAATATTACAGGCGAGGAACTTGAGTTTCCATTACCTGAAGAAGAAGATCCAATAAACGATCCTGTTGAAGATGATTTTAGTGGGGAAGCAAATGAAATAAGAAACCAAATACTACAGAATTTTTAATTTGTAATTCAATTTTATTTAGCTAAAATGTATATGTAAATAAAAATAAAGACATAACAAAAAATTATCACAATTCATATTTTTTTTTGGAATTTGGATTTGTAAGTATGTATATATGTGCGTATGTATGTACTAAATAAAAACAGTAAAGTGCGACTATGACTCGCGCACATAGGGTTCCGTACGAACACTAGATATGTAATTTAATACAAACTTCATCCTATATAATATATAGTTTTGGCATTTTTTTCGTTTTTGGGGTCTTTTCGGTTTTTTTGTTTTGTCGTTTTTTGCGTTTTTTTTGGTTTTGGCGATATTTTTTAAGTTTCGGCTCTTTTTTAGTTTAGACACTTTATTTTCTTGTTTTGGCGATTTTTTCGGTTTTTTTTGGCGTTTTTTCATTTTGGCATTTTTTTAATTTTTGCGATTTTTTGTTTATTTAAATTTTTTTAGTTTTGGTGACATTTTCGCGTTTTGGCGATTTTTTTCAATTTTTTGCGTTTTTTTTCATTTTGGCGTTTTTTTTATTGTGGCGATTTTCTCGAATTTGGCGATTTATTTTAGTGTTAGAATTTTTTTTAATTTTGGCAATTTTTTTCGTTTTGGCGATTTTTTTTAATTTTTGGCAATTTTTTTTGGTTTGGCGATTTTATAATTTTCGGTTTTTTTAGTGTTACCGTTTTTGAAAATTTCAAGTGTTTGCCTCTTACGGTTTCCAAGATATAGCAAATTGTCAAAATTACATAGTCAAAATTGTATTAACTGATGGACCACCCTTTAATTTAAATTTTTTAAATTTTAGTGTTAATTGTTGTAGTCTGTATAAAAATACACTAATTTTACAAATTTCAAGTTTCAATATACATATGTTCATACAATTGTATGTATATTACATGGGATTTTAACATATTTCATTGCTCGTTTTCGAACACCCTTTAATTTTTAATTCTCATGTATTTGTTGTTGTAGCGGCCAAGGTTCTACATACCGTGTCCAAATTTCAGGTCCGTTGCTCTTACGGTTCCTGAGAAAATACCGTGTGACGGACAGACGGACAGCGTAGCGAAAACAATAGGGTTCCTTTTCACCTTTGGTGTACGGAACCCTAAAAAAGTTTCACAGACCAGTATTATAAGTACATGTAAGCGGTCCTACCGCAACTCTTTGTCCAGCTTCTCAATTTCAAGTTGCAAAATTCTTTCTTTGAGAACAATCTTTTTCATTAGTATATATAGCCCTCTTTATGTCTTTCAAAGCTTTATGGTTTTCTTTGTTTTGCTCTTTTATCATTTCCAAAGCAGATGCGTCATCGGAAGCTATTTTTTTTGTACATTAATTTGCTCTTTAAGCAGTTCCGGCTGGCCCTATTTTCTCGCCCTTTTAAGCGATCGTGAAGTAACATTTATGGAAGAACTGCTCTGTGTGCTGGTTTCTTTATTCCCAGTAATCAACGTTAATTGAGGACATATATTTGGTTCTAACGGCAGACTTATTTCCGAAAAACTTGAATTATAGTGACTTTTAGATAATGCATCCTTCTAAACACCAAAATTGTTAAAATTTGCTATGCCATAAACCGCCGTATTTAGATTTAAAAGAACGCTAACCTCTTCTTCTGTGTCGGTTAGTGGCATTTCTTTGTATGTGCCACCTCCCGTTCCTGTTAAAAGCTGTTTATTATTGGTTAGTATTTTTTATACACCACTTTTATAATCTGTCCATACCTATAATGTAATATATGTAAGTTATAATCACATTAAAAACATGTAAAAATACAATTACACTATGTACCTTTTTCCAACTACAGGAATCTTTTAAAGGCGGTCCGGAACCATTAAGGGTTGCCGCCAAGTCTTCCCGGAATTTTTTCATGTCTGCCGGAGCGCGCTGGCTAAGGCCACAAGCAATATCTTGATTTTTTTTCAATAAATCTACCATTGCTTCTATTTGCATTTTATTTGTATATTTTTCTCTTTTGCTCCTATAAAAATTAAAAATCAAACAAATTAATTACACAATTAAACAACACTTTAATAAAAATTTTAAATTTACTTACATTTTTGTTCTTTCCGTTAACTTTCCGACATACAAAATGGAGGAAAATATCTATATTGTGGAATCAATAATATGGCAATACCGCAAATGTAGAGATGATACCGCAACAACGGAAGGTTACCGCACCTGCGGAATGAATAATTGCAAATTTTTGCTTCCGCACAAAAAATGTTATCCGCAGCCGTGGAACGGAATCAATAATCGGACCCAATTTTTTTTTTTTTTTTTTTTGGACTAGAAACCTAAGGCCGGGTTCCCATTTGTGTGCCATGTGCCACACAAGCGTAAAAAAAGCGTAACCGCTAATTACAAATGAGATTCAGACATTTATTAAGTTAAATAATAGACAATTTTATATAATCTAGCATGATGGAAAACTGTTTAAATGAATAATAACATGTTTGAATCAAACAGTTTTTCATTAGTAATTAGTTGGTTACGCTTTTTTGTGCAACTGACACCCAAGAAATGCCAGATGTAAACTCAGCCTAAGACGTAGGTATATTCATTAAAACCTCTTTAGCTAAGGAAAATTTATAACAATGTTTGCATTTTCGATGCTCGCTTATTGATAAGCTAATTTTTAACTCAAACTTCTTCAAAAACCAACATTTGGCCCTTCATTCTAAAAATTTCACTGAGGCCAAAATTTGGCACTTTCTGAAAGAATTTAAGTTATTAATAATTATAAGTTGTAAATAAAATATAAGACTCTGTGCAAAACAAATCTTTTAAACAAGTTTTAATACGTCGCTTTTGTACTTGTACCAAAAATCAGCTAAAACTTAAAATGCATTTTAAATCTATCATAACTATTTCTCTAACCGGTCGATTTTAAAGTTTTATATCTTAAACTTAAAACCTAGTGAACAAAAAAAACCGCAATACAAAATTCCAATAAAGTCAAAAGTTATATATTTTTGACCGCCATCTCGCGAAATGGTCCATTGTGAGTCGGCTTGCATGGAAACACAATATTGACTCAAAGCTAACAAAAATGAAACTTGTATTAACTCCGATATATTGGTTGATTGATAGAAATTTAACTATCAGCTTAAATTATAAACTTTTAATATACAAGTTGATTTTGAAACCAATATGGTGATACGGAATACAGCTATGGAGCACTGCTTCAGCTTCCAATGAAGACAAAACAAAATTTTACGTATGATAACATCGGCTCCATGGTACATTGAAAATTCAAACTTACATCGTGATTTAAATATGCCACTAGTAACTGAAGAAATTGCAAAATACGCAGGCAAATACTTAACAAAACCCAAGTCCCATCCTAAGCCCCTTCCTCGTAAAATCTTGAATTTTACTGGACACATCCGCTTAAAAAAGACGGACACTACGGCTCTAATGCGCAACATTCCTGATGAAACTTCTTGAAAATATTTTTGTGCTTAATACATTTCCTCTCACTAAGTTTATGCCTCACCACTGTTACCATATGTGAAGATTTATCTTACTTTTGAAGTTTTTAGACATGTTAAAAGGACAAAAAAAATTCTTATCTAAAAATAAAATTTTAAAAAATTTTACTTTTGGTACTTATAATATATTAATGAGAGATTTTTTGACTAAACTACTTACAAATTTTCTAGTTTGCTTCTTAATGATCTTACACATATTCTATATTTTGTAAATATTTTGTGTTATTTGGCTTTACTTTTAATAGTTCACAAGAACCAAAATAAATTTTAACTCATTTTCATTAATTAAAATAACAAAAAAGATTTTTGATAAAAAAAGATTTTTTTGCTCGACTTGAAGATTTTTTAAAAATAAATATAGCAACACTGTGCCTGACACTGGTGGGGCCTAACTAATTATATTTATAGTTAATATTAGAATATTTATTGTTAGTTCACTTTTGAAGATACAGTAAATAAATATCAGCACAAAAAAAATATATGAATTAAATCCTTGGAGGATGAGTACATCTTTTATTTATTCGGGAAAAACTTAAGAATCTATGCTTTTCAATGCGATATGCAGGCCTTTAGCACTACTAAGCTCGTACGGATCAAAACTTGTTTTATTTTTTTGCAAATCTCTAGTTGGCATTAGCGTAAGCGAAGTTCATAGCTCACGAAAAAGTGGCTTTGATGTTAGAAAAATACTATCATCAGATATTTTTTTTTTTTTTGCATTAAGAGTTTTCGAACTCACAGTAAAATAGGCAATTCTGACGTTAGAACTCACTTTACAATTTTTTGTTTTTGAGAAACTAATATATGTATAGTATTCTTCAATGTCAATGTCTCTTTGCGTTTTTTTTTTTGTTTTTGTTATTTCAGATTTCGAGTTTTCGTTGTACCTTCATAGTGAACAGACAGATAAAAAAAATATTCGTAGTACATATTATTCGTAATAGGTACATACTGACTTTAATAAATAAGCTTTATTTGCTTTGCTAATATTTTTACATAGTAGAAATAACAAAAACAAACAAAAAAACCGCAAAAAAACAATGAAATGAAAACAATAAAAATAAAAAATCTGATAAAAGTCTTTTTTTAACGGCTAAGCTAAGTTTTCG
This sequence comes from Tachina grossa, assembly GCA_949987645.1. Classification (NCBI taxonomy): domain Eukaryota; kingdom Metazoa; phylum Arthropoda; class Insecta; order Diptera; family Tachinidae; genus Tachina; species Tachina grossa. The sequence goes on from OX465277.1 coordinate 45,993,181, forward strand.
TCAGAGATGAACTTAGCTTTGTTCAATGCTAAATAGTAGTGATTCATTAACACTACAGTTGCCTACTAGTACTTCTTCATATAAGTCAGTAATATCATCCCCTTCAGGGTCGTGTTCATCACTTAACAAAGTTATCACTACAGATAACAGTAGCTCAAAACCGAAGGTACAAGTCGGAATGGACAGATATATAACCGTGGTAAAGCGTGGGCGAAGCTCGAATTCTTCAAAAATTGCATCTGCTCGAAAGAAGTCTAGGGATAATAGCGCATCGTCTACCAGTCGTCGTTTTCATTATTACAAGACACCGCCAACAAGCCCGCTGCATCAAAAAAAGTCTTTTAAGCCACCACCTATATATTTGAGAGAACAAAATTCTAACGCACTTATTAAAAAACTACTGTCGGTCATTTGTGATAATACTCTCCATATAATTCCAATTAAACGAGGAAATATTTACGAAACAAAAATACAAATATATGCAGAAAAAGATTTCCGAAAAATTGTGACAGAATTTGATAAAAATAAAATTTGCACTTATCGACCAAGGATTTAAGGTAAAAAATGTTACTAATAGCGTTTTCTTTTCTGAGCAATATGCTGCATTTATGTTGCCTTTTATATTTCTTTGTGTTCTTTTCCAAAAAGTATGTATTATTTTAAAAATTGAACGCGTTCTTTTCCAATGATGTTACCCTTAAAAAGAAGAAAAATGCTACATGTTCAACACTCATTTTCATTCAAGGGGCATGAATGCAGCATTATAGTAACAGCTGTTTTTAGTATTGTCTGTGAAAAAAATAAATCATTTTCTAGTTCGCGATTGTTTTATGCCGAAACTTGTTGGAAAATTGTTCTTTTGTAAACGTAAAATATGAAACACTTCTTAAAAATCAGGTGAGCATTCAAAAATGTTGCCAAATAACATGTAACATATATGTTACACTTTTCTTTTAGAAAAGAAAACACCATAATATATATATATAAGAATATGGCCATACAAAAGCTTGCTGCAATTTACCTACAGTGTGTTATCTGCGGTGAATTGTACGGTACTGCTAGTTGTACTAAACCAGAAGACCAAGCTGAAAAAAAATTAAGTAACTGTGGAGGTAATCACACCGCTAAGTACAGAGGATGTCCTGTATATTCTATCGTTAAACAAACTATGGAACAAAAACAAAAATTAGCTGCAGCTCAATCAGTAAACGTGTACTCCGCCAATCTTGCTCAAATCAGCCAACCACTTACTTCACGTGTATCGTATGCCGATGCTGCTAAGGCTAGTTCTATTCCGATACAAAATGTTTCACCGCAAAATAATTCAACAAATACAAACTCAAACTTTAATTTTAATCGCCTTGAAGCCACTATTGATAATCTGGTGCAAGCTATAAATAACTTTACAACAAATATGATTAGCATGATGCAAGAAATGCTGCGAATGCAGAATATACTGCTTCAAGCATTAATTAACCAGCCATGAACACGTTAAAAATATGTTTCTGGAAAGCAAACGGCGTTCGCCAACATAAAAATGAACTTACGGAAAAAATATCTATATAATGTTAGTCTCTGAGACTCATTTGACTTCGAGAAGCTTTTTTAAAATGAATGGCTACACTATGTATGATACAAAGGACTCTAGGGGGAGAGCAGGCGGTGGATCTGCAATTCTAATTAAGTCAAAACTCAAGCACTTTATCCCTGACAACGTTAGTTAAGAATATATGGAAGCAACGAGTATTTTCGTTGAAAATGTTTGTTAGAATTTCGTGATATGATCAATTTACTCACCTCCCAGATTTTCAGTTATCGAAGATCAGTATGAGAAGTTCTACAAATTGCTTGGATCTTGTTTCGTGGCAGCTGGAGACTACAATGCAAAACATACGCACTGTGGTTCGCGTCTTGTAACACCTAGGGATTGAGCTTTGTTTAACACAATTTCAAAAATGGGCTTGGATGTAATTTCGAACCCACTTACTGGCCACTTACGATGTTATAGATTTTGGGGTCATGAAAAATATTTCTAGGGATTTACCTAACGTTGAGGCTTCTCTAAATGTCTCCTTCCGATCACTCCCCCGCTATCATTTTTATCTGTAACCCACTAAGAAGTGACTTTCCTCACCCATATATGAAGAAGATCAATCGTGTTAAACAGCTGGGATTCCAAAAATATCTTAGTAGTCATTGCACGAAAAATATTTAGCTAAGATCATACGATGATATTGAATCTAGCATTGCCAATCTTAACAAACATATTAAACAGGCTGCTGAACATGCCACTACCTCCCATCCGCAGACTGGGTTTAATAAAATTTATTCTACAGACATTGAGCGTCTCGTACGTGAAAAAAGAAGAGCTAGAAGGGATTGGCAACAGCACAGATCACCCAAAATTAAAATTAGGTTTAAAGAGTGCACGAAACGACTTGCATCTGAGAAAACTGCATCTTTTAAAAATTATCTGGAAGGTCTTGATGTCACACCAGCATCTAATTACTCTTTGTGCCGCGCTGCTAAAAAGCTTAAAGGACCCGTAGAGTTTAAGCCAGCTCTGCGCACTTCGACCGGTGATTGGGCAAGAAGCGATACTGAAAAAGGTAAAATATTTGCTGAGCATTTAAAATCCGTTTTTACCCAAAATACATGTACTGGTGTTGCTGATTTGCCGAGTGTAGTTGCTCTACCCCCTCGACCCTTAAAGTTTAAGATGCGTGATGTACATAAACTAATTGCAGAGCTCAACCCGAATAAAGCTCCAGGTATTGATCGTACTAGTAACAAGATGCTGATGAATCTGCCTCGCACTGCAACTAGAATCTTACTATTTATTTTTAATGCCATATTACGACTTGAGTATTATCCACACAGCTGGAAGCTTGCCAAGGTCAAAATGATTCCAAAGCCGGGCAAACATCTTACCAAAGCTGAGTCTTTTAGGCCAATAAGTTTACTATCAACAATATCAAAGCTTTTCGAAAAGCTGCTCATGACAAAATTGTCCCCTATTCTAACTGATAGTGGGTGCATACCGGACCATCATTTTGGACCATCAATTTGGTTTAATATAATCAATAGGGTGAACATACCCCAGCCTCTATTTCCTGTTGAACTGCAGCCGAACGATATACAGGTAGAGAAAAACGAGACACATCCTATTTATTGCCCAAAATACCGTTCAGATCAAATGCAGTGCCATAATTGCCAAGAATATGGCCATACAAAAACTTACTGCAATTTACCTACAGTGTGTGTTATCTTCGGTGAATTGCAAGGTTGTACTAAACCAAAAGACCAAGCTGAAAAAAATGTAGTAACCGTGGAGGTAACTAGAAAGGATGTCCTGTATATTATTTCGTTAAACAAACTATGGGATAAAAACCAAATTTAGCTCCAGCTCAATCAGTAAACGCTTACTACGCCAATCTCTCTCATATGACGCAACGAAATACTTCACGTGTATCGTATACCGATGCTGCTAAGGCTAGTTCTATTCCGACACAAAATGTTTCACCGCAAAATAATTCAACAAATACAAAGCCAAACTTTAATTTTAATCGCCTTGAAGCCACTATTGATAATCTGGTGCAAAGTATGAATAATTTTACAACAATTATGACTAGTATGATGAAAAAAATGCTGCAAGTACAGAATACATTGCTTTAATCATTAGTTAACAAGCCATGAACACGTTGAAAGTATGTTTCTGGAACGCAAACGGCATTCACCAACATAAAAATTAACTTGAACACTTCCTCTGGGAAAACATTGATATAATGTCTGTCCCTGACACTCATTTGACTCAAAGAAGCTTTTTCAAAAGTACTGGATCTGCTATTCTTATTAAATCAAGACTCAAGCACTATATCCTTGACAACGTTAGTGAGGAATAAATGCAAGCTACTAGTATTTTTGTAGACAATTTTTGTGCGAATTTCGTGATATCATCAACTTACTCACCTTCCAGATTTTCAGTTACCGAAGATCAGTATAAGGAGTTCTACAAATCGCTTGGATCTTGTTTCGTGACAGCTGGAAACTACAATGCAAAACATACGTACTGAATTTCGGATATTAAGTGTCTCGTGTGTGAAAAAAGAGGAGCTAGAAGGGAATGGCAACAGCACAGACCACCCCAACATAAAATCAGACTTCAAGAGTGTACCATAGTATTTGCTGAGCAATTAAAATCTGTATTTACTCCAAACACATTTAATGGTGTTGCTACTTTGCCGAGTATAGTTGCTCTACCTCCTCGACCCTAAAAGTTTAAGATGTGTGATGCACAAAAAGTAATTGCTGAGCTCAAACCAAAGAAAGAAGCAGGTATTGATGGAATAAGAAATAAGATGCTGGCGAACTTGCCGCATATTGCAATAAAAATCCTGCTGTCTATTTTTAATGCAATATTACGACTGAGGTATTATTCACAACACTGGAAGCTTACCAAACGCATAGATTGGTTCAATTTATAAGAAAAACATTTGAAGAGAAGAAGTATTGTTTTGTCCTGTTTATTGATGTTTTTCTGGCATTTGGTAAAGTTTGGCATGATGGCCTAATTTAAAAATTGAAGACGTATCAATCCAATAACATTCTAAAGCTTTTGGAAACTTATATTTTAGGCCGGAAGTTCTCTGTTATGGAAGGAGAATTTATTAGTTCGCCCGAAACTATCTCAGCCGGTGTACCACAAGGGAGTATACTGGGGCCAGTTTTGTATCTGATTTATACTTGTGATATGCCTGTGAGAAGTAATATCCACATCTTTACATTTGCCGATGACACAGCCTGCTTTAGTATGCACGAAAACCCTCATGATGCATTCCGATATCTTCAAGAACATACCATACAACTTGAGCTGTGGTTAAACTTATGGGGAATAAAAGTAAATGAACAGAAGTGTGTACAGATAACATTTACCCTACGAAAATATACTAGTCGCCCCATTAGAATCAACAGTCAACTTGTTCTTTAACATTCACATGTGAAATACCTTGGTATACACCTTGATCGTCGGCTTACATGGAAACACCATATTGACTCTAAGCTAACACAAGTGAAACTTAAATTAACTCAGATACATTGGCTGATTGGTAGAAATTCAACACTCAGTATAGATTGTAAACTTTTAATATACTAGTCGATTTTGAAACCAGTATTATGCTACGGAATACAGTTATGGAGCACTGCCTTAGCTTGCAATATAGAGAGAATTCAACGAAGGTAAAACAAGATTTTAAGACTAAAGGAATTGCAAAATACGAAGCTAAGTAGTTGATAATATGGTGCTGTGGAATTCAGCTATGGGGCACTCTTTCAGCTTTAAATGTTGAGAAAATCCAACGAAGGCAAAACAAAATCTTACGTTTGATAGCATCGGCTCCATGGTACATCAAAAATTCAAATATACATCGTGATTTAAATATGCCACTAGTGACTGCAGAAATTGCAAAATACGTACGCAAATATTTAACAAAACTGGAGTCACATCCTAATCCGCTCGTTCGTAATATCTTGAACTTTACTGGACACATCCGCTTAAAAAAGGGACACAAGTGCTCTAATACTCAGCAATCCAAATTATACTTCTTGAAAATAATTTTTGTGCTTAAAACAACATTTATGTATTTTTAATTACTGTCAATAAGTTTATGTCCGATACTGGTCGAGCCTCATTATTATATTAAGATTAAGATTTGAATACTTACTGATAGTTCATTTTTGAAGATACAATAAATAACTATATGTAAAAAAAAAATCAGATTATGTAAAAAATATTAGCAAATAAAATAAAATATATAAAATATATTTTATATATAAAATATTAGCAAATAATTGATCAAAGTCAATGGTTTGTATGAACAAACAAAAGTATTTGCTTTTTACTTCAAAATGTGTTTAAAAAAAACTAAAACCACACACATATTTGGGGTCTTGAAACAAATTTTTAAGTATTACGAATATTATGTACATATGTACTACAAATATTTTTTTGTGTAATTTTTTGTTTTCTTATTGTCTAATTCATTAAAAATATTTTAGGATTATTATTAAATCCAGTTCTCGTGGTACCTTCATAGCGAACAGTTGAATAGCGAAATTTTGCTTACATACTTACCAAACAAACAAAAAATTATACAAAAAATATATTCGTACTATATATTATTCGTAATAGGTACATACTGATTTTAATAAATAAGCTTTATGTCTTGCTAATATTTTTTACATAGTAGAAATAACAAAAACAAAAAAAAAACCGCAAACAAAAAAAAAACTTAAACAAAGTGACATAGAGGAATACTCTAACTAGTACCTCAAGAACCAACAAACAATCATAAATAACAAAAACATAAAAAGACCGCAAACAAAAAAAAAATACAAACGAAGTACCCTTGAGGAAATGCTTATTTTACTGTGAGTTCTGAAACTCTTAATGAAAACAATATAAATAATAAACCTGATGAAAGTCTTTTTTTAAAAGAAGAGCCAATTTTTCGTCAGCGATCAATTTCGTTCTGTCCAATGTCAAATAGTAGTACTTCATTAACATTACAGTTGCCTAGTACTTCTTCATATAAGCCAGTAATATCATCCCCTTCAGGCTCGTGTTCATCACTTAACAAAGTTATCACTACAGTTAACAGCGGCTCGAAACTCAAGGTACAAGTCGGAATGGACAGATATATAACCGGGGTAAAACGTGGGCGAAGCCCGAATTCTTCAAAAATTTCATCTGCTCCAAAAATGTCTAGGGATAACATCGCAGCCTCAACTAATCGCCAAAACCGCTTTAAAATTTTGCAAGATGAGAACGACAAAATCGATGTATCCTGGAATAAAACATCCAAGCCGCCACCAATCTATTTGATAGAGAAAAATTCAAATGCCCTTATTAAAAAATTTATTTTGGTCATTGGTGAGAATAGATTTCACATTGTCCCAATAAAACGTGGAAACATCGATGAAACGAAAATTCAAATTTATGACGAAAAAGATTTCCACAAAATGGTTTCTGAATTTGAAAAAAATAAAACAAGCTTCTACACATACCAGCTTAAGAGTGCTAAAGGCCTGCAGATCGTATTGAAGGGCATAGATTCCTATGTTGTTCCTGAAGAAATAAAAGATGCACTCGTCCTCCAGGGATTTAAGGTAAAAAGTGTATCTAATATAATAAGCAGAGAAAAGGTACCCCAACCCCTATTTCGTGTTGAACTGGAGCCGAACGATATACAGTTCAAAAAAACGAGATTCGTCCTATTTATAGCCTAAAATACCTTTTATACAGAAAAATCACAGTTGAAGACCCACATAAGCGTTCAGGTCCCGTGCAGTGCCATAATTGCCAAGAATATGGCCATACAAAAACTTGCTGCAATTTACCTGCTGTTTGTGTTGTGTGCGGCGAATTACACGGCACTGCTAGTTGTACTAAACCAAAAGATCAAGCTGAAAAAATGCAGTAATTGTGGAGGTAATCACACCGGTAACTACAGAGGTTGTCCTGTGTACTCTTTCGTCAAGCAGGCTATGGTGCAAAAACCTAAATTAGCTCCATTTCAAACAACAAACGCTTCTTCAGCCACTTTTGCGCAACTGAGCGAACCAGTTACTTCCCGTGTATCGTATGCAGATGCTGCTAAGACAAATTCAATTCCCATACACAAAATGTTTCCCCAGCAAATAATTCAACAAATACAAACTCAAAATTGAATTTTAATGGCCTTGAAACCACTATTGATAATCTGGTGCAAACTATAAACAACTTTACAACAAACATAAATAGCATGATGCAGGAAATGCTTCGAATGCAGAATACACTGCTTCAAGCACTAATTAACAAGCCATGAACACGTTAAAATATGTGTCTGGAACGCAAACGGCATTCGCCAAAATAAAAATGAACTTGAGCACTTCCTTACGGAAAAAAATATTGATGTAATGTTGGTCTCTGAAACTCATTTGACTTCTAGAAGCCTCTTTAAAATGAATGGTTAAACGTTATATGATACAAAGTACCCAGCAATTCTAATAAAGTCAAGACACAAGCACTATATTCTTGACAACATTTGTGAAGACCATCTACAAGCAACAAATATCTGCATTGAGAATTTTTTTTTCAAATTTCGTGATATCTTCAATTTACTCCCCTCCTAGATTTTCAATCACTAAAGATCAATAAGAGAAATTCTACAAATCTCTTGGACCTTGTTTCGTAGCAGCGGCGACTACAATGCTAAGCATACGTTCTGGGGTTCGCGTAGGGCGTTTTTCAACACAATTTCAAAAATGGGCTTGGATATTATTTCGAGTGGGGAGCCAACTTACTGGCCTGCTGACGTACGAAAAATTCTGGATGTTATAGACATTGGCGGCATAAAAATTATTTCTAGGGAATTAATTCACGTTGAGGCTTCCCTAGATCTCTCGTCCGATCACTCTCCCACGATCGTTACAATCTATAGCCCACTAAGAAGTGACTTACCTCATCCATATATGAAGATGATAAATTGTGTTAATTGGCTGGGGTTCAAAAAATACCTTAGTAGTCATTGTACGGAAAATATTAAGCTAAGAACACCAAATGATATTGAATCTAACATTGCCAATCTCAACGAGAATATTAAACAGGCTGCTGAACATGCCACTACCTCCAATCCATAGACTGGGTTTAATAAAATTTATTCTACAGACATTGAACGTCTCGTACGTGAAAAAAGAAGAGCTAGAAGGGAATGGCAACAGTACATATCACCTTAAAATAAAATTAGATTTAAAGAGTGCATGAAACGACTCCAAGAGTTGCTTGCACCTGAGAAAACTGCATCTTTTAAAAATTATCTGGAAGGTCTTGATGTTACTCCAGCATCTAATTCCTCTTTGCGGCACGCTGCTAAAAAGCTTAAGGACTCGTTGAGTTTAAACCACCTCTGCACACTTCGACCCGTGATTGGGCAAGAAGCGATACTGCAAAAGGTAAAATATTTGCTGAGCATTTAAAATCCGTTTTTACCCCAAATACATGTACTGGTGTTGCTGATTTGCAAAGTGTAGTTGCTCTACCCCCTCGACCCTTAAAGTTTAAGATGCGTGATGTACATAAACTAATTGCTGAGCTCAACCCGAAGAAAGCTCCAGGTATTGATGGTATTAGTAACAAGATGCTGATGAATCTGCCTCGCACTGCAACTAGAATCTTACTATTTATTTTTAATGCCATATTACTATTACAGTATTATCCACACAGCTGGAAGCTTGCCAAGGTCAAAATGATTCCGAAGCCGGGCCAAGATCTTACCAAAACTGAGTCTTACAGGCCAATAAGTTTACTATCTATCAACATTATCAAAGCTTTTCGAAAAGCTGCTCATGACAAAATTGTTCCCCATTCTAACTGATAGTGGGTGCATACCGGACCATCAATTTGGTTTTAAAAGTCAGCATATTACCGTTGAACAAACGCATAGATTGTTTCAAGTTATAAGAAGAACATTTGACGAAAAGAGGTCTTCTTCTGCTCTCTTTATTGATGTTTCTCAGGCATTTGATAAAGTATGGCATGAAGGGCTAATTTTAAAATTGAAGACATATCTACCAATAAATTTTCTAAAGCTATTGGAAAGTTATATTCTATCCCGGAAATTCATTCTTGTGGAACGAGACTTCATGAGTGTTCCCGAATCTATCTCTGCCGCTGTGCCATAGGGGAGTATACTGGGACTAGTTTTTATTTGATTTATACTTGTGATATGCCTGTTAGCACTAAAATCCATACATCTATTTTTGCCGATGATACAGCCTTCTTTAGCATGCACAAAAGTCCTCACGAGGCATCACGATATCTTCAGAAATATATTACCCAACTGGAACTATGGTTAAAGTTATGGAGAATTAAAGTAAATGAGCAGAAGTGTGCGCAGGTAACATTTACTCTACGAAAAGATACTTGTTCCCCCATTAGAATCAATAATCAAATTGTTCCTCAACGTTCACATGTAAAATACCTTGGTATACACCTTGATCGAAGGCTTACATGGAAACAATTCATTGATTCTAAGCTAAGACAAATGAAACTAAAATAAGCTCAGGTACATTGGCTGATTGATAGAAATTCAACTCAGAGTCTAGATTGCAAACTTTTGATATGCAAGTCAATTTTGAAACCTATATGGTGCTACGGAATTCAACTATGGGGCACTGCTTCGGCTGCCCAGAGAGAATCCAACGAAGGCAAAACAAAATTTTACGTATGATAACTTCGGCTCCATTGTACATCAAAAGTTCAAATATACATCGTGATTTGAATATGCCAATAGTGATTGAAGAAATTGCACAGTACGCAGGCAAATATTTAACAAAACTCGAATCACATCCTAATCCGCTTGCTCGTAATATTTTAAACTTTACTGGACACATACACCTAAAAAAGAGGAACACAAGGGCTTTTATACTCAACACTCCAGATGGGACTACTTGAAAATAATTTTTTTTTCCTTTTTGATTATCACTACTTATGTATTATTTATAACTATCATTAAGTTTATGTCCGACAGTGGTCGGGCCTAATAATTATATTCTAGATTTAAGTATATTCTAGATTTAAGATTTGAATACTTATTGTTAGTTCATATTTGAAGATACAATAAATAAATACATTCATTAAAAAAAAGGATTATTAAAGGTTTATTTGATAAATTTTCCATAGAAATAAGTCAAATAAGCGCGTAATAAACCTGAAATATTTTTTTATGAATAAGGCAGTTAGTATTTATATGAGCAACACGCCGCTAAGACGTATGTTCACTATGAAGGTTCAACGAGAATTTTAAGTTGGCAAAACTTTTTTAACTTGTCAGCTATCAAATGATTTACTACGAATTAACTGGCACCTGAACAACGCTTTAAAATGGTTCAAATTAATTTTGAAAATTATGGTTCTGTTCGCAATACGTAAAGCGCACTACGTCCAGTTTAGGGTTAATAATATCGTCAATACAACAGTTAATTTGTATTAACTATGGAATATTTTCGTACCACGTAATATTGCCGTGGATATATGTGAGGTCGCAGATAAGCCCAAAACGACTGACCTCTTTGAAGACAACATTCCAATATATGGCCACATATATTTTGTAGAGTCATCGAAAATTGTACATCCAGATTAGACTATGTACAAGCCAATTAAATTTTTTTCTGTTTTTATGGAATAAAACCAAATAAATACAAAATTTCATCAAAATAGATTTGTTTTGGTTGTATATTTTCAACAGTTAATTTGTATTAACTATGGGATATTTTCGTACCACGTAATATTGCCGTGAAGACAACATTCCAATATATGGCCACATATATTTTGTAGAGTCATCGAAAATTGTACATCCAGATTAGACTATGTACAAGCCAATTAAATTTTTTTCTGTTTTTATGGAATAAAACCAAATAAATACAAAATTTCATCAAAATAGATTTGTTTTGGTTGTATATTTTCATTAAAAAACAAAAGTTTGTTTTCATTAGCTTCAGAACAACTCACTCAATACAGGGCAGTGATCAAATTTGTATGAGTAACCAGCACAAAACATAAGCTTGCGAAGTATTGCATAAAACTACATTCATGAAACTTACATTTATTTTACATTTTTTTTTTGAATATTTTATTTTTATTTAACGAGTGTTAAAATGAATACGCAAAATTAATTTGTTGTTGGTTTAGCATGTAAAGATTCATTTCATTGCGGAGCTTTGTAAAATTTTCGAATTGCGATTGAAGTCTACTGAAGTGAAGCTTAGCTGGAACGAAATGCTTCTAGTTATGCTAAAGCAACAAATAAATATTTCTGAATTACATTTTTGTTTAAATTATATCGGATATATTTCTGTATATACATATCGCACACTAAATCACAAACAGTCACAACTCAAAATGATCAACGTGGTTTTGCTTTTTTAAAAATCATTTACCTGAACAAAACTCTGCAATAATTTCTATTGCAATAAGGTCTTATTGAAGAATATATGATACCGTTTTTATTGTTTTTATGTTGCATACTTGCGTCATTTTTACAGTATCAACAGTTGTTTGCAACTACTCAGCATCTTAAAATTAATTAACAATGTGTCAAAATCAAAAAATAGTAAAATAAAATAAAAATATTTATAATAATTTTCAGATGCTACTATTTAAAACATGGCCAAAGTTGAAAAATACTTTCGTATTTTTGCCCTCAAGTCGGACATACCGTAAATCTTCAAGGTTACCGGAACTAACCCAGGTAGGTATCTGATTATGAAGTCTCTGCTCATAGAATGCGACTTTTATTTACAGGATTCTTACTTATTCTTCTTTGATCGTTGCACAGTGGCGGGAAATAAAAAAAGTGGTCAAAAGTCCGCAACTTTTGAACTAGTAAACCGATTTCGATAAAACTAACTGTTTTGGAAAGAAAAAGTGTTGAAGTTTTCAGAAAGGTTTAAGGTTTCTTCTGTGTGTATATGCCGACGGGAAAACCATGAAAATAATTTTGCTAATGCCAACGGGAATACATGATTAATTTTTCCTAATGCCAACGGGAAAACATGATTTTTTTTCAAATGCCAACGGGAAGACGTAAAAGTTAATTGTTTCTAAAGCCGGCGGAAATTTTTTGATGTATGTCTGGGGAAATTTGAGTCTGTCCGTGATGTGAGGTGTGTGAAAGTTTGTGGATTTGTTTTGTTGGAGTTGTGGGTAATTAATTACATCTTAACTGCGAATCTACAACTACAAGCTCAAATTTCAAACATTTGGTAGTACTCAAATTATCTATATCAAGCCAAATATGAAGAAGTTAATTTCAAAATTAAATGAATGGGATATTATACATTTATAGAAATTGAAACCGTTTTTTCTCCTAATGAAGCTTAAAGCATTTCAATTATGATATTTGATAATGTTGCATGTGAAAAGCAGAATAATATACAAACATATGTACGTGTAAATTTTTGTATGGGGCAAGATAAGAATGATGATTCATTCTACTTGTGTCAAACTTATCCCATAATTTTTAACCATTTAATTAGAGACAATGCAAGTGTTTTTCTAATGTTAAAGCAAGATGAGAAAAATAACAAGCACGTCTATAGGGATCATGTTGTCAGTAATATAAATTTTGAAAACTTTCAAGAAATTTGTAGAGTGTTGGATGGATAAATATGGATTTTTGATGATAAGGAAATGTGATAAATTAAACGATGATTGTTATAGAAAACAATGTGACTATTTCATAACTATATATATTACTGCTCATAAAAGGTTGACTTTAGTTATTAATCCAACTTTAAACTTCAAACATCTAGTTGCTATAACCTGATCTGATACCTGATAAGCTGATGTGAAAACCAGACGAGGTACCTGATAACTTGATGATCTGATAGCTAGTAACCTGATCTAAAAACCAGACTAGGTACCTGACAACCTGATCTGAAAGTTGATAACTGCTTTAATAGCTGATGCCTGGGGCCTAATTCCCGCATTCGGTTGCGAGCGAGTTATTACTCGAACATGCGAGTTTTGTAACTTTTGTGATTTTTGCATTCGGTTTCGAATAACACATATCGAAATTTTTAATGACAGCATTCGATAACGTGCATATATTCGAATCCAACCGTTCGTGTTTTTACTCGCAAGCAAAAAAGCATTCGAAATCATGTTTAACATAGAAAAAGCGAAGAAAAAAAATGCATGTTCAATACTTTACTTATTTATTTATATGTGAATATTTGCACAAATGTCGTATAAAAAAAAATTGAAATATAACGAATTTCTATTTGACTTTAAATATAACAAAACACACTGACTTGGCAAATAATGTTTTGTCTAAGAGTTGTCGGGGAAAATTAAAATAAATCAACCAAATCTGGGAGCATCTCAATAAAAAATTAACTGCTTCTGGTCAACCAATAAAATAATCGAAAATGTGGCTAGTGCTCTATTCTCTATCTTTACACTAATTAATTATTTATTATTATTAAGTTATTAATTAAATAAAAATGAAAATAACATTTACATATGTATATTCGTTTTTTTCTGTGTATACGTGTGTATGTACTAGGGTGATCGATTATTCGACTTTTGCCAGAAACCGGTTTTCGAATAGTTCGAATATTTGAAATTATGAAAAACCCGGTTTCGGTTTTTAAAATTCAGGAAAAACCGGCCAACCGGTTTTTTAAGTAAGAAAATTATACAAAAGTTTTGATTTTAAATTGCTTTATAAAAAAAGGGTTAACAGTTCATGTAAATAATTACTATACATAAGTAACTACTATAAAACAATACAAAAATTAAAGGTAAAACATAAAAATTAACTTCATATAATTACATAAATATTTATCTAGGCGCACGGTAGTGCGCCAGGCCAAGTTCTGGCCAATGCACGCAGTGTGTATATTTACAGGAAGCCATTCGAGCTGTTTTTACCCCCCTCATAACTTTGTTCCCCGCAATCGTAAAATTATAAAATTTAAATCATAATTAGAATAAATTCATACAACCTCATATGCAAAGTTTGAAAGTTTTACAATGAAAGCTTCCGTAGATATAGAGGTGCATAAAGTGCATATATTAAGACATACTCACTGACCACTGACCACTGACACACTCATCAAATTGATGAAGCACTTCCACTATTGCTAGAGAGCTAAAAATTCGTACACGGGAAAAATCTGAAAACCCGGAAATTTTGACCAGGAGGGCGGGGCTACGCCCATAAAAACTAAAGTTTGTGCTATTGAGCTGAAATTCAATACGGAGCTAGGTTTAGGTGAGAAATAAAATAAAAAAATCTGAAAAACTGAGAATTTTGGCCAGGAGGGCGGGGCTACGCCCATAAAAGTTAGAATTAAAAAAGCAAATCTAAGGCTCCTAATGAAAGCTATTTTATTGAAATTTGGCATATATACTGCGATAATGCAAGGCTATGAATTTTTCGTTAAAAAAGTGGGCGTTGACACGCCCATACAATTTACACCTCATTTTAATTCCCTGCGGCTCAGCATATTTAGATATACTATTTATCTAGCAATTATTTTCAGTTTGTAACGAAACTAGACATGAATAATTAGCACTGGCCCAAAAAATTTGACTCTGGAAAAGTGGGCGGGTTTACGCCCATAAAAATTAAAAGTTGCGCTAAGGAGCTGAAATTTAATATACAAGTAGGTCTAGGTGAGAAACCAACTAGAAAAATCTGAAAACCCGAAAATTTTAGTTAAAAGGGTGGGGCTGCGCCCATAAAACTTAAAAATTAAAAGTTGCGTTAAAGAGCTGAAATTTAATATAAAAGTAGGTCTAAGTGAGAAACAAACTAGAAAAATTTGAAAACCCAAAAAATTTGACTAGAATGGGCGGGGCCACGCTAATATTGTTTTGAACTAAATACTTAATATACAGCTTTTAATTCAAGCCAATTTAGTGAAATCTTGCATCACCTTAAAAATTGGGCGTGATCACTCCCATAAAGTGTTAGCCTTGTGTTTAATCTACATCGGTCTAGCATATTTTAGAAGAAAATTAGCATGAATTATAAGCGCTGCTCACAACGAAATTTTGAGTTAGGAATAGTGAGGAGAGGTAATGGTGATAAAATCTAAAGATATAATTCGCGCTAGAGAGCTGACATTTTTTACACTAGTAAGTGTAGCTGCGTAAGCCAATGGGAAAATCTTAAAACCAAATAGTTTTACCCGGTGTGCGGGGCCACGACGTTAAAACTCCAATTAGCACTAGCGATCTTAAATTTGATACACAAATAAATCTAGATAAGAGATCACTAAGAAAAATCTGAAAACCCAGAAGTTGCTATCAGAGGGCGGAAACAAGCACTTCAAATTCAAAATTAACATACATTTTACTAAAACTTTTCATACACATTGCACTTATCGAAAATAAAAATTTCCTATTTTGAAAAGTAGCCGTGACTTCACCCATAAATCTTAGCTTTTTCGTTCATATACTTCAGCTTAGGAGTTTTTAATTCTAAACTCAGGTATTTGTTATTAACTTTTTAATACCAAACTTTGCATGAACCATAAACACTAGCAGATATAAAAGTCAGCGGGGCCAGGCTCATGAAAATTTTACGTAATATTATACTATAGAGAGCTGACATTGTGTAGACAAATAGTAATTGATTTACTCAATCAGAAAGTCCAAAAATTAAAGCACCAGCTACCCTATTGAAACTTTGCATATACATTGGGCATATCCTTTTGATTTATGTACTTCGGCTAAGCAGACTTTATTTAACATGTAAATATATTGAGAAAATAGGCGGGGTCATGCCCAGTAAAATTTACGCTGTATTTTACATGTTTCTTCCAGTCGCCTCTTACCAAATTGTATACACACTGGCGACCCGTTGTAATGACACAATGGTGCATATTTAAGGTCAACAATTCAATACCCATCACACTCTTACCCATTATTTTATGTAACTCTGCCATTTTCAACTGGCACCGTGATCATGAATAGAAATAAAATACACTAAAAAGTTTAAGTTTAAAAATTGTTATTATAGAAATCTTTTCAAAAATTAATCAGATCCTCACAAAAACATAAATGTGAAAAACGGCCAAGTTCCTATCAAAAATTTCGGCCATTAAGAGTTGTGAGATATAAATTTTGATCAAGTTCTTCTTTGCCACAATACCTAACACAGAAATATATAATGTATTATATAAATTTGTAATCGTAAGGGTCTCATATAATTTCTAGATAATCTGCTAACTTGGCAATATTCTTACCTTTCCAAAAAAGGAGAGAATAATGTATAAATGTTCATTTCTTTATATTGATAAAAATGTTGTCAAGTTGTCAGATTATCTAGAAATTATATGAGACCCTTACGATTACAAATTTATATAATACATAATATATTTCTGTGTTAGGTATTGTGGCAAAGGAGAACTTGGTCAAAATTTATATCTCACAACTTTTAATGGCCGAAATTTTTGATAGGAACTTGGCCGTTTTTCACATTTATGTTTTTGTGAGGATATATAATATACAGTTGAGGAATAAACTCTACATACAACCATCATTTTTTGGGTTTGTGAAAACTTGGGAAGAAATTAAAAAAATTAATATTTACCAATACCAATATTTAGGTTGCTAATAAATATGTTTATACAAAAAATTAAAAAAGTAATTATAACACCTACAGTAGCAAAAATATTAAAAATACATAGGAGAAAAGTCTACATACTATACTCGCGAAATACTCGCGAAATGTATGATGTCGTCAACTTGTTTGAATATTCTGTGATTTCCGGTACCAAGCCGTCAACAAATGGCATCCAAATATGGTCTAATATCTTGTTATTATTGTAATTATTTTTTAATTTTTTATTTTTTGTATAAACATTTATTAGCACCCTAAAATTGGCATAATTAATTTTTTAATTTCTTCCCAAGTTTTCTCAAACCCCAAAAATTATGGGTTTATGTAGAGTTTATTCCTTAATGGTATATATGTACATATGAATATATGGACAAGGTGGATATCTACCCCTATATAAAATATGAAGCAAAATGTCAACAAAACTAAAAAACACTTTTTGCAACTGTGTTTTGACATCCAGTGCACACCATAAGACCAATTAAATTCACCTTTGCTATCACCTCATAAAATAATTTCTCTTAATTTCATGTTTCAGCAAAAAAATACTTACGAAAATCAACAAAACATGCAAAATGTACAAATCGAAAAATATTCGACTCAGCCGGGTTTTAAATTTTAAAAAAACCGGACTATTCGACATTTGAAAAATCAACATTTTGAAAAAACCGACAACTGTATTTTGAAAAAACTGGGCTTTAAGCCCGGTTGAAAAACCGAGTCGATCACCCTAGTATGTACGTACATACCTACATATGTTTTTGCACACATACATATATACAAAAATATGCTTTTGCTTACAATTTATTCAGTGTTGTGAAATAAATTTATTACCCTTTTTCCAACACTGAAACAAAAACTCGATTCCCTTGGTAACGAGTGACATCATCGGAAAATTTCTTGCCATCGAAATTAATTTCTATTCGAATGCAATTCCTATCATGAGTGCAAGAATTAGGCCCCTGTTCTAACAGCTTATACCTGTTCTAATAGCTGATACCTGAGGGTCGATTATCGTTCTGTGAAACTATGAAATGAAAAGCTTTTTCATGATTTCATAGAATTTCTGATTCCCATTCAGCGAAAAATTACGAGTTTAAATACATTTTCATTGTGAAAAACTTTTCACAGTTACATAACTCTGCCGATTCTCGTTTACATGCATATTCACAGTAAAAGTATGAAGTCAGTCACAACTTTTGTTATGACAGAGTTCTATATTTACTCTTGTGACTCCGTCTTAATTTTGTATTCTCGTAACATAGTCCCAAAAATCAAAATTTTATAGTTAAAATTCTATGTTAATGAAAATTATGACATTAAAAATTGTGGCATTTGAATATTGAATAAAAAATAAAAAACATACATACATTCATATGTATGTACATAGAACCCTGCAAATAATATTGAAGTACGTGGTCCAATATAGGTGAAATAGACTAGTTACATCATGGTCCCATGCAATGCAGTCATGGACAATGGCGTTTTCATACAAGCATTAATTGCTGCACGATAAGTGTTCGTTTAGTCTATAGCTAATCCATATGCGCTAGTTTTGGGGTTAGTTCTATGTAATGCAAGGTTTGACCATGTGGTCCAACCCTATAACATCGCAATGTTAAATCGACCAGCTTTTTTCATATATTTGGGTAGTTTTGAAGTACTCCTACTCCTCTTTGGACTAGTCCTTACATACATGTATGGACTAGACGCATTACCTACAGAGAATGAATCCCTATTTCCCTTGGTCACGGCAGCTCCTGTGACTATTTTGCAGTCACAATACTTTTTGTGAATAGGCATGTTAGTGTAATTGTGAAAAAAAACTTAAAAAATTTTTCATATGATAAATTATTTAACACAAAAAATATTTAAGTGAAAATCAATTTTTTTATTTTAAATTATTTAGAGGATGTCGATAACAAAAAATGCGAAATTTAAGGACATAAATAATCAAAAATAATACCTCAGGAATTATTTAGGGGTGGATGTTGAAATTTCAAGCAACAATTCCGAAATTCAATTCCACAATTTGATGGCCCCACTATTAGAGCACGAATAGAATTCGGTAAGAGGGGACTATGCTTTATTTTCGAAGTGAGGTTCGCTGAATCATCAATATTACGAACTAAAATATTTTTATGTTGTTTCACTAACTGCATTTTTGTAACTAAATACATTTCATAAATGTTGGCTCTTATTATAGAAAAATCATATAATATGGTTATACGATATCAGAAAACGTTTAGTCATAAAAATACCTTCGTTGAAGAAGGTGTAGTAGATAAAATACAAACTATCTACCTGTTGAACTTCAGCTTCCTGGATATCAGTACTGTGGACCTTGAAAAAAACTACAAAAACGTTTAAATCGAGGTGATAAAGGAATTAATTTATTGGACTCTGCTTGTAAAGATCACGATACAGCTTATTCAAAAAATAAGGATTTAAGCACTAGACATAAAGCTGATAAAATACTTGAAAATTCAGCTTGGGATCGAGTTTTATCAAAAGATAGTAGTAGTCTTGCAGAAAAATCATTTGCCTATATGGTTACTAACGCAATGAAAGCCAAAACAAAATTTGGTATGGGTGTGGAGAAAAAGAAAAATGTTAAAAACAACAAGCTAAATGATAAAAAAACTGTTTAGATCATCAATTAGAGCTGCAACAAAAATGCTAAAGAAGGAAAAACCATTAGATATTAACTCAGCTATTAAAATTGCCCAAAAAACTATCAACAAATCATTAAAAGGAAGAAAATCTCAAATTATAATACCACGTGTAATACGTGTCCCAAAAATTGGTGGTTTCTTGCCTCTATATCGATTTTAACTGCTCTGGGTGCAATTGGTAGTCTAACAACTGGAGATGCTGCTATAGCTAAAGCTGTAAATTCAACAAAGAATGCAAAAAATCAACTTGATGAAGCAACTAGACATATTAGAGCGATGGAATCTATAGCAGTTGGAAAGGGACTTTACTTAAAACCATATAAAAAGGGTTACGGTTTAGTTTACAAAGAGGAATCAAAAAACTCTCAGAGGTGCTATCTATCTGATGTGGACATAAACCGTTTCTCTATAAATATTCCATATTTTAGAGGAGTTTTCATGTTGAATACTCTACCAAAACGAACAAAGAAAATATATAGAATGTGGAATAATCAATTTAGACGTATCAACAGGACCTGGTACACATTGGGTAGCATATTATAAAAACAACAATGAAAAAGAATATTTCGACAGCTTTGAAAACTTACAACCTCCTTCGGAAGCAGTCAAATATCTTGGTACAAATATAAAATACATTTACCGTTGGTCATTTATGTCTTCAATTTCTTTATGAAATAACTGAAAATATTAAATAAAAAAAGCACAAACATTTATATATTACAAAACTCTTTCATGTCTTTTTATTTATAATTTAAAATACATAATTAATATATATTATTGCCAAATAGGAAATTGGGAATTTTGAATTAGAAATTCACTCAGCTCGCTTTCAACAATTAAGCTTTGTTCACCTTCTCTAATTAAGCAATATGATTCGCTCGAGAGTTCTTTAATTTCATCATCGGTTAAAGTATTATATCGTTTTGGCAGGAACATTATGTGGTTTTCCATTTCAACTTTTAGTGTTGGCCCATATTTTGTTGTTACTCTTGTCACATTTCGAAGCTCCTTTATTTGGATTAAGGTTTTATTTTTTAGTGAATTAAATTTTGATGTTAGATTTGTTGTAGACTCCATTTTTTTATTAACTTCTGCTCACTTTGAACGTTTAACTGAAAATGATCTTAAAAGTAGCGATGATGACTTCAAGAAGTCTAATCGAAAATATTTATGGTGAAATACTGAATAAGTGGGGGATAGTGATAGACAGAAAGAGATGGTTATAGAGAGAAAAGGGATAGAGTGAGATAGAGTGCTAAAAAAGGAGTATGGAATATAGATGATGATATAGATATTTTAAAGATCAAGAGATACTACTTTAAAAATTTAAAGAGCAAATTAGTCTTAAAGAAACCTTCAAACAATTATCATTCATTAATTTATCAGCAAATAAAATTAGCCAAATTTGACGTACTCTAAACCAATTTATAAGAGATTTTGAAAGCTTCCGGCTTTTTGATCATTGGGAGATGATAAAATTTTTCGAAAATATGCTTGATGAAAACAAAAAATATGGTATCATGGAAGATGAAGACAACACAGAAGGACATTTCAAAAGCTGTCCTTGGTATGATCCTGAGTGTGAGAAAGGATCTGATACTTGTAGATGTACAATATATTTTTTGTGCAAAAGTATATTAGAACATTTAATAAATGGATAGATACTATGAAATGTTTCCATCATTATAATTAAAAAAATAAAAATTAAATTAAAATGTATTATTAATACAAATAAAATTAAATTAAATAGTATTATTAAAATATTCCTTGTTTTGCATTATTTTTTTAAAGGAAATTTAGGAATCATTTATTCGAATAGAAAATAACAGAAACTTGTATGTAGTGGAAAATATAAGGTTTTATCCGATTATCTAAATTGTTTCTCTTTATGAAAATATCTAATGAAATTTAATGGAATTTCATAATGAGGGCTATTATGAATAAAATTCTGCGAGGATTTTTTCCCGGGGAACTATTCCAACTAATAGGAAGTAATAGAGAAAACAAAAAATTCTAGTTGGAAAAGGGAGAAATTTCTCGCGGAATTTTATTCATAATTGCCCTAAATATTGTGAAATTCAATTTGTTTTGTGCAGAACCTCTCAGAAAAAACAAGACTGTGCATGTTTAAGCGATATGAAAACAAGAATTTGGAAATAAGCAAAAACAAAAATTTTTTTATCCAACGAAGTAAAGCCAATAAAGAAATAAACACCATTCACATATTTAATTCTTTTTTCAATATTTTATTTCAAATTTTTTCTTAAAAATTTATTTGCATACATATATATGTCCAATAGTTTTTCTTAATAAATAGGATTTTATTAACAATCATTTTTCTTAATAAATAGGATTTTATGTACAATAATTTTTCTTAATAAATAGGATTTTATTTACAATCATTTTAACAACAATAAATAAGATTTTATATACAATTTAAAAATTAACCACTTAACTAAAAATTAATTATTGAATATATAAAAGAATCCGTGTCCATATAGTTCAATGAGAGTTTTGTCTTAAACTTAGGTTGCATGTACCTGTATTGAAAATTATACATTTTCCATTTCGACAACTCGGGTACACAAAATCCTAAGTAAATTGGTTTATTATAACAGGTATTGACTATAGTCATTTCGATTGCTACCAGATCTTCGGAAAATATAGATAAACTATGAAAATTTGGTTTTTATATTCAATCTTGAGCCCCAAATGGTTCCGATTCGTTCTCTCCCAATTATTGATAATTTTAACATCTCTCCTCTTATCCACATTTTCTATAATTTCACCATACACTGCATTATTGAGTAGTTTGAAACAATTTTTTTCAAAAGCATTTTTAGCAGTGGCCCTATGTCTGGTATTTAGGTCAATATAGCCTTTTAACCATGGAGATTGATTAAATGCTAGAATACGATGTATTTTCTTTAAAACTAAGCAATTTTCTAAGCATTGTTTCAGATCTCTAAAGTGTATCACGTATGATTGCTTTGTAGAGAAATCAAGAAAGAAGATTGCAATTTATGAACTTGCTATACTTCGCTTGCATTGGTTTTTTATTTTCAGCGCAAAAAGGTAAGTCATTATGCAAGTCATGTAAGTGAGAAGGATAATCCAAAGTGACCTCATATGCATAACCGTCTGTTCCATTGTCAGATATGCTGTATGGATCCAGATTCAGCTCGTCTTTCGATAACCATCTGAACCCACCATGAGGAAGATATTCCGACATTACCCAACCGTAAAGGTTATTTGCGTCTAAATAGACAAGAAACTCTGAGGGCTTCTCTTTACCAAAATCTTAAAAATATTTGTTATTCGCTTTCTAATATCTTTTGCTACACTGTACGAATCCCCCACGTATACCTTTTTTCATAAAATTGTACATGTTTATGTCCGTCAATAATTCTAATTCAATTTTTGTGTATTTTAACATTGCATCCCAGGAAAGTCCAGGTGCGGTATAGTATTGCCATGGATCCAGCTCATAAATACCTTTACAAACTTTTCTAAAGTTCTCGAAAATATCTGTCAGCAAGAGGACATCTGTTTTTAAGTAAAGTTCCATGTAATCTTTCATAGTTTTGCAACCAAAAGTATTCCATACCTCTACAGCTTGTGAGTATTCCTCTAAAGAATACTCTTTATTGTTGAACTTATTAAAGAAATCTCTGCGTGAAGGCAGCTGACACTCGTCTAATTTTTGGAATGAATTTAGATACTCATACAGGAAAATACCTTTTTTCTTAATAAGCTGAAATTCTTTTTCTGACTGAAATAAGGACCTTATAGTGTTAAAATCATTATCCGACAAATTGCAGGCTAATGATTCCAAACTCTCAGCCATAAAGCGCAATGTATCAAGAAATCTTATTTTAAGATTATGACCATCGCTCATTTCTGTAAATTGCGAGAGCTCCTCATTGAGAGGGATTACTTTCAGTTGCATAGAAATGTCACCTACTTCCTTAATAAAAAGATGTGAGTCATAATTTGAGTAATTGTGAAAGTAAACTGGTATACACTTGGGAATTTGGTAATTTAAATTACAGTGATTGTGGGCTGCACCTCTATATTTACCGCTAATATGACAATGATCTCTAACGCGATCTTTACCTAGAAATTTTTGACAAATATGACAATTCACCGCACTATAAAAATTATAAATATCAGAAGAGATAAAGTATCCATTTGCCTATTATTTACTAAATGATTATTATAAATATCCTCACAATCTTTAATTAAATATGACACGAATTTTTTTGAGGCATCTTTCCCTGTATAAACCCTTAACTTATCTAAATTATTGTTATGGAGTCACTTAATGTAATAATTAAAAGCACAAGGAGTGTGCTTTTTAATTAAACTAGTCTTACTACTTACATTATCACTAATTTCTTCAAGGATGCACTCGAAGTCTGCGTAAACCACAAAGGGGACATCCATTTTTCTCTGATGACCCTTAAAGCTTAGAATTGCATCTGGACCTGATGGCATAGTTGTAACGATTTTGCCGCATTCTACCTTATGGCTAATCATACCATTTTCGTTATGTGTGTATTGGAGACAAGTGTTGCAGAAATGTAGCTTATCATGGTGGAGAGTTATCTGACTTCGTAAAAGTCTGTGATTAATAAAAATTAAAATAAACGATTATAAGTAAAATGTAGATATTCTATAAAACATATAAAACAAGCATATGTATCCTTAAAATTAAGGTTCAGTATAATTGTTAACTTACTTTGATATGTCCTTTATCAATATGTAGTGATGAACCTCACCATTCTCCAAAAGCAACAAGCTGACATGGTTCACTTTCTCGTCTTTGGTCACATAATAAGGACCAATGATCTGATTTGCTCCCTCATTATACCCAAATACGTTAACCCTTATTGTAGGATTATTTACCTCGAACTCCTTAATTTTGTTTAGTGCTAATGGGTAAGTTAAGTTTTTGAAATTTAATGCTACACCATTTGGCGTAACAATCGTCTCTCCAGAAATGTCCTGAATATTATAAATACCGCAACGTTCTATATGGTTTTATTTGGTAGTATCCATGGAAGCGATTATACACCACTTAAAGCAGTATTCATCACTATTTTCAATATTGATGCATGCAAATTTTCTTACTAATTTTTGAGGTGTGGATATCCAACTTGATCCTTTGACGAGCGAAGATTTGTTGATGTTGATTTCTGCTCGGACTATGCGTGACAAAGTCCAACCAGAATCTCGCTCTTCAAATTCGTACATTTTGGTTGAAATCTCCTCAACCTGTTTACGGAATAATTCTTCAATGTTATCTGCCTTCATCAGCAAACTCATTTTGGCTACATGTGTTATAACACACAAATCCAATTCTTCTTCAACAATTTTAATGTACTCCGCCACAATACTCACATGAAGTTTAATTATTGTATGCTTAGACAAAGACATTTGAAGTCTCTCAATAAAAATATTTATGACTAGTGTTTTTTATGGGAATTGTTACAATTTAAGTTTAAAGTTTTTAAACGCACTAATAATCCCAAATTAATATTTTACTTATTAAGTAAAATATTTTTTATTAAAAATACATTGAAATTGATTATTGAGGGGCCTAGCAGGATCCTATGCGCATTTCACTGTTGCTAATGCAGATCATCAGGGAACCTTTACCCAAACTTCTTAGAACAACTAGAGTTATTATATTATAAACTTTCATTTAAACAAATGAGAAGCTCAATAAACAATAACAAAGTTGAAACAAGAACTCAATGAGGTAGTTTAGACGAGAACAATTTTTAAGCCGCACAATTTTTGTTCTTTTCAAAATTACACGAGACTAATTCATCTGGCACAAAATGTATTCGTATACACATCTGTGTGTGTTAGTGTTTTTAGTATTCATTTAACATTTGCTATTTTTTAAGTTGTGTGTGTATTGGTTTTATGCTGCTAATGCGGGGTTGAAAAGTTATGCCAACCGCAAAACCACTCTCTTTGCCTCTCTCACCAACAAACTGGCATGTTATGCCAGCACAATTATGCCCGTGTAAAACAGCGCAATAATCAACATGTTTTTTATTTTCTTACTTAACCATTGCTACATTGGCTGACTTTTTTTCAGCTTCAAATTGTAGTCGTAAGAGTATGTAAAAGAAAATAGATGTAAATAACAACAACAGCTATTTAAGAATAGAGTGTTGCCACACAAGTATTTTTTTGACCGGGTGCAGTCAAGTTAATAATTAGTGTTTTTTTATGGGAATTGTTACAATTTAAATTTAAAATTTTTAAACGCACTAATAATCCCAAATTAATATTTTACTTATTAAGTAAAATATTTGTTTATTAAAAATACATTGAAATTGATTATTGAGGGGTTTAGCTGGATCCTATGCGCATTTCACTGTTGCTAATGCAGATCATCAGGGAACCTTTACCCAAAGCTTCTTAAAACAACTAGAGTTATTGTATTATAAACTTTCATTTAAACAAATGAGAAGCTCAATAACAAATAACAAAGTTGAAACAAGAACTCAATAATCAACATGTTTTTTATTTTCTTACTTAACCGTTGCTACATTGGCTGACTTTTTTTCAGCTTCAAATTGTAGTCTTAAGAGTATGTAAAAGAAAATAAATGTAAATAACAACAACAGCTATCTAAGAATAGAGTGTTGCCACACAAGTATTTTTTTGACCGGGTGCAGTCAAGTTAATAATTAGTGTTTTTTTATGGGAATCATTACAATTTAAGTTTAAAATTTTTAAACGCACTAATAATCCCAAATTAATATTTTACTTATTAAGTAAAATATTTTTTTATCAAAAATACATTGAAATTGATTATTGTGGGTTTAGCTGGATCCTATGCGCATTTCACTGTTGCTAATGCAGATCATCAGGGAACCTTTACCCAAAGCTTCTTAGAACAACTAGAGTTATTATATTATAAACTTTCATTTAAACAAATGAGAAGCTCAATAACAAATAACAAAGTTGAAACAAGAACTCAATAATCAACATGTTTTTTATTTTCTTACTTAACCATTTCTACATTGGCTAACTTTTTTTCAGCTTCAAATTGTAGTCGTAAGAGTATGTAAAAGAAAATAAATGTAAATAACAACAAAAGCTATTTAAGAATAGAGTGTTGCCACACAAGTATTTTTTTTTCACCGTGTGCAGTCAAGTTAATAATTAGTGTTTTTTTATGGGAATTGTTACAATTTAAGTTTAAAATTATTAAAAGCACTAATAATCCCAAATTAATATTTTACTTATTAAGTAAAATATTTTTTTATTAAAAATACATTGAATTGATTATTGATCGGTTTAGCTCGATCCTATGCGCATTTCACTGTTGCTAATGCAGATCATCAGGGAACCTTTACCCAAAGCTTCTTAGAACAACTAGAGTTATTATATTATAAACTTTCATTTAAACAAATGAGAAGCTCAATAACAAATAACAAAGTTGAAATAAGAACTCAATAATCAACATGTTTTTTATTTTCTTACTTAACCATTGGTATTGGCTGACTTTTTTTCAACTGCAAATTTTAGTCGTAAGAGTATGTAAATGAAAATAAATGTAAATAACAACAACAGCTATTTAAGAATAGGGATTGGGGGATTGTAACAATTCCCATAAAAAAACACTAATTATTAACTTGACTGCACCCGGTCAATAAAATACTTGTGTGGCAACACTCTATTCTTTAATATCTGTTGATGTTATTTACATTTATTTTCTTTTACATACTCTTACGACTACAATTTGAAGCTGAAAAAAAGACAGCCAATGTAGCAATAGTTAAGTAAGAAAATAAAAAACATGTTGATTATTGAGTTCTTGTTTCAACTTTGTTATTTGTTATTGAGCTTCTCATTTGTTTAAATGAAAATTTATAATATAATAACTCTAGTTGTTCTAAGAAGCTTTGGGTAAAGGTTCCCTGATGATCTGCATTAGCAACAGTGAAATGCGCATAGGGTCCAGCTAAACCCCTCAATAATCAATTTCAATGTATTTTTAATAAAAAAATATTTTACTTAATAAGTAAAATATTAATTTGGGACTATTAGTGCGTTTAAAAATTTTAAACTTAAATTGTAACAATTCCTATAAAAAAACACTAATTATTAACTTGACTGCACCCGGTCAAAAAAATACTTATGTGGCAACACTCTATTCTTAAATAGCTGTTGTTTTTATTTACATTTATTTTCTTTTACATACTTTTACGACTACAATTTGAAGCTGAAAAAAGTCAGCCAATGTAGCAAGGGTTAAGTAAGAAAATAAAAAACATGTTGATTATTGAGTTCTTATTTCAACTTTGTTATTTGTTATTGAGCTTCTCATTTGTTTAAATGAAAGTTTATAATATAATAACTCTAGTTGTTCTAAGAAGCTTTGGGTAAAGGTTCCCTGATGATCTGCATTAGCAACAGTGAAATGCGCATAGGATCCAGCTAAACCCCCAATAATCAATTTCAATGTATTTTTAATAAAAAAATATTTTATTTAATAAGTAAAATATTAATTTGGGATTATTAGTGCGTTTAAAAATTTTAAACTTAAATTGTAACAATTCCCATAAAAAAACACTAATTATTAACTTGACTGCATCCGGTCAACAAAATACTTGTGTGGCAGCACTCTATTCTTAAATAGCTGTTGTTGTTATTTACATTTATTTTCTTTTACATACTCTTACGACTACAATTTGAAGCTGAAAAAAAGTCAGCCAATGTAGCAATGGTTAAGTAAGAAAATAAAAAACATGTTGATTATTAACTTCAACTTTCAACTTTGTTATTTGTTATTGAGCTTCTCATTTGTTTAAATGAAAGATTATAATACAATAACTCTAGTTGTTCTAAGAAGCTTTGGGTAAAGGTTCCCTGATGATCTGCATTAGCAACAGTGAAATGCGCATAGGATCCAGCTAAACCCCTCAATAATCAATTTCAATGTATTTTTAATAAAAAAATATTTTACTTAGTAAGTAAAATATTAATTTGGGATTATTAGTGCGTTTAAAAATTTTAGACTTAAATTGTAACAATTCCCATAAAAAACACTAATTATTAACTTGACTGCACCCGGTCAATAAAATACTTGTGTGGCAACACTCTATTCTTTAATATCTGTTGATGTTATTTACATTTATTTTCTTTTACATACTCTTACGACTACAATTTGAAGCCGAAAAAAAGACAGCCAATGTAGCAATAGTTAAGTAAGAAAATAAAAAACATGTTGATTATTGAGTTCTTGTTTCAACTTTGTTATTTGTTATTGAGCTTCTCATTTGTTTAAATGAAAGTTTATAATATAATAACTCTAGTTGTTCCAAGAAGCTTTGGGTAAAGGTTCCCTGATGATCTACATTAGCAACAGTGAAATTGCGCATAGGATCCAACTAAACCCCTCAATAATCAATTTCAATGAATTTTTAATAAAAAAATATTTTACTTAATAAGTAAAATATTAATTTGGGATTATTAGTGCGTTTAAAAATTTTAAACTTAAATTGTAACAATTCCCATAAAAAAACACTAATTATTAACTTGACTGCATCCGGTCAACAAAATACTTGTGTGGCAGCACTCTATTCTTAAATAGCTGTTGTTGTTATTTACATTTATTTTCTTTTACATACTCTTACGACTACAATTTGAAGCTGAAAAAAAGTCAGCCAATGTAGCAATGGTTAAGTAAGAAAATAAAAAACATGTTGATTATTAACTTCAACTTTCAACTTTGTTATTTGTTATTGAGCTTCTCATTTGTTTAAATGAAATTTTATAATATAATAACTCTAGTTGTTCTAAGAAGCTTTGGGTAAAGGTTCCCTGATGATCTGCATTAGCAACAGTGAAATGCGCATGGGATCCAGCTAAACCCCTCAATAAACAATTTCAATCTATTTTTAATAAAAAAAATATTTTACTTAATAAGTAAAATATTAATTTGGGATTATTTGTGCGTTTAAAAATTTTAAACTTAAATTGCAACAGTTCCCATAAAAAAACACAAATTATTAACTTGACTGCACCCGGTCAAAAAAATACTTGTGTGGCAACACTCTATTCTTAAATAGCTGTTGTTGTTATTTACATTTATTTTCTTTTACATACTCTTACGACTACAATTTGAAGCTGAAAAAAAGTCAGCCAATGTAGCAATGGTTAAGTAAGAAAATAAAAAACATGTTGATTATTGAGTTCTTGTTTCAACTTTGTTATTTGTTATTGCGCTTCTCATTTGTTTAAATGAAAGTTTATAATATAATAACTCTAGTTGTTCTAAGAAGCTTTGGGTAAAGGTTCCCTGACGATCTGCAATAGCAACAGTGAAATGCGCATAGGATCCAGCTAAACCCCTCAATAAGCAATTTCAATGTATTTCTAATAAAAAAATATTTTACTTAATAAGTAAAATATTAATTTGGGATTATTAGTGCGTTTAAAAATTTTAAACTTACAAATATTTATGTTTTCCTTAATAAATTCTTCCAAGAGAAGTTGGTCCTTTTTATTTAGTATTGCATATTTGGCGATATAATTTTTGAAGGCATTCGATATTTTATAATATCTCACCTTCTCTTCTACTTCTTCTCTCCTAGCATGCGAAATACTCATTGAAGTTGGCAGAGTTTCTTCTCTTTTTCTTCTACTTCTACTTCTGCATCACTTTCCGGTAAACATATGTTCATAGCATCGTTGTATAAAGTCCCTCCAAGCATATTCACACCTTGTTGATGAGCTTGTTGTTGTTGATGCTGCTGCTCTTGTTGATGATTGGTTGCCATTGCATCAAATTGGGATTATAATTGTAATTTGGATACTCATATTGCATTGGTACTCCTGATACCAAAAACTGATTACTCCATGACATTGGTGTTGGGTAAACAGTTAGCCATACCATATTGCTGATATTGGGGATACTGTAGAGAAGTGTGCTACTGATGATGAAATGTAAAGGGTGTTTTTTATTGAGGTATAGAACTTTAAGTTGGCATCACTTTTTTAACTGGCGGCCATTTTGTCAGCTGTCAAGTGATTAGTATTTAGTTTGGTTTGCCATTTCATCATGAACAGGTTGACAAAAGAACAACGCTTGCAAATCGTGCAAATTTATTTCGAAAATAATGGTTCAGTTCGCGAAGTTTACCGCAAGCTCCGTCCATTTTATGGTCGACATAATCGTCCATCAGAGCAATTAATTCGGTTAACCATGGATCGTTTTCGCACTACGTTTACTCTATGTGATAATACGCATCCGCAGAGACGTCGAACAGTGCGCACCGAAGAAACAATTGCCGCTGTAAAGCAAAGTGTTGAAGAGGACCCGAATGAATCGATTCGCCACCGTGCACAGCAATTGGAGCCGACTAACCGACTATTTTGTTCCCGAATTGGATGGCATGAATGTGGATGAGTTGTGGTTCCAACAAGACGGCGCTACATGCCACACAGCGCACGTCACAATCGATTTATTGAAGGAAACATTCGATGAGCGCATAATTTCGCGGAATGGACCTGTCAATTGGCCACCAAGATCGTGTGATTTGACACCATTGGATTATTTTCTTTGGGGATATGTGAAGTCGCTCGTCTACGCCAACAAACCAGAAACGTTAGGGGACTTGGAAGCCAACATTCGTGGCGTTATTGCCAACATACGGCCCCATATGCTCGAAAAAGTGGTTGAAAATTGGACCTGTAGAATTGGCTTTATTCGAGCCAGCAGCGGCGGCCACATGCCCGAAATCATATTTAAACATTAATGGCATAAAATTATCTTTCCAATAAAGCCAAATTGATGGACATTAAAACGATTTTCTTGTGTTTTATTTCAATTCGAAGTTCTGTACCCCTAAAAAAACACCCTATATTTATCTGCTGTTTACGATTTTGAACAAATGTCTGCGGTTGCTCTTGATTTGTACCCCGACTTACGAACATTTGATCCTGCACGCTATGACTTTTCACATGATCCAAAAAGGACTTTTGGTATTTGTATACCTTATAACATCTAATACACTGATAACCTGTATAACTGATTTTTAATTATTTTATTATTATTTTACTTTAACACAATTGCTGATGATACTACTTGTAAATACAATAAAGTACTAATGTGTTGGTTAGAAAAGTTGGCGCATTTATACGAAAATTAGTAGCAGTATCCTTGAAGCATTCACAGTTTTTACTTTTTGTTTCCCTTCTAATGACTGTATTTAGTTGAAACTTTGCTGCTTTAAAATAATCGTAGACAAAGAAAACGACTACGTTGCAAAATATAAATGTATTCTACACAGCCACAAAATATTCCACGCACAAGTTCTTTCGATCGTACATACATACATACACATACATACATTCTTCATGCACAACAGAATATAAGCTTACCAGCGACAAACAAGCTGGACCCCCCACACACAAACACACAAGCATTAGGGGAGTTCACACAAATGAGAACGTTTTATAAATAAATAAAATAATATATATATATATATATGTATATATATATATATAATAACAACAAAATCAAAAATCATACAGAAAATATTTGTAATACATATTCACCTTGATAAATAAGCTTATTGGCTTTACTAATATTTTTTACATAGCAATAAATAACAAAAACAAACAAAAACCGTAAACACAAACAAAGAACCCTTGAGGAATAATACGCTGTATGAGTACCTCAAAGGAAAAAAATTTTGAAGTGAGTTCTAACGGCAGAAATGCTTATTTTACTGTGAGTTCTGAAACTCTTAATGAAAACAATATAAATAATAAACCTGATGAAAGTCTTTTTCTAACGGAAAAGCCACTTTTTCGTCATCGATCAACTTCGCTTTGCCCAATGCCAACTAGTGAATCGTTAACATTACCATTGCCTAGTACTTCTCCATTTAAGTCTGCGATATCATCCGCATCGGGCTCGGGTTCATCACTAAACCAAGTTATCACTACAGATAACAATAGCTCAAATCCCAAGGTACAAGTGGGAATGGACATACATATAACCGTGGAAAAGCGTGGGCGAAGCCCAAATTCTTCAAAAATTTCATCTGATCCTAAGATGTGTAGGGATAACAGCGCATCATCTACCAATCGTCCAATCGTTTTTCATTATTGCGAGACACCGAGGACAAGCCCTCTACATCATCGCAAAAGTCTTTTAAGCCACCAGCTATTTATCTGGGAGAAAAAAATTCTAACGCGCTTATAAAAAACTACTGTTGACCATTGGTGCAAATACTTTTCATATCATTTCAATTAAACGAGGTAATATTTATGAAACTCAAATCCAAATATATAATGAAAAAGATTTCCGAAAAATTGTTAGTGAATTCGAAAAAAATAAAACAAATTTTTATACATACCAACTTAAGAGTGCTAACGCCCTACAGATAGTATTAAAGGGCATAGATTCATATGTTGAACCGGAAGAAGTAAAATGTGCACTTGTCGACCACGGATTTAAGGTAAAAAATGTTACTAATATAATCAATAGGGAGAAGATACCCCAGCCTCTATTTCGGATTGAACTGGAACCGAATGACATACTATTGAAAAAAAAAATGAAACCCATCCAATTTATTGCGCAAAGTATCGCTTACATCGAAAAATCACAGTTGAAGAGCGACGTAAGGGTTCAGGTCCCGTACAGTGCCATAATTGCCAAGAATATGGTCATACGAAAACTTACTGCAAGTTACCTACAGTGTGTGTTATCTGCGGTGACTTGCATGGTACTGCTAGCTGCACTAAGCCAAAAGATCAAGCAGAAAAAAATGTAGTAATTGTGGAGGTAATCATACAGCTAACTATAGAGGGTGCCCTGTATATTTTTTCGTTAAACAGGCTATGGGTCAAAACCCCAAATTAACTCCAGCTCAACCAGTAAACGCGAACTCCACCACTTTTGCTCAAATGAGCCAACCAGTTACTTCACGTGTATCGTATGTTGATGCTGCTAAGACTAGTTCAATCCCCACACAAAATGTTCCACCGCCAAATAATTCAACGAATTCAAACTCAAGCTTTAACTTTAGTCGCCTTAGAGCTACTATTGAGAGTCTGGTGCTAACTATAAACAACTTTACAACAAATATGACTAGCATGATGCAGAAAATACTTCGAACGCAGAATACACTGCTTCAAGCATTAGTTAACAAACCATGAACATGTTAAAAATATGTTTTTGGAACGCAAACGGCATTCGCCAACATAAAAATGAAATTGAGCACTTCCTCATGGAAAAAAATATTGATATAATGTTGGTTTCTGAGACTCATTTGACATCACGAAGCTTTTTTAAAATAAATGGTTTCACTTTATATGATACAAAGGACCCGAGATGGAGAGCATGCGGTGGATCAGCAATTCTAATTAAGTCAAGACTCAAGCACTATGTCCTTGACAATGTTAGTGAAGAATATTTGCAAGCAACGAATATTTTCGTAGACAATTTTTGTGCGAATTTCGTGATATCATCAATTTACTCACCTCCCAGATTTTCAGCTACCGAAGATCAGTATGAGAAGTTCTACAAATCGCTTGGATCTTGTTTCGTGGTAGCTGGTGACTACAATGCAAAACATACGTACTGGGGATCGCGTCTTGTTACACCTAGAGGTCGAGCCTTGTTCAATACATTTTCAAAAATGGGCTTAGATGTCATTTCGAGTGGGGAGCCTACTTACTGGCCTACTAACGCAAGAAAAATTCTAGACGTTATAAATTTTGCAGTCACGAAAAATATTCATAGGGACTTAGTTCACGTAGAGGCCTCTCTAGATCGGTCCTCCGATCACTCTCCAACAATAGTTACAATTTTCAACCCACTAAGGAGTGATTTAACTAACTTATATGTGAAGATGATTAATGGAATCAACTGGCTGGCATTCAAAAAATATCTTAGTAGTCACTGCGTAGAAAACATTCAGCTTAGATCATGCGATGATATTGACTTTAACATTGCCAATCTTAACGAAGATACTAAACAAGCTGCTGAACACGCCACTACCTCCTATCTGCAGAACGTCTTTGACAGAATTTATTCTACGGAAATTGAAAGTCTGGTATGTGAAATAAGGAGAGCCAGAAGAGAATGGCAACAACACAGATCACCCCTAAATTAAATCAGACTTAAAGAATGTACTAAACGACTCAAAGAGCTGCTATCGTCAGAAAAAACTGCACTACTGGAAAAGTATTTAGAAGGTCTTGATGTAACGTCCGCATCTAATTACTCTTTATGGCGCGCTACTAGAAATCTTAAACAACCCGTTGATCTTAAATCACCACTGCATACTGCGACCGGAGGCTGGGAAAGAAGCGATAGTGAGAAAGGTAACTTATTTTCTGAGCATTTAAAATCTGTATTCACTCTCAATTCATGTACGGGTGCTGCTGATTTACCGAGTGTAGTTTTTCTACCCCCTCGTCCCTTAAGGTTTAAGATGCGTAAAGTACAAAAAGTAATTGCTGAACTCAACCCGAAGAAAGCTCCAGGTATTGATGGCATTAGTAACAAAATGCTCATGAACTTGCCTTATTGCAATAAGAATCCTGCTATTTATTTTTAATGCTATTTTAAGAATGCAGTATTTTCCACATAACTGGAAACTTGCCAAGATCAAAATGATTCCAAAGGGCGGCAAAGATCTTACCAAGACTGAGTCATATAGCCCCATAAGCTTACTATCTACAATCTCAAAGCTTTTCGAAAAGCTGCTCATGACTAAATTGTCCAAAATTTTAACTGATAATGGGTGCATCCCGGACCACCAATTTGGCTTTAGAAGTGAGCACAGCCCAATTGAACAAACGCATAGACTGGTCCAAGTTGTAAGAAGAAGATTTAAAGAAAAGAAGTATTGTTCTGCTCTCTTTATTGATGTTTCTCAGGCGTTTGATAAAGTATGGCACGAAGGCCTAGTTTTAAAATTGAAGACATATCTGCCAATAAACATTCAAAAGCTTTTGGAAAGTTATATTATTGATAGGAAGCTCACTGTAGTGGAAGGAGAGTTCACGAGTGTGCCGGAATATATATCTTCTGCTGTGGCACAGGGAAGTATTCTGGGTACTGTCTTGTATTTAATATATAAAGGGTGTCCCAACAAGAACGCAAGATTTAAATTTTAAATAAAACACAGATATTAAAAAAAATCGTGAAACTTTATGATATCGTAAAGAAGACAAAATGAGATTATGTGTGGAACAACAAATCATGCAGATAGCCGCCGCGGCTTTGCTGGCACACACGTGATCTTTTAATGAAATTGTCAATGGCCGTTTTTCATAAATACTGCGGTATTTTATTAATGCAGCGTCCAATTTCCTCTTTTAAGGCTTGAGTCGTCGTCGGCTTATTCGCGTAAACCATCGACTTCAAAAAACCCCAAAGAAAAAAGTCTAATGGTGTTAAATTGCACGATCTAGGTGGCCAATTCTGGTCTCCAAAACGCGAAATAACATGACCGCGAAATGACTGATGTAGCAATTGAATTGTTTCCTTGGCTGTATGACATGTGGCGCTTTCTTGTTGAAACCATGCCCTCCACATTCATTTCTTCAATTCTAGGCACGAAAAAACTAATTATCATTTCACGATACCGAACACCATTGACTGTTTGCGCTTGACCCGCGTTTGAGCGACATCATCACGCACAGCTCCGACATTTTCGGTCGATCGACCTGTTCGAAGGCGCGTTGTTGTCTTTACATCACTAAGAGACCCAGTTTCGGCAAATTTATCCATTAATGTCTTTAAAGTTGACTCTTTTGGAGCATTATTGTGGCCGCAAAACTTTCACTATTTTGGTAAAACATTTTCAAATGAGCATGCGTTGTTCATTCGTGTAGCGCTCCATTTTTACTAGCCTCGTACCTCCTACTAGCAAGCAATAACAATTGTTCAAATGACAAACAATGACACTTCGAATGGCGCCAAATTTAAATCTTGCGTTCTTGTTGGGACACCCTTTACTTGTGATATGCCTGTGAGCAATAATATCCATATATCTACATTTGCCGGCGATACAGCCTGTATGAATGTGCTCGAAAACCCTTATGAAGCATCCCGCAATCTCCAGGAACATATTACCCAGCTGGAAATGTGGTTGAACTTATGGAGAATTAAAGTCAATGAACAAAAGTGTGTCCATATAACGTTCACCCAAAGCAGAAATACTTGCTCCCCCATTCGATTCAACAATCAAAATATTCCTCAACATTCCCAAGTGAAATATCTTGGTATACACCTTGATGGAAGACTTATATGGAAACATCATAATGACTCTAAGCTAACTCAGATGAAACTTAAGTTAACTCAAATATATTGGTTGATTGGCAGAAATTCAACACTCAGTATAGATTGTAAACTTTTAATATACTAGTCGATTTTGAAACCAATATTATGCTACGGAATACAGTTATGGGGCACTGCCTTAGCTTCCAATATAGAGAGAATTCAACGAAGGTAAAACAAGATTTTAAAACTAAAGGAATTGCAAAATACGAAGCCAAGTACTTGATAATGTGGTGCTATGGAATTCAGCTATGGGGCACTGTTTCAGCTGTAAATGTTGAGAAGATCCAACGAAGGCAAAACAAAATCTTACGTTTGATAACATCGGCTCCATGGTACATCAAAAATTCAAATATACATCGTGATTTAAATATGCCACTAGTGACTGAAGAAATTGCAAAATACGCAGGCAAATATTTAACAAAACTTGAATCACATCCTAATCCGCTTGCCCGTAATATTTTAAACTTTACTGGACACATACGCCTAAAAAAGAGGGACACACGTTTTCTTATACCTATTACTCCAGATGGGGCTACTTCAAAACACTTTTTCCCCCTTTTCTGATTATCACTACCAATGTATTATTTATAACTATCACTAAGTTTATGTCCGACACTGCTCGGGCCTAATAATTTTTTTTATAGATTTAAGATTTGAATACTTATTGTTAGTTCATATATGAAGATACAATAAATAAGTACATGCATTAAAAAAAATTCATTACTCGCTTACAAATTACATTACCTGAAATGTAAAAAAATGACGTGCAAGTTGCTAAATGAAGAGAATGATTTTTTTAGATGAAATAGATTACGTGAAATGTTGACAAATAAAAAAAAGTAAGTACTTCTCAAGAATCGATTATTTTAGTCTCACGCTTTGTTAAAATCATTAAGTTGGTAATTCAGTAAGGAATAGCTTCCACCAAAAATGCTTAATTCCAAACTCGATTAGCTTTTTTGAAATTTTTTGCTGGGTATGTATCAATTTGGTTGTGTAATATTCTTTCAAAAACATTATTTATTATTGATAATACAGCTATAGGTCTATGCTTGTCAACCGTATGTAAATTTTTTTCTTTACTCTGCGTCTATACCTGATATATTTTTATCATGACAAATGTCTAATTCCATATAGGAAAAACAGCTAACATAAAAAAATTATTTTTCAACATAAAGTTTGAATTTTATCATGATAAAAATATATCAGGTATAGACGTAGGGTTAGGAATTGGTGCTACCTTATGCATTTTCAAAACGTCAGGATACATCCCCGTCCTAACCATATTGTTAAATATATTTACAAAAAAAGAGGTTAATTCATCAACGCATATTAACGGAATTTTTGCTGAAACATTGTCATATCCACAACTTTTGTTTAACTTTATTTTCAAAATAATATCCCTCATTTCATCTTGTGTTGTGTATCTGAATTTAAATAGTTTATTTCTTTGAGTTAGTGTTCGCAATGAATTAAATTGTCTGTTTGCCAGTAGTTAATTTGTGATTTTAAGTTTGATATAGACTGAATAAAATGATTATTTAAAATTTCAGCCTTTTGTAAGTCTTCAGTAATTTCTTCACCATTTGTATCTTCAAGGTATAAGTTTGCTTTTGAAATTCTTCCCAGATTTTCATTTATGAATTTCCAACTCTTTCTTGGGTCATGTTTCATATTTTCTAAACTGTTTTTGAAAAAATTATGTCGACTCCCTCTAATAGTTTGTTTTATAACACCACTAATTCCTTATACTCTTTCCCTAATATCTATATTTTTATAGAAAATTAACTTTTGCAAATTCCCATTTATCCAAGGAGTCATTTCGTGCTTATAATTTAATTTAAATATTTTGGTCTTAGTTGAGTTTGTAACAGCATTATTTACCCGTGTCAGTAGACGGGTTACCGGATTGAATTAAGTGTAGCAATTCCTTCTCATTGATCTAAAGTATATCCAGTTTGACAGAAAATGGCGCATTTGATTTGTTGTTGAGAGCGATTACCTTGTTAGATATGCATTACTCTTGTTTGATTTATTATAAAAAACTACATCTAACTTCACCAGTGTTCCGTTCTCAACATGATAGCGTGTCTTCATTTATTTTATCTTTTGTATTAATTTAAAAGTTATAAGAAATAAAACACATGCTATGTTAATAACATATCAATCGTTTAAGTGATGGAATTAAATGAAGCTAGGTGTGCTATATAAGTACACACATACATATGTAAACAACTAAAATTTAATTTGAAAAGAAAAACTTGATATATGTATGTATCTAGAAATAAAATTTTAAGTTGTATAGTTACGGATTTCGAAAAAAAATGTTAAGCAGTGTTATATAACAATTTGCAAAACTAAATTTTAATTTAGCTAATAAAATTTACTCCCAAAAAATGTTAGAGTATAGCTCTTTTCTTATTAAAAAATTCCCAAAAAAATTGGTAATTATGATACTATAAAAAACGAGTTTCGAGCCTTGAAAAATTAATTGGATGAGCTTATTAATAATAATTCGAAAAGCAATAACTCCTATTTTTTTACAAAATGGAGCTTTTCAGTGATTCCAATACATTTCACATAAATCACAAAAATTTATTAAAATAGTGTAAAAAATATCGCTTTTACAATCGTTTGTACAAAAAAATTACAGAAAAAATATTAGAGTTTCTATTGTGTTTCTACATTCTCCTGTAAAATAACAATTATTTGAGTTAGGGCCTTTCTACTTAATAGCAAAGATATGTATTTACTGCCTCTTCCAATATGTCGAAAGTAAGACCCTGCGAAAGAAGACTAGTATCACGAATTCTATTAAGTTTTAATTTTTGAGTTAATGATGCAGATTAATCCTCATATCGATCGTCCTTTTATTTTATTTTTCACCAAACACAAAATTTTCTTATTTCACTAAGTTGTGTGTAAATTAAAAACTTTAAAATTGTGTTCTGGAAAACTAGTTTTTATGAGTTATGACGTTATTTGAGTAAATGAGCGATATGTTCTAAAAATAAAATAACTTATAACAAAAAACAGAGTTTTGTACTATTGGGGTCGAAAAATTACAATTTTAAAAGCTAATTGGTACGAAATTAGTTTTCTCATATATCATCCCTGGTATGTACATACTTATGTATGTATGTTTTTATAATCATTGGATGAGCAGCAGTGTTAATAAACAAAAAAGTAAAGGAGAGAGTGTACCCAAAAAAGATTTTCAATAAAATATATTTATACATATTTATCAATTTATTACAAAAGCGTTATGCAAAGCCTAAATAATTTTTCTTGTTTAAATCAAATCTTGCGCGTTTATTAGAAAAGTGGAAATTACATAAATCAAAAGGTAAAAGTCCTTACATTTTTTTTAAACTCGAATCCCACAATAAGATTGAACTTTTATTCATATATTGAAAGGATTTTTATACATTAATACAAATTACTCGAGAATTTAATGCTAATGCATGAGTGATTGATTATTTTTTTAGTATATTATTTTACCAAAAATTTGGTTACTCTTTGTGAAATATTTTTTGTGCTAATAGCGTTGCACAAGAGAACATTTTTCTTAATTTGTATTTAATTAGCACTGGTTACTCCTTTCGTTAATTGTTCGCTCTCAACGCGTGAGCTATTAATGGCAATTATTTTTCCCAACTATTTACATTATTTGAGTATAAAAGCTTTTGGGTATCAATATGGTAAAATCAGCAGCCCGTTTCTATAACTTTTCGTTATGATAACGAATGATTTTTATTTTTTTCATAACGAATGGGTCATAACGAAATTTTGCTTCGAAGTGTTTCTACAACTCAGAAAATTTACCTTTCGTTACGAGCGTGACGAGTTATTATAAAGTGTATGAAACAGTGGAAACAAAACACTGTTCGTTATGTGTAACAGCTTAGTTGTTTTGTTTACTTCAATTCTACTTGTACATTTTACTTGAACATATTGTATTGTATTGATTTGCGTAATTATTCATTTAAAATAGTAAGTATAGATAAATTCCGATTCTATGGTTTCACCATCGCCACCAACAAGAGCAGCTGAAAAGAAGTCCAGCACCTCCCTTCTAGCGGCGGTGGACCTTCGGTCGCAGGACGATTCCCAGTGGCTTGGTTGAATCTATTAACCACGGCTTGCTGCTTCTTGACAGTAGATTTCCAGTCTGCCCAACACTGTAAAAATAAATATATAAGGGTAATGATGAATTCAAACAAATACAATGTATATGTATATTATACACACTATATATAACATATATAATATAAATATACTGTTTTTCATCTGCTTAATACAACTTCACATAAATAAATAAAAAATTAACGAACCTTTTACCACTGGTCACTCGACTTACATGCTGGTCCGCATGCATTAAGCTCTGCCGCCACTGCTTCCCAAACAGCCTGTGCCGATTTGCCGCTATTTGGTCCACCAAACTGCCCCATAGCCACTGTTCTGACAAGGATTTTTGTCCAAATGAAATTCCAGTGGCCTTTTAGATTTAACAATTTACAAATTTGACTTTATTGCAATGAACATTTAGTGTAAAACTAAAATTAATTGTATGACTTTTACACCTTACTGATTGAAAACGAAGTGAAGTTGGTTAGTATTCATTACCACTTTGTTGCCTTTGTTACTGCAGTTTTTGACTTTAGTGTAAAAAAAAAGTTGGCTCATTCAGCAAAATAGGCGCGAGAAACTAATCATATGTATTTACACTAGCCTACACATAATGTTCTGCAATTTAATTGAGAATTAATAAAATTCATAGAATAATAAAATAATAGAATGTAGATTCTGACTTAACACCGGCCCTCTTGCACGGCTACTGACTTAGGCTGCAACTCATCATAACATGACATCTCATGATCATTTAGAACTGGCAGTGGGGCAAGCTTGTGGATGGGGCGTTTAAAAATCCCGTTTTTTGTTTGCACCTCTGCAACCCTTACTTTGCCATCTTTTCCTGCTTCTACAGCGACAATTTTGCCTAGGAGCCACGACTGTGGGGGTACGTTGTCTTCGTGTACGGTTACGACGGTTCCTACTGCGACGTTTTTGGCTTCTTGAGCCCATTTTGATTTCTGCTGTTGTTGAAGGATATAGTCCATTTGCCATGCAGACCAGAACCGAGCCTTCAGGCATGATAAAGCTTGATACCGTCTCAAGTAGTTGAGCTTGCCTATTGCTAAATTTGGATCTAGCGTCGCCGTGATAGAGAACCCTATTAGAAAGTGTCCGGGTGTGAGGTCGAGAGTTTAATATTGCATCGACGTTCACTAGAACTGTGTTGAGCTCCTCCAATGTGAGATTGGCATTTCCTGTTGTTCTTATAAGGTGATGCTTTGTGCTTTTCACTGCAGCATCCCATAGTTTGCCAAAATGCGGGGCCTTGGGAGGTAAGAACTGGAACTCTACGCCTTTCTTGGCCATTGTCTCCTCTTTTTTCCGCAGCTCTTTCTCGCCGGCATACTTCGGGTTCAGTCGATTCACGGCACCGATAAAATTTGTTGCGTTGTCGCATCAGATCTTTTTGGGAAGTCCCATCCTTCCAACGAACCTAGACAAGGAAGAAAAAAATTATTCTGTCATTAAATCTGATACAGCTTCAAGGTGGATGGCTTTTGTAGCAAAACACACAAAAACCAAAACATAAGTTTTAGCTGGAGGTCGTCCACGAACTCTTGTACTTGTATAAATCGGCTCGAAAAGGTCTACACCACATATCCAGAATGGCCGCACTGCTGTAATCCGGTCTTTCGGCAAATGTCCCATTATTTGACTAAAAAGTCGTGGTTTTTACCTACAACAGAGGACACAATTACGAACAGTT
The DNA here is from genome assembly GCA_949987645.1 of Tachina grossa. NCBI lineage: Eukaryota > Metazoa > Arthropoda > Insecta > Diptera > Tachinidae > Tachina > Tachina grossa. The sequence goes on from OX465277.1 coordinate 46,036,201, forward strand.
TCTCTAGCTGCTTTACGTGCATTCACTAGCCAAATCCTCTGTCTCAGCAAGGCAACTAGCATCTTTGCGCCTGTGTGATAATTTGCTCTGTGAAGGTTTTCTAAATAGATTTTTATAAAATGGGAGTCTTTTTGCATTAGCAATGGGAATTTTGTTTCCTCATTAATAGAAGCATTTAACAGACGTCCGCCAACGCGAAGCAATCTTAATTTTATGCCAAGCTCCTCATATTCCTGTACAAATGCGCTCAAACTCAATATACTAGATTTTGGCATAGTTCCCTTTCGTATTGACTTTAATTCATCATAGAATTCCATGGACTGTAATATTTCCGCAAACTTCAAAAATGAGAAATTTAGCTCTTTGACAGTCAATGTACCATTGGTCTAGCTCATGCTCTTGAACTTCATTAAAGCCCTCAGTACATAAGCAAGCACTCTCAACATCTTCCTATATGACGAATAATTGTTTAAAAATTGTAATAATTAATTTTTTGGCGATTCGGTCAATCCCAAAACCACTTTTGAATTTTTCTTTTCTAAATTTGCTAGATCGGGGGGCAATTGAAAATGTTCATTTGTATGCTATTTTTCTGATTTGAGTTACACAAACTCTGGGGCCTTAAACCAAATTGATTTAAGAAGGCTATCAACGTCACTGCCCCGTGAAACAATGTAGGCAGGATTGTCTTTGGACGGTACATGTTGCCAAGAGCTCTTGTATGTCCACTCCTGCATTTCACTTACTCTATTACCAACAAATGTAGATAAGCATGAAGGATGGGTTTGTAACCAGTAGAGCACTATTTCAGAATCTGACCAAAATGTTGCCTTTCTAGTAAAATCTGGCAATAGTTTTCTGACTGCATGCCAAAGTTTTGCTAACAAATGTGCGGCACAAAGTTCAAGTCGAGGCAATGATTTTACCTTCAATGGAGCCACTTTTGATTTTGCAACTAACAGTCTACATTCAATGCCATTAGAGTTTTCGCTTCGTACATAGATGCAACAACCATATGCTCTACTGGATGCATCGGCGAAACCAAGTACCTCGCAGTTTGCTCTGGCATCTATGTTTACAAAACGAGGTATCTTAATCTTGTGACTGTTTGCCAAGGAAATTTTTATATCAGACCATGTGGTATCAAGAAATTGGGGAATGGATTCGTCCCAATCGAGCCAACTTTTCCACAGCTCTTGCAGAAGGATTTTTGATTTAATTATAATTGGTGCCAGTAAGCCCAATGGGTCAAAAAGCTTGGAAGAAATCGAAAGAATATTTCTTTTAGTGGCTGGCAAATGGCTGAAATCGTTTTCCAGTTCGAATCCAAATGAGTCATTTTTAGTGTTCCAAATAAGACCAAGAGTTCTTGTGACGTCAGAATGGTCAAGATGGAGATTTTTCTCTGAAATTCCATCATTAAACGAAGTATGATTAGAAAACCATTTCGCAAGGTCAAAACCACACGATCCCAAGATTTTTTTGACCTCGATACGCAACTTTTCTAGCTCCTGTAAGCTTTCAGCTCTTGATATTAAATCATCAACATAAAAATCTTTTATTATAGTGGAGGAAGCCAAAGTAAACTGCTTCAAAAAGGGTTGCGATTTCCTTCAAACACCGTACTGCTAAGAAAGGAGCTGAGGATGTACCATATGTCACCGTGTTCAGTTTGTAAATTTGAATCGGTTGCTCAATACTTTCTCGCCATAGGACTAGTTGAAAATTTTTATCTCTATCGCTAACCAATACTTGCCGGTACATTTTTGTCACATCGGCTGTTATAGCAAATTTGTGGAGGCGGAATCTTAAAAGAATCGAAAACAAATCACTTTGTATGGTAGGTCCTACCATTAGTGTATCGTTTAACGAAGCTTGCGTGGAGGTCTTACAGGACGCATCAAACACCACTCTCAACTTTGTTGTTGAACTGTGTGGCCTCAACACACATTGATGTGGAATTACATAATGGGGCTCTTTTAAAACATTGTCATTAGTGGGGGACATATGTCCTAGTTGCAAATACTCCTCATAAAATCATTATACATTTATTTTACCTCGGGATCCTTATTTAACCTTCTCTCGAGGGAATATAGTCTTCTTTTCGTAGTTTCGTATGAAGACCCTAATATACTGGGTTCAATCTTTAATGGTAACTTCACTATAAATCTACCATTTGTCAAACGCAATGTATTTGCAACAAAATGCTGCTCACAAGCAGTATGCTCTTCAGTTAAAAGAGGACGTTGTGGAATTTCCTCTAATTCCCAAAACCGGTGGACGAGTGTATTTAAGGACAAGTGCTCTGAAGTTTGATTCTCAGTTATTACATTACATATTTCATAACCGGAACAAGAGCCACTATAGTCATATTTCCCAGAAACTATCCACCCAAGAAGAGTTTTTTGTAGGGTTGGGAGCGATGTCCCTAACTTAATCTGACCTACTGACAATAAGTCCATGAAATATTCGCATCCTATAAGTAAATCTACCTTTCCAGTTGTATCAAATGATGGATCAGCTAGTTGAATATTTGACGGAATGAAAAGTTCATTCCTTAGGACAACATATTCTGGCTGATTCCCTGAGACAGCTTGTACAACGCAAAACTCAACAAAGAATTCAAAGCCTGTAATTCTGGATTTTACAGAAGTAGCTATTTTATGCCGCACAGGAGTATTTGCACCACCTACACCTACAATGTTGAGACAGCAGTTTTCTCTTTTCAAATGTAATTTTTGTGCGAAGACTTCAGTAATTAAATCTACTTGCGAACAAGAATCCAACAAAGCCCTGGCTAAGTGGTATTGTCCATTTTTCCCCTTCACACGAACCACAGCAGTGGCGAGTATAATTTGACGAGCGTGCAAACTTACATGCATGCTTGATCGATTAATATGTGATGTTGAAGGTGATGATAAATTCGATGCAGAAGTGCTAGGATGACATTCATTATTGATGGCAAAGTGTTCTGTTCCATAATTTTTATCAGTGCCTTCTACTTGCATTTGTTCCCGTTGAACAATTGCTTGCGAGCCATTGTTTCCGTTTTGACCTGACTGGCCGGGCTTGAATCTGTGTAAAATGAAATTGTGTGGTTTTTGCATACCTTACACTTAGGCCCATTGCACTTTGTTACCATGTGATCTTTTTTTAAACAGTTTATGCAAAATCCATTCTTTTTTTACATATGAAAATCTTTGTGACACGGTTAAACCTAGAAATTTCGAACAAGTTTCAACATTATGTGCTTCCGACGAACAATAAGAGCAATTTCCTATCTTAGCCCGAGTACAAGTAAAAGCGGACCGTGTGCTACGCTTTTCATGATTGTTGGCGTGGGTTTTGGTGTCATGGCCACTCTTTTTGTCTTCATTTACCTCCAAAAATTAACACCTGCGAATTAGAACCTCAACACAAGTATCCCAATTTGCCAGTTCCCTGAAATCCTGCCGCTCATCTTATTTTGCTTTTGAAACACTGTCTACCTTAGACAGAACCAAATGCACGACCAAGGCATGCATGATATCTTTTTCTGATCCTAGATGAGACAGAAAATCTAGAATTGCCGATACATTGTCAACAACTTGTCGAAGAGCTGAGGCACTAGGTTTCACGATCTTTTCTATGTTAAACATGCTAGTAATGTGATCTTGAAAAATCAGGCATTTATTGTCAAACCTTTCTCTTAATCTATCTAAAGCACTTTGATATTTCTCTTCATTGATCTGAAAAGCCTTGACTGTATGCAACGCATCGTCAGTTAAACAAGCAATGAGATGATTAAATTTCTGTATTGAAGAAAGTGACGAATCATAATGAAGAAATAAAATTCCTACAATCAGAATACTTTCCAATGAACTTAGGTATTTTTAAAGCAGGCAATCTATTACAGTTTTGTACAAACCCATTAATGGTTTCATTGGCCACACTTTCACGTCTATTATTTCCTAGCATTGATTTCAGTAGAGATTTTGATTCCACACAGAGGTCCTCTAGCTCACCACGTTTCTTATCTGTGCCTTCTAATCGCTCAATTTCAGTTTGATAAGCCATTAAATTTTTAATATAGGAATTTATTAATTCTAGCCAACTTTCTAACTCTAGAACTGACAACGTGGCAGCTTTCTTTTCCAAATTGAATTTTATTCTCGATATGTTAGCCTTCGTGGTTGATCTTTGTTGTTTGTACGTCGCCAACTTAATGACATTGTCATCAGCAAATCCTGCTTCTGAATCCTTAGGCATTGTGCGAACTATTTCTCAATATTCCTACTCAGTAAATTCGACTACGAAATCAATCGCTTATCTTACTATTAAAAATATGAAATCTCCAGCTCTTGTGCCTTAGAACCAACTTTGATTTATTTTTGACTGGAGTGCCTAGAAATTTCTGCCCTACAACTGAAGTGTACCTAAAAGGTACAATGTCAAGACGACTGTTTTATTTAATGACAGTCCGATATGTAACTTATAGTTTTCCGAGCGAAATACTTTGCGTTATTTTATTTTTTTTTTCAATAAATTCGAGCATACATACATAAGTACTTACATCGGTCAAATACACACTTAGTTAAGTTGTCTGTCAATACACCCAGATATTGGAGTAGGCGTTTTCGAAACTAGACAGGTAGAATGATAAATTCACTGGCAGATTAGTAAGCAGGCAAACAATTTATTTTTAAAATTCAGTCTTTTTGGTGTAGGACTGCTGGTTTTTTGTTTTATAATATTTAAATGTGCTGTCAAACAAAAGTGAATATAATAGTAACAATGTAGCTGGTCTGACAGTATTCACTTAGGAATAAAGTAATGCCCACACCCTGTGCGTGTGCAAGACACTAAATTAACACGAATTTTTGATTAAAGGTTCGTGTTGCTGCTAACTAAATTGGTACTAAATAGTACTAAAGGGGTGTTTCAAAGCACTTCAATATAATAATTCCTCAATAGGCAACCACATATATGATATTAATAAGTGTCAATGATAATAATAAACAGGTTGTTTATTTATTTATTTGTGGGATTATTAAATAAATTAGGTTTATTAATCATAGTGTTCCGAGTGCCTTTAGTTATTAAAGTTTTGATGTGATTTCGCTCTACATGCACACTGAAATAATCTCCGATAACCGCGATCGAATTTCAAAACTTTTCAGAATTTGCATTTAGTGAATTACTACATGCAATAATAAACTACAATTACATCACCTGTTTTGATACTCCTGACGAATCCGACATGTGTATGTATGTCCAAAGTGTCACACGTGCAAGAAAATTTCAACTTTGTCAACAACCAGGTTACCTTCGTTTTTTTGTTTTAAGCCAAATGGATTATATTTACGTACAGCTGGAGTTCGGCTGCTATATAAACAATTCCAGAAGCCAATTTCTACCACAGAACCACTTCCAGGTCAGCCTTGAATGATATCAAGATTTCCACAACAGAATCTTCTCCTTTACAAACACAAGCAATAGGCAAACGAACTTCCCTTTTATGTATTTAACTAGACCAGGCCAATTCAAGCTTTCACACAAGCCCCACGTTGGGCGCCAAAATGTTCTGACAAGGATCTTTGTCTAAATGAAATTCCAGTGGCCTTTTAGTTTAATTCAATTTTACTTGTTTATTGCAATTTAAATTTACTTTATACTTCACGACTTGATTTAACAATTTACAAATTTGACTTTATTGCAATGAACATTTAGTGTAAAGCTAAAATTAATTGTATGACTTTTATACCTTACTGATTGAAAACGAGGTGAAGTTGGTTAGTATTCATTACCACTTTGTTGCCTTTGTTACTGCATTTTTTGACTTTAGAGTAAAAAAAAAAGATGGCTAATTCAGCAAAATAGGTGCGAGAAACTAATCATAAGTATTTGCACTAGCCTACACATAATGTTCTGCAATTTAATTGAGAATTAATAAAATTCATAGAATAATAAAATAATAGAATGTAGATTCTGACTTAACAGCCACATTTCTATGGCCATGTAAAATTTCCAAAAGCTTTTGCTTTTGGCCTTTGGAAATTTTACCAGTATGTATTTTCTTCTGTAAATAATATCTTTTAATAATTATAATTTGCACACAATAGTATAATTTTTCAACCTTACCTCACTCGTGTTTGTTTTTGCGCAAAATATCAATACACTTTCTGTTGAACATTATAAAATAACGAAAACTTTAACGAAAATTATAATGAAAATGAATACCACCACACTTATAGAAACACCGCCGATCGTTACACCACTAAATTCGTTATATCCTTCGTTATAATGCGTAACAAAAGTTATAGAAACGGGCTGCAGATAATCTGCAGAAATTTGAGAAGTATGCTGCACTTTTTCTTGAGTTTAAGAAAGCCTTTAACGAACCTCACAGAAATAACCAGACATCCTTCACAACTGAACTTGAGAGAGTAGAGCTTACGACATTATGGGACAAGGTTAAGGCGTCTTATGAAACCGTTGCCACAGCAAGTGGAAATGTTAATTCGGGAGAAGATATCGAAGCTGCAAAGACTTTTTTAAAGAGCCTACATTACCTGTGTGGCACTGATGGGGGAATTGTTACAAACTTTCGTCAGTAGACCTATACTTTCGTCCCCTCAACATGTAATTAATTCAAATGAAGCATCTACTTCTGCGAATAATATACATATTAGACTACCGCCGTGCACGTCTGAAGCTTTTTATGGTGATTATCAGTCATGGCCGACTTTTAGGGATATGTTTGTAGCAGTATATATAAACAGTAGATCATTGGGCAAAAAACTCGAGATAAGGCTTTAGAGATTGTCAAAAAATTTCCCCTCACTAATGAAGAGTTTGAAACAGCATGGAAGAATTTCAAAAACCGCTATGAAAATTAAAGGATTTTATTTAATATTCAACTCAAAATTTTGTTTAACTTAACTCTGAAGCTCTTAATGAAAACAATAAAAATAAAAAATTTGACGCAAGTCTTTTTTTAACGGCAAAGCTAATTTTTCGTCAGCGATCAAAATTCCTTTGTACAATGCTAAAAAGTAGTGATTCATTAACATTACAGTTGCCTAGTACTTCTTCATATAAGTCATTAATATCATCCCCATCAGGCTCGTGTTCATCACTTAACAAAGTTATCACTACAGATAAAATTAGCTCAAACGCCAAGGTACAAGTCGGAATGGGCATATATATAACCGTGGAAAAGCGTAGGCGAAGCCCGAATTCTTCTTAAATTTCATCTACTGCAAAGATGTCTAGGAATAACAGCGCATCATCTACCAATCGTCAAAATCGTTTTTCATTCTGGCAAGACACCGACGACAAGCCCGCTGCATCATCGCAAAAGTCTTTTAAGCTACCACATATATTTGAGAGAAAAAATTCTGACGCACTTATCAAAAAAACTACTGTCGGTCATTGGTGATGATACTTTTCATATAATTCCAATTAAACGAGGTAATATTGACGAAACAAAAAAAAAAAAAATATATGTATGCAGAAAAAGATTTCCGAAAAATTGTGACAGAATTTAAAAAAAAAACTAAACAAGTTTTTATATATACCAACTTAAGAGACAGATAGTATTAAAGGACATAGATTCATATGTTAACCCCGAAGAAGTAAAATGTGCACTTATCGACCAAGGACTTAAGGTAAAAAATATTACTAATACAGGGTGGGCCAAAAGAAACCAAGGGGTGTAAAAGTTTAATAACTTTTTTGTTTATTAATTTTTTTTTATTTTTTCTTTCAGATTATATAGACAACACTTGGAAAATTTATAATGGAGAGGTTCACAACTGAACAGAGAACCAGAAACATAGAATTTTATTATTTAAACCAAAGATCAATTATTTTGACGTAAAGAGCATATCGTCGACATTTTAACGTCAGAATTTCGCCCTCTGAAGCGATGATTCGTTGCTTAGTTAATCGTCATCACCAACATGTCAGCGTAAGAGATTTGCCTCGAACCGGTAGACCACGTTTAAGTCGCACTGCGAAAAATATTGAACGAGTACAGCCCTACTTCTTTGAGAATGAAGATGGAAGTGCTGTAACCGTAAATGGAGAGCGGTATCGGTTTATGATAGAAAATTTTTTACGTCCTGCTCTTGAAAACAGACCTGGTATGTGATTTCAGCAGGACGGAGCCACTGCCCATACTGCCCGAGACACAATGGCACTTTTAAGTCAAATTTTTGGAGAGCGAATAATTTCTCGAAATTCGGAAATTATTTGGCCGGCGCGATCGCCAGATCTGACAGCACCCGACTATTTTCTTTGGGTTTTTTGAAGGAGCGAGTGTATGTGAACAAGCCAGAGACAATCCTTGAACTCAAGGCAAAGATTGTTGCAGAAATTCGAACGCTACAGCCACAAGTTTTGAAAGATGTTATGGAAAATGCTCTAATCATCAGTGCGAAGCTGAAAACGGTGGTCATTTAAGAGACATCATTTTTCATACTTAGTGTAAAAAAATTTCCATTTTGTATATTATATAATCTGAAAGAAAAAATAAAAAAAGTTAATAAACAAAAAAGTTATTAAACTTTTACACCACTTGCTTTCTTTTGGCCCACCCTGTATAATCAATAGGGAGAAGATACCCCAGCCTCTATTTCATGTTGAACTGTGCGATGATGCAGCGGGCTAGTCGTCGGTGTCTTGCCAGAAAGAAAAACGATTTTGACGATTGGTAGATAATGCGCTGTTATTCCTAGACAATTTTGGAGCAGATGAAATTTAAGAATGACTTATATGAAGAAGTACTAGGCAACTGTAATGTTAATGAATCACTACTTTTTAGCATTGAACAAAGCAATTTTGATCGCTGACGAAAAATTAGCTTTGCCGTTAAAAAAAGACTTGCGTCAAATTTTTTATTTTTATTGTTTTCGTTAAGAGCTTCAGAATTAAGTTAAACAAAATTTTGAGTTGAATATTAATTAAAATCCTTTAATTTTCATAGCGGTCTTTGAAATTCTTCCACGCTGTTTCAAACCCGTCATTAGTGAGGGGAAATTTTTTGACAATCTCTAAAGCCTTATCTCGAGTTTTTTGCCTAAGGTTAAATAATTTTTCAAGTGCAGTCAATGAAGTACCGTTTATATATAGTGCTACAAACATATCGATAAAAGTCGGCCATGACTGATAATCACCATAAAAAGCTTCAGACGTGCACGGCGGTAGTCTAATATGTATATTATTCGCAGAAGTAGATGCTTCATTTGAATTAATTACATGTTGAGGGGACGAAAGTATAGGTCTACAGACGAAAGTTTGTAACAATTCCCCCATCAGTGCCACAAAGGTAATGTAGGTTCTTTAAAAAGAGTCTTTGCAGCTTCGATATCCTCTCCCGAATCAACATTTCCACTTGCTGTAGCAACGGTTTCCTAAGACGCATTAACCTTGTCCCATAATGTCGTAACCTCTACTCTCTGAAGTTCAATTGTGAAGGATGTCTGGTTATTTTTGTGAGGTTCGTTAAAGGCTTTCTGAAACTCAAGAAAAAGTCCAGCATACTTCTCAAATTTCTGCAGATTATCTGCAGCCCGTTTCTATAACTTTCGTTACGCATTATAACGAACGATATAACGAATTTAGTGGTGTAACGATCGGCGGTGTTTCTATAAGTGTGGTGGTATTCATTTTCGTTAAAGTTTTCGTTATGATATGTTCAACAGAAAGTGTAGTGATATTTTGCGCAAAAACAAACATGAGTGAGGTAATGTTGAAAAAGTATACAAATTATAAAAAAGTTTGCAAATTATAATTATTAAAAGATATTATTTACAGAAGAAAGTACATACTGGTAAAATTTCCTAAGGCCAAAAGCAAAAGCTTTTGGAAATTTTACATGGCCATAGAAATGTGGCTATGGGGCAGTTTGGTAGAACAAATAGCGGCAAATTGGCACAGGCTGTTTGGGTAGCAGTTGCGGCAGAGCTTAATGCATGCGGACCAGCATGTAAGTCGAATATGAAGTTGTATTAAGCAAATGAAAAACAGTATATTTATATTATATATGTTATATATAGTGTGTATAATAAACATATACACTGTATTTGTTTGAATTCATCATAACCGTTATATATTTATTTTTACAGTGTTGGGCAGACTGGAAATCTACTGTCAAGAAGCAGCAAGCCGTGGTTAATAGATTCAACCAAGCCACTGGGAATCGTCCTGCGACCGAAGGTCCACCGCCGCTAGAAGGGAGGTGCTGGACTTCTTTTCAGCTGCTCTTGTTGGTGGCGATGGTGAAACCATAGAATCGGAATTTATCTATACTTACTTTTTTAAATGAATAATTACGCAAATCAATACAATACAATATGTTCAAGTAAAATGTACAAGTAGAATTGAAGTAAACAAAACAACTAAGCTGTTACACATAACGAACAGTGTTTTGTTTCCACTGTTTCATACACTTTATAATAACTCGTCACGCTCGTAACGAAAGGTAAATTTTCTGAGTTGTAGAAACACTTCGAAGCAAAATTTCGTTATGACCCATTCGTTATGAAAAAAATAAAAATCATTCGTTATCATAACGAAAAGTTATAGAAACGGGCTGCTGATTTTACCATATTGATACCCAAAAGCTTTTATACTCAAATAATGTAAATAGTTGGGAAAAATAATTGCCATTAATAGCTCACGCGTTGAGAGCGAACAATTAACGAAAGGAGTAACCAGTGCTAATTAAATACAAATTAAGAAAAATGTTCTCTTGTGCAACGCTATTAGCACAAAAAATATTTCACAAAGAGTAACCAAATTTTTGGTAAAATAATATACTAAAAAAATAATCAATCACTCATGCATTAGCATTAAATTCTCGAGTAATTTGTATTAATGTATAAAAATCCTTTCAATATATGAATAAAAGTTCAATCTTATTGTGGGATTCGAGTTTAAAAAAAATGTAAGGACTTTTACCTTTTGATTTATGTAATTTCCACTTTTCTAATAAACGCGCAAGATTTGATTTAAACAAGAAAAATTATTTAGGCTTTGCATAACGCTTTTGTAATAAATTGATAAATATGTATAAATATATTTTATTGAAAATCTTTTTTGGGTACACTCTCTCCTTTACTTTTTTGTTTATTAACACTGCTGCTCATCCAATGATTATAAAAACATACATACATAAGTATGTACATACCAGGGATGATATATGAGAAAACTAATTTCGTACCAATTAGCTTTTAAAATTGTAATTTTTCGACCCCAATAGTACTAAACTCTGTTTTTTGTTATAAGTTATTTTATTTTTAGAACATATCGCTCATTTACTCAAATAACGTCATAACTCATAAAAACTAGTTTTCCAGAACACAATTTTAAAGTTATTAATTTACAGATAAAAATATATCAGGTATAGACGCAGAGTAAAGAAAAAAATTTACATACGGTTGACAAGCATAGACCTATAGCTGTATTATCAGTAATAAATAATGTTTTTGAAAGAATATTACACAACCAAATTGCTACATACCCAGCAAAAAATTTCAAAAAAGCTAATCGAGTTTGGAATTAAGCATTTTTGGTGGAAGCTATTCCTTACTGGATTACCAACTAAATGATTTTAACAAGGCGTGAGACTAAAATAATCGATTCTTGAGAAGTTATCTCTGTTATCTGTTATCTCTAGACATCTTTGGATCAGATGAAACTTTTAAAGAATTTGGGCTTCGCCCACGCTTTACCACGGTTATATATCTATCCATTACCACTTCCCAGCAAAAAATTATACATTACCATTAGAACTACTTGCCATATAATGACTTACTTTTCTGATTGTCGATTTTCATTACTCGCTTACAAATCACATTACCTAAAATTTAAAAAAAATTACGTGCAAGTTGCTAAATGAAGAGAATGATTTTTTTTAGACGAAATAGATTACGTGAAATGTTGACAAATAAAAAAAATGTAAATACTTCTCAAGAATCAATTATTTTAGTCTCACGCCTTGTTAAAATGATTAAGTTTGTAATCCAGTAGAAAAGTGCTTCCACCAAAAATGTTTAATTCCAAACTCGATTACCTTTTTTGAAAATTTTTGCTGGGTCGTACCTTGGGTTTTGAGCTACCGTTATATGTAGTTATAACTTGGTTTAGTGAGGAACACGAGCCCGATGCGGATGATATTTCAGACTGAAATGAAGAAGTACTGATGTTAACGATTCACTAGTTGTCATTGGACAAAGCGAAGTTGATCGATGACGAAGTGGCTTTTTCGTTCGAAAAAGACTTTCATCAGGTTTATTATTTATATTGTTTTCATTAAGAGTTTCAGAACTCACAGTAAAATAAGCATTTGTGCTGGTAGAACTCACTTCAAAATTTTTTTCTTTTGAGGTACTCATACAGAGTATTCCTCAAGGGTACTTTGTTTGTGTTTACGGTTTTTTTTGTTTTTTGTTATTTATTGCTATTTAAAAAATATTAGTAAAGCCAATAAGCTTATTTATCAAGGTGAATATGTTTTACAAATATATATATATATATTATTTTATTTATTTATAAAACGTTCTCATGTGTGTGAACTCCCCTAATACTTGTGTGTTTGTGTGTGGGGGGTCCAGCTTGTTTGTCGCTGGTAAGCTTATATTCTGTTTATTTGTTTAAGAAATATATTTTTATGTATGTATGTATGTATGTGTGCATGATGAATGTATGTATGTGTATGTATGTATGTGCGATCGAAGGAACTTGTGCGTAGAATATTTTGTGGCTGTGTAGAATATATTTATATTTTGCAACGTAGTCGTTTTCTTTGTCTACGATTATTTTAAAGCAGCAAAGTTTCAACTAAATACAGTCATTAGCAGGGAAACAAAAAGTAAAAACTGTGAATGCTTCAAGGATACTGCTACTAATTTTCGCATAAATGCGCCAACTTTCCTAACCAACACATCAGTACTTTATTATATTTACAAGTAGTATCATCAGCAATTGTGTTAAAGTAAAATAATAATAAAATAATTATAAATCAGTTATTCAGGTTATCAGTGTAATAGATGTTATAAGGTATACAAATACCAAAAGTCCTTTTTGGATCATGTGAAAAGTCATAGCGTGCAGGATCAAATGGTCGTAAGTCGGGGTACAAATCAAGAGCAACCGCAGACATTTGTTCAAAATCGTAAACAGCAGATAAATACATTTCATCACCAGCAGCACACTTCTCTACAGTATCCCCAATATCAACAATATGGTATGGCTAACTGTTTACCCTACACCAATGTCATGGAGTAATCAGTTTTTGGTATCAAGAGTACCAATGCAATATGAGTATCCAAATTACAATTATAATCCCAATTTGATGCAATGGCAACCAATCATCAACAAGAGCAGCAGCAGCAACAACAACAAGCTCATCAACAAGATGTGAATATCCTTGGAGGGACTTTATATAACGACGCTATGGACATAAGTTCACCGGAAAGTGATGCAGAAGTAGAAGTAGAAGAAAAAAGAGAAGAAACTCTGCCAACTCCAATGAGTAGTTCGCATGCTAGGAGAGAAGAAGTAGAAGAGAATGTGAGATATTACAAAATACCGAAAGCCTTCAAAAATTATATCGCCACATATGCAATACTAAATAAAAAGGATCAACTTCTCTTGGAAGAATTAATTAAGGAAAACATAAATATTTTTATTGAGAGACTTCAAATGTCTTTGTCTAAGCATACAATAATTAAACTTCATGTGAGTATTGTGGCGAAGTACATTAAAATTGTTGAAGAAGAATTGGAGTTGTGTGTTATAACACATGTAGCCATGTGACGAAGGCAGATAACATTGAAGAATTATTCCGTAAACAGGTTGAGGAGATTTCAACCAAAATGTACGAATTTGGATAGCGAGATTCCGGTTGGACTTTGTCACGCATAGTGCGAGCAGAAATCAACATCAACAAATCTTCGCTCGTCAAAGGATCAAGTTGGATATCCACACCTCAAAAATTAGTAAGAAAATTTGCATGCATCAATATTGAAAATAGTGATGAATACTGCTTCAAGTGGTGTATAATCGCTTCCATGGATACTACCAAATAAAACCATATAGAACGTTGCGGTATTTATAATATTCAGGACATTTCTGCAGAGACGATTGTTACGAGAAATGGTGTAGCATTAAATTTCAAAAACTTAACTTACCCATTAGCACTAAACAAAATTAAGGAGTTCGAAGTAAATAATCCTGCAATAAGTGTTAACGTATTTGGGTATGATGAGGGAGGGAGAAAGTGAACCATGTCAACTTGTTGCTTTTGGAGAATGGTGAAGTTCATCACTACATATTGATAAAGGACATATCAAAGTAAGTTAACAATTATACTGCACCTTAATTTTAAGGATACATATGCTTGTTTTATATGTTTTATAGAATATCTACATTTTACTTATAATCCTTTATTTTAATTTTTATTAATCACAGACTTTTACGAAGTCATATAACTCACCACCATGATAAGCTACATTTCTGCAACACTTGTCTCCAATACACTCATAACGAAAATGGTATGAGTAGCCATAAGGTAGAATGCGGCAAAATCGTTACAACTATGCCGTCAGGTCCAGATGCAATTCTAAGTTTTAAGGGGCATCAGAGAAAAATGGATGATTATTAGTGATAATGTAAGTAGTAAGACTAGTTTAATTAAAAAGCACACTCCTTGTGCTTTTAATTATTACATTAAGTGACTCCATAACAATAATTTAGATAAGTTAAGGGTTTATACAGGGAAAGATGCCTCAAAAAAATTCGTGTCATATTTAATTAAAGATTGTGAGGATATTTATAATAATCATTTAGTAAATAATAGGCAAATGGATACTTTATCTCTTCTGATATTTATAATTTTTATAGTGCGGTGAATTGTCATATTTGTTAAAAATTTCTAGGTAAAGATCGCGTTAGAGATCATTGTCGCATTAGCGGTAAATATAGAGGTGCAGTCCACAATCACTGTAATTTAAATTACCAAATTCCCAAGTTTATACCAGTTTACTTTCACAATTACTCAAATTATGACTCACATCTTTTTATTAAGGAAGTAGGTGACATTTCTATGCAACTGAAAGTACTTCTTCTCAATAAGGAGCTTTATATATCACTCTCGCAATTTACAGAAATGAGCGATGGTCATAATCTTAAAATAAGATTTCTTGATACTTTGCGCTTAATGGCTGAGAGTTTGGAATTATTAGCCTGCAATTTGTCGGATAATGATTTTAACACTATAAGGTCCTTTTTTCAGTCAGAAAAAGAATTTCAGCTTATTAAGAAAAAAGGTATTTTCCCGTATGAGTACCTAAATTCATTCCAAAAATTAGACGAGTGTCAGCTGCCTTCACGCAGAGATTTCTTTAATAAGTTCAACAATAAAGAGTGTTGTTTAGAGGAATACTCACATACTGTAGAGGTATGGAATACTTTTGGTTGCAAAACAATGAAAGATTACAGGGAACTTTAGTTAAAAACAGATGTCCTCTTGCTGACAGATATTTTCGAGAGCTTTAGAAAAGTTTGTAAGGGTAATTATGAGCTGGATCTATGTCAATACTAACCGCACCTGGACTTTCCTGGGATGCAATGTTAAAATAGCCAAAGATATTAGAAAGCGAATAACAAATATTTTTAAGATTTCGGTAAAGAGAAGCCCTCAGAGTTTCTTGTCTATTTAGACGCAAATAACCTTTACGGTTGGGCAATGTCGGAATATCTTCCTCATGGTGGATTCAGATGGCTATCGCAAGACGAGCTGAATCTGGATCCAAGCAGCATATCTGACAATGGAACAGACGGTTATGTATATGAGGTCACTTTGGATTATCCTTCTCACTTACATGACTTGCATAATGACTTACCTTTTTGCGCTGAAAATAAAAAACCAATGCAAGCGAAGTATAGCAAATTCATAACTTGCAATCTTCTTTCTTGATTTCTCTACAAAGCAATTATACGTGATACACTTTAGAGTTCTGAAACAATGCTTAGAAAATTGCTTAGTTTTAAGAAAATACATCGCATTCTAGCATTTAAACAATCTCCATGGTTAAAAGGCTATATTGACCTAAATACCAGACATAGGGCCACTGCTAAAAATGCTTTTGAAAAAACTTGTTTCAAACTACTCAATAATGCAGTGTATGGTAAAATCATAGAAAATGTGGATAAGAGGAGAGATGTTAAATTTATCAATAACTTTAAGAAAACGAATCGGAACCATTTGGGGCTCAAGATTGGATATAAAAACCAAATTTTCATAGTTTATCTATATTTTCCGAAGATCTGGTAGCAATCGAAATGACCAATTTACTTAGGATTTTGTGTACCCGAGTTGTCGAAATGGAAAATGTATAATTTTCAATACAGGTACATGCAACCTAAGTTTAAGACAAAACTCTCATTGAACTATCTGGACACGGATTCTTTTATATATTCAATAATTAATTTTTAGTTAAGTGGTTAATTTTTTAATTGTATATAAAATCTTATTTATTGTTGTTAAAATGATTGTAAATAAAATCCTATTTATTAAGAAAAATTATTGAACATAAAATCCTATTTATTAAGAAAAATGATTGTTAATAAAATCCTATTTATTAAGAAAAACTATTGGACATATATATGTATGCAAATAAATTTTTAAGAAAAAATTTGAAATAAAATATTGAAAAAAGAATTAAATATGTGAATGGTGTTTATTTCTTTATTGGCTTTATTTCGTTGGATAAAAAAATTTTTGTTTTTGCTTATTTCCAAATTCTTGTTTTCATATCGCTTAAACACGCACAGTCTTGTTTTTTCTGAGAGGTTCTGCACAAAACAAATTGAATTTCACAATATTTAGGGCAATTATGAATAAATTTCCGCGAGAAATTTCTCCCTTTTCCAACTAGAATTTTTTGTTTTCTCTATTACTTCCTATTAGTTGGAATAGTTCCCCGGGAAAAAACCTCGCGGAATTTTATTTATAATAGCCCTCATTATGAAATTCCATTAAATTTCATTAGATATTTTCATAAAGAGAAACAATTTAGATAATCGGATAAAACCTTATATTTTCCACTACATACAAGTTTCTGTTATTTTCTATTCGAATAAATGATTCCTAAATTTCCTTTAAAAAAATAATACAAAACAAGGAATATTTTAATAATACTATTTAATTTAATTTTATTTGTATTAATAATACATTTTAATTTAATTTTTATTTTTTTAATTATAATGATGGAAACATTTCATAGTATCTATCCATTTATTAAATGTTCTAATATACTTTTGCACAAAAAATATATTGTACATCTACAAGTATCAGATCCTTTCTCACACTCAGGATCATACCAAGGACAGCTTTTGAAATGTCCTTCTGTGTTGTCTTCATCTTCCGTGATACCATATTTTTTGTTTTCATCAAGCATATTTTCGAAAAATTTTATCATCTCCCAATGATCAAAAAGCCGGAAGCTTTCAAAATCTCTTATAAATTGGTTTAGAGTACGTCAAATTTGGCTAATTTTATTTGCTGATAAATTAATGAATGATAATTGTTTGAATGTTTCTTTAAGACTAATTTGCTCTTTAAATTTTTAAAGTAGTATCTCTTGATCTTTAAAATATCTATATCATCATCTATATTCCATCCTCCTTTTTTAGCACTCTTTTTTAGCCTTTTGAAGTCATCATCGCTACTTTTAAGATCATTTTCAGTTAAACATTTAAAGTGAGCAGAAGTTAATAAAAAATGGAGTCTACAACAAATCTAACATCAAAATTTAATTCACTAAAAAATAAAACCTTAATCCACATAAAGGAGCTTCGAAATGTGACAAGAGTAACAACAAAATATGGGCCAACACTAAAAGTTGAAATGGAAAACCACATAATGTTCCTGCCAAAACGATATAATA
Source organism: Tachina grossa (assembly GCA_949987645.1). Lineage (NCBI taxonomy): Eukaryota > Metazoa > Arthropoda > Insecta > Diptera > Tachinidae > Tachina > Tachina grossa. Next base: position 46,054,137 of record OX465277.1, read on the forward strand.
CTTTAACCGATGATGAAATTAAAGAAGTCTCGGGTGAAACATATTGCTTAATCAGAGAAGGTGAACAAAGCTTAATTGTTGAAAGCGAGCTGAGTGAATTTCTAATTCAAAATTCCCAATTTCCTATTTGGCAATAATATATATTAATTATGTATTTTAAATTATAAATAAAAAGACAGGAAAGAGTTTTGTAAAATATAAATGTTTGTGCTTTTTTTATATAATATTTTCAGTTATTTCATAAAGAAATTGAAGACATAAATGACCAACGGTAAATGTATTGAAATTCTGATGTTGATTATAGTTGTATTTTATATTTGTACCAAGATATTTTACTACTTCCGAAGGAGGTTGTAAGTTTTCAAAGCTGTCGAAATATTCTTTTTCATTGTTTTTTTTATAATATGCTACCCAATGTGTACCAGGTCCTGCTGATACGTCTAAATTGATTATTCCACATTCTATTTTCTTTGTTCGTTTTGGTAGAGTATTCAACATGAAAACTTCTCTAAAATATGGAATATTTATAGAGAAACGGTTTATGTCCCCATCAGATAGTGGTCTGTTGGGTAGCACCTCTGAGAGTTTTTTGATTCCTCTTTGTAAATTAAACCGTAACCCTTTTTATATGGTTTTAAGTAAAGTCCCTTTCCAACTGCTATAGATTCCATCGCTCTAATATGTCTAGTTGCTTCATCAAGTTGATTTTTTGCATTCTTTGTTGAATTTACAGCTTTAGCTATAGCAGCATCTCCAGTTGTTAGACTACCAATTGCACCCAGAGCAGTTAAAATCGATATAGAGGCAAGAAACCACCAATTTTTTGGACACGTATTACACGTGGTACTATAATTTGAGATTTTCTTCCTTTTAATGATTTGTTGATAGTTTTTCGGGCAATTTTAAAAGCTGAATTATTATCTAATGGTTTTTCCTTCTTTAGCATTTTTGTTGCAGCTCTAATTGATGATCTAAACAGTTTTTTTTATCATTTAGCTTGTTGGTTTTACCATTTTTCTTTTTCTCCACACCCATACCACATTTTGTTTTGGCTTTCATTGCGTTAGTAACAATTATAGGCAAATGATTTTTCTGCAAGACTACTATCTTTTGATAAAACTCGATCCCAAGCTGAATTTTCAAGTATTTTATCAGCTTTATGTATAGTGCTTATATCTTTATTTTTTGAATAAGCTGTATTGTGATCTTTACAAGCAGAGTCCAATAAATTAATTCCTTTATCACCTCGATTTAAACTTTTTTGTAGTTTTGTTCCAGGTCTACAGTACTGATAGTTAGGAAGAGAGAGAGGCAGAGAGTTTATTATTTTATCTACTTTACCTCCCCCAACGAAGGTATTTTTATGATTAAACGTTTTCTGATATCGTATAACCATATTATCTGATTTTTTTTATAATAGGAGGTAACATTTATGAAATGTATTTAGTTACAAAAACGCAGTTAGTGAAACAACATAAAAAATATTTTTAGTGTTTTTTATGGGAATTTTTAAAATTTAAGTTTAAAATTTTTAAACGCACTAATAATCCCAAATTAATATTTTACTTATTAAGTAAAATATTCGTTTATTAAAATACATTGAAATTGATTATTGAGGGGGTTAGCTGGATCCTATGCGCATTTCACTGTTGCTAACGCAAATCATCAGGGAACCTTTACCCAAAGCTTCTTAGACCAACTAGAGTTAGTGAATTATAAACTTTCATTTAAACAAATGAGAAGCTCAATAACAAATAACAAAGTTGAAACAAGAACTCAATAATCAACAAGTTTTTTATTTTCTTACTTTATCATTGCTACATTGGCTGACTTTTTTTCAGCTTCAAATCGTAGTTGTAAAAGTATGTAAAAAGAAAATAAATGTAAATAACAACAACAGCTATTTAAGAATAGAGTGTTGCCAAACAAGTATTTTTTGACCTGCTGCAGTCAAATTAATAATTAGTGATTTTTTATCGGAATTGTTAAAATTGGATCCTATGCGCATTTGACTGTTGCTAATGCAGATCATCAGGGAACCTTTACCCAAAGCTTCTTAGAACAACTAGAGTTATTATATTATAAGCTTTCATTTAAACAAATGAGAAGCTCAATAACAAATAGCATAGCATAGGATGCAGGTAAACCCCTCAATAATCAATTTCAATGTATTTTAATAAAAGAATATTTACGTAATAAGTAAAATATTAATTTGGGATTATTAGTGCGTTTAAATATTTTAAAAATATTTTAGTTCGTAATATTGATGATTCAGCGAACATCACTTCGAAAATAAAGCATATTCCCCTCTTACCAAAATCTCTTCGTGCTCTAATAGTGGGGCCATCAAATTGTGGAAAGACTAATGTTATGATCGGCTTACTAGAAAGTCCTAATGGACTCAATTTTGAAAACATCTATTTATACTCAAAATCTCTTTATCAGCCCAATTATGAATACCTGAAGAAACTAATTTCACCAATTAAAGGTTGCATGTTGCATGTGAGAAGCAGAATAATATACGTACATATTTTTGTATGGGACGACATAGGGATGTTGATTCATTCTACTTGTGTCAAACTTATACTAGAATTCCCAAGCATTTAATAAGAGACAATGCAAATGTTATTATAATGTTTAAGCAGGATCAGACAAATATGAAGCATGTTTATAGGGATCATGTTGGCAGCGATATTAATTATGAAAAGTTCCAAAAAAATTTTCGGGAGTGTTGGAAGGATAAATATAGATTTTTAGTGATAAGCAAAGATAATGAATTAAATGATGGTGTCCGCTACGGAAAGCAATTTGACTATTTCATAACTATATAAACTACTTCTCAAAAAAGATTGACTTTAGTTATTAATCTAACTTTAAACTTGATACATCTATTAGCTATAACCTCGTCTGATACCTGATAAGCTGATCTCCAAACCCGGCCAGCTACATGAAAACCACACCAGCTCCAGATAAGCTGATCTGAAAACCAGACCAGGGGCCTAATTCCCGCATTCGACTGCGAGCGAGTTATTACTCGAATGTGCGAGTTTTTTAACTTTTGGAATTTTTGCATTCGCTTTCGAGTAACACATATTGAAATTTCTAATGACAGCATTAGATAACGTGCATACATTCGAATGCAACCGTTCGTGTTTTTACTCGCAAGCAAAAAGGCATTCGAAATCATTTTTAACATAGAAAAAACGACGAAATAGAAAATGTATGTTCAATATTTTACTTATTTATTTAAAAATGAATGAATGCACAAATGTACGTATGAAAAAATACAAATTAAAAAATTTCTAGTTGACTTTAAATACAACAAAACACACTGGCTTGGCAAATACATACGGTCCAATTCATAAAAAATATTTTTGGTTTATTACAGGTTTATTTGACAAATTTCCCATAGAAATATGTCAAATAAGCGCTTAATAAACCTGATAAATTTTTATGAATGAGGCAGATAATGTTTTGCCCAAGAGTTGTCTCGGGGAAAATAAAAAAAAAATCATCCAACTCTGGGAGCACCTAAATAACAAATTAAATGCTTCTGGTCAAGCAATAAATGAATCGAACATGTGGCTAGTGCTCTATTCTCTAACTTTACACTAATTTATTATTATTAAGTTATTAATAAAATTAAAATGAAAATAACATTTATGTATTCGTTTCTTTTTTCTGCATATACGTGTGTATGTACGTACATACATAAGTTTTTGCATACATACATATATACAAACATATGCTTTTGCTTACAATTTATTCAGTGTTGTGAAATGAATTTATATATAAATATATTTGCCTTTTTCCAACACTAAAACCAAAACTCGATTCGCTTGGTAGCGAGTGACATCATCAGAAAATTTCTTGCCATCGGAATTAATTTCTATCCGAATGTAATTCTGATCACGAGTGCAGGAATTAGGCCCCAGGTCCTGATAAGCTGATCTGAAAACCAGACCAGGTCCTAATAAGCTGATCTGAAAGCCAGAGCAGGTCCTGATACGCTGATCTGAAAACCAGACCAGCTCCTGATAACCTGATCTGAAAACCAGACGAGGTCCTGATAAGCTGATCTGAAAACCAGACCAAGTCCTGATAAGCTGATCTGAAAACCAGACCAGCTCCTGATAAGCTGATCCGATAGCTGATACCTGTTATTTGCCCTCAGCAAACAACATATCTTCATACTGAAGAGTCGATTAGCGGAATTTTTCTTACATACTTACTTAACAAACAAAAAATTAAACAAAAAAAATATTCGTAGTACATATTATTCGTAATAGGTACATACTGACTTTAATAAATAAGCTTGATTGCTTTGCAAATATTTTTTTACATAGTGGAAATAACAAAAACAAACTGCAAACAAAAAAACACAAATAAAGTGCCCTTCAGGAATACTCTAATGAGTACCTCAAATACAAAAAATTTTGAAGTGAGTTCTAACGGCAGAAATGCTTATTTTACTGTGAGTTCTGAAACTCTTAATGAAAACAATTTAAACAATAAATCTGATGAACGTCCTTTTTTAACGGCAAAGCCAATTTTTCGTCAGCGATCAACTTCGATTTGTCCAATGTCAACTACTGATTCATTAACATTACATTTACCTAGTACTTCGTCATTTAAGTCAGCGGGGCCATCCGCTTTGGGCTCGTGTTCATCACTTAACCAAGTTACAAGTCGGAATGGACAGATATATAACAGTGGTAAAGCGTGGGCGATGCCTGAATTTTTCAAAAATTTCATCTGCTCCAAAGATGTCTAGGGATAACAGCGCATCATCTACCAATCGTCAAAATAGTTTTGCAATATTGCAAGACACCGACGACGATCCCGATGCATCATCGCAAAAGTCTTTTAAGCCCCCACCTATATATTTAAGAGAAAAAAATTCTAAAGCACTTATTAAAAAACTACTGTCGGACATTGGTGATAATACTTTTCATATAATTCAACAAAAACAAAGATCCAAATATATAATAAAAAAGATTTCCGAAAAAATTGTTAGTGAATTCAAAAAAAATAAAAAATTTACACATACCAACTTGAGAGTGCTAAAGGCCTACAGATAGTATTGAATGACATAGATTCATATGTTGACCCCGAAAAAGTAAAATGTGCACTTATCGAACACGAATTTAAGGTAAAAAATGTTACTAATATAATCAATAGGGAGAAGATACCCCAGAATCTATTTCGTGTTGAACTGGAGCCGAATGATATACAGTTGAAAAAAAAAACGAGACACATCCTATTTATAGCCTAAAATACCTCTTGTACCGAAAAATCACAGTTAAAGAGCCACATAGGCGTTCAGGTCCCGTGCAGTGCCATAATTGCCAAGAATATGGCCATACAAAAACTTATTGCAATTTACCTACTGTTTGTGTTGTGTGCGGCGAATTACACGGCACTTCTAGTTGCAATAAGCCAAAAAATCAAAGTCATAAAAAATGTAGTAACTGTGGAGGTAATCACACCGCTAACTACAGAGGATATCCAGTATATTCTTTCGTTAAACAAACTATCGGACAAAACCAAACTCAGCTCCCGCCCAATTAGTAAACGCTTACTCCGGCAATCTGGCTCAACGAAAATATTTAACAAAACTCGAGTCACATCCTAATCCGCTTGCTCGTAATATTTTGAACTTTACTGGACACATCCACTTAAAAAAGAGAGACACAAGGGTTCTTATACTCAACACTCCAGATGGGACTGCTTGGTAATACATTTATTTTTCCTTTTTAATTATGACTACGTATGTATTATTTATAACTATCATTAAGTTTATGTCCGATACTGGTCGTGCCTAATAATTATATTTAAATTTAAGATTTGAATACTTATTGTTAGTTCACATATGAAGATACAATAAATAAGTACATGTATTTAAAAAAAAGTTGACAGCACAATTTTTCAAAATAAAAATAAATATCAGAATAAATGTGACCTTCTTCGAGAAAAATGACCTAGTGTGTGAAAATGAAGTTTTGAGAAACACGCATTTAAAATTTCATAACGCATTATCACTTTGAACACATCTTCAGTTGGGAGATGCGATTTGGTATGGTTAGTTATGATTATCAGAAATCTGACTCATTTTATCTTATTCTACAACCTTTTAGGTACCAGAATCCACTTTTGAGTCCAAACCCGTTTTTTGAAACACTAGGTCCCTGTTCTCAAAGAAGGTCAAATATACTTTCAATAAAGTGATAAAAAAAACTAACTGAAACCTGACAAAAATTGGTTATATTTTTTTTTCTCAAGTACAAACGTTCAGTCGATAGAAATATCAAAAGTATCGATAGTGAAATCTGTTAATCGATAGATATTGATTTTATGTAATATCGGTGGTATCCCAGTACTAATGTCCCTACGTTTTTAAATTTGTTTCGTTGTCTTCCCATAAACAGCATTGTTTAAAAGTTTGAAGAAATCTTTTTCAAAATTATTTTTAGCATTTGTCCTCCCATGGAATGTATTTAAGTCAATGTATTTTTTAAGCCAAGGGGATTGCTTAAATAACTCTATAGTGGATGCTGTAATTTGTTTCTGTGTGTAAGTCTGCAACTAATTTTTTGATCTTGGATCCCCTACTTGCTTATTTTAGGGACTAAACGGCAAATCCTTATGTATATCATGCACTGAATCGGGATAATCTATATCCACTTCCAAAATGTACCCATACTCTGTCTGGAATATCAGAAATTTTTGTTACATCAAAATCAGTATCACATATCCACTCAAATTCTCCGCAAGTAAGATATTCGCACATCACCCAACCCTAAAGGTCATTTGTGCCTAAATAGACAAGAAATTTGTATGGTATTGATGCATCAAAATCGTCCCAATATTTATTATTCGCTCTCGAATAAATTTGCGAGTATTGAACTAGTCCACCTCTAATCGCGTTTTGCAGTGAAACTTATGTGGTTTTCAACATTGCATCCCAAGATAAGCTTGGTGCTGTATAATAGTGACATGGGTCCAAATCATATATACCTTCGGTGACCATTCTTCCTTTTTAAGAGGACAGTCCTTTTTTTTTACGCGATGTCCTTTTAAATTTTTTTCAAAAAAAATTTCCCCTTTTTTAATTAATTGTCCTTTATTGTCCTTTTCTTTTGATTACTATTTTTTTAAACTTTAATATTATAAGTTTTATTTTATCAAAACCCGAAAATGTCAACATCAATACAATAGAAATTATAATCAGTCAAAATTGGAATTACCTGGCACAAGTCACAATTCAAAAGATCCTAGATGTTGAGGAGTGTAAAAAAATTGTTTAGAGTCTGAACACAATGCAACGAGAACTCATCGCGGTGTGGTTTTTCATACGATTTTTAAGTAAAAACCCGTAGTGCGGAATGGCATAAATTTAAAATCTATTTTATTTTCATTGCAAAAGCTTAAAAAAATTATTAAATATATTTGCGAATGTATAAAATTTTAATAATTTTTTGTTTTTAGTTACTGCCATTACAAAATATTTAACAGAAAGAGTAATTTTTTTATAAAAATGTATGCACAAAAAATTAATAAAAATTTAAACAATGACAAGTATTGCCGCCGCCGTCTTCCGTTGTATTATGTTTATTTTTCTCTCCCGCAACGAGAAATCGCATCGTGCCGCAAACATTGTGTTTACACAATAGTCCACCATCCCATTGCCCTGAGGGCTCTGCTAGCATTCTGATTTGCATACGTACACAGAGCAACTACTAACAAAAATCTAAAGCAAGAGCATAAAACACACAAAAAGAGCAGATTTCTGTCGCATTTTTTATAAAAAAATACACAGAGAATATTCAAATACCACCAAAATGATCTAATTTCTTTTTTCTATACTATTTATGTAAATAAATTATCTAATTTAAATCTTTTTATAACAGCACTTTTTATTGCTATACAAAATATACAAAATATATGGAATATAGAGTTAAAAAATAAGTTTTTATTTGGCTTAAATATTTTTGTAGATGCTGAGTGTCGAGTATGTATACAGAAATTTAAAAAAACTAGTACATACAGTCTTAGGCACTACTACATACAAACGTTCATTCATATAAAATTAACCTATAAAATATTTTTCATATACCCAATTAAACATTTACAGAAGCGATTTTTTTCAGTGGAACACCACTAAACATGTATTAATGCTGTTCTGCTTTTAAGCGTTTTCTATTCTTGGAGACCATTGGCTTAGACTCTTATACTGTACAAATGACGCAAGTATGTAACTTAAAAACAGGCATAACGGTATTTTATATCTTGTTTATAAATTTTATTTAAGCTTTAGGACTTTTGTAATTAATTTACAATTTTATTTATTTTTATCGATATCTCGCTTCAACTTTCTGTAGCTACACAAAGTTGCAGTCATTAAAAAAAAGCATTTTCAAACAGTTTCATCTGGAGTATTGAGTATTAGAGCCCCTTGCTCCCTCTTTTTTAAGCAGACGTATCCTAAACTTGAAAATATTACGAGCAAGCGGATTAGGATGTGACTCGAGTTTTGTTATATATTTGCCTGCATATTTTGTTAGTCACTGCTGGCATATTAAAATCAAGATGTCAATTTGAGTTTTTTATGTAACATGGAGCCGATGTTATTAACCGTAAATTTTTTTTTGCCTAATTAATTTAATATTTATTACATTTCTAAATGTCCTTTATTTCATGTTGAAAAATATGGTCACCGTATATATACCTCTACATATTTTCCTAAAATTTTCAAACAAGTCGGTAAAAAGAAGAAGACATCTGTCTTTAAGTAGAGCTCAGTATAGTCAAGGAGGATTTTACAGTTAAACTCCTTCGATATTTTTTGAGTATGTTCATACTCTACTGCATTACATTTTTCATTCGTTAGACTATTGAAGAACTCTTCTCTACTATGGAGTTTACTTTCCTTAAATGTAGTCGTGGAATCCATGTAAGAGTATGGAAACCCAGCTAAAAAATATGTATGGAGCATAATGGGTAATCGATGTTTTGTACATGGATATGTACGTGATGATGATGTTTTGTTTTGTTGTGTGAGATAAGAATGGTTTGATGTGCGTGTGCCCATGTACATCCCTGCAAATAATGCGACTAGTCCATACATGCATGTAAAGACTAGTCCAAAGAGGAGTAGGAGTACCACAAAGCTACTCTAAATATATGAGAAAAAGGTAGTCGATTTAACATTGCGATGTCCTAGGATTGGACCACATGCTCCAACTTTGCATTACATCGGACTACTCCAAAACTACTCCATATGGAATAGTTATAGACTACCCTCATAAAAGTTGTGAATGCCTAAGAAAAACGATCATATTCGTTTAAAACCGAACACTTATCGTACAGCATTGAATGCTTGTATGAAAACGACATGATCCATGACTGCATTACATGGGACCATGATGTAACTAGTCTGTTTCATCTAGATTGGACCACGTACTCCAATATTATTTGCACGGATAGTTCATTATGCTGGCATGCAGGCTTGTACGTACGACTATGTGTCTTATATTAATTTTGAATTGAAAGTTTGTTTTTTGTTTTGTCAAGTGGTTGCACCAGATTTATGGTTTTAGAGTGATTCTTAAGTGATTGTGTGTGTGCATAGAGAAAAGTGTTGCTTTAGTTTTTTTTTTGTAATATTCTTTTTAGCTGGTGCACAGCACATGGAAGGGTATTTTAGAAAGAAATTATGTATGCTTGTGGTAATCTATGATATTTTTTTGTTGTTAGTTTTATTTTAGTTTGATTTTTAGTTTTTTATGTTTAAAGAGTTTGAAGAGATGACTAAAATATGTATGTAATTCATTAGCAATGAACATATTTGAAGGTTGGAGAAATTGAAGTGTAATATATTTAGGATTGTCAATGGGAATTAGCGATGTGTGATCATGGGAGGCAACGTTATATTCATGCGTATGTTTGTGTATGGTTTTACAATTACTTGAGCGGTGGCAGATGGGTAGGTATAAAAAAGCAGGCGTGTAATGCTGAGTATACATACATCTGGCATTTCTTGCGTTCTCATTTTGCGGTGTTATTTTTAAAATGTGTTCAACGTCTTCACACTTATGCTGGTGAGATATCAATGTTTTGTTTTTGTTGTTGTTTTATTTTAATTTTTTTTATGTGTAAAGAGTTTGAAGAAATTAATAAAATATACAATTTATGCGTGCTGTATTTATTCATTATTTTCACTTTTTTTTGTAAAGAAATTGAAGTTTGTGATATTGAGGATTGTCAAAGATTGGTTGTTATTTCCACTGCTTGCTGACATCTGTCTCTGTCTATTGACTCTTACATTATGCATATGACTTGATCGTAATTCGTATAAATTGAGAAGTTTTCTACTCTAGCAGCAAATACAGCATTATATCTAGCAAAGTACAGCATTGTATACATAATCCAAAAAAAATAAAAAAATTTAAATATAATAATGTTAAAAATATATATTATATATTGTATAAATTGAATAAAATTAAATCTTTGGCAATATGTGTAACAAGGTACATAAATACCAAAAGTGATTTTTTGATCACACCCAAAATCATTGTGTAGCCGTCATAAGTCGAGACTCAAATCAAGAACGACTACTACCACTGAATAAGCATCAATATACAGGCTTCACTTATCCTCAACAACTGCAATATGCTCAACAATATCAATATGCTTATCAAAAATATCCTCATCAAGATCAACAACGACAATATCCTCAACAACAAAAGTATCAATATTCTTCTCAACAATATACCAATTAAGAACAACAAGAACTGCAATGTCTTCAACAACAACATCTACATCGTCATCAACAATATCCTTAACAGCAATATCCTCATCAGCAATATGCTCATCAGAAATATCGTCATCAAGAACAACAACAACCACAATTACAAATGTATTGGCAGCAAACTGCTATTCCCATGCAATGGTACCCAAATTTGCAATTTGGTATCTAAATACTGACCAACACAAAATACTACAATGTCACCCTCAACAAGAACAACAACATAACAACAACAACAATAGCAACAGCAGCAGCAAGGTTCACATAATTTTGGAACAACATCAACATTGATGGAGAATGTATGAAATATTATGATATCAGAAAAGCATTTAAAAGCAACTTTACACAGTGGGAACTTCTACAAAATAAAGGGTAATAAATTTGGAACTTCTAAGGTCCTTATTAGATTTATATGAAACTTCGAACATTCATAAAAAAGGACCTAGGCTTTATAACATATGTCTTGGTAACCCTCGGGATTAAGGTGGAGAGGAGTCCCAAGTGGGCCTATGTTCACCACATGGGACTAAGAAAAACTTCTGAGGCTTGTAACTTTTAGAAAAATTATCCGATTTTTATGGGATAGAGCATTTTGTGCTCAGCAGTGTCCGAAAACCTCCAGTTTAAAAAAAATTTGTATTTAATCGCTTATAAAAAGTTATGACGGTAGACTTTGAAAGTTTCAACTATAACATTTAATAATGTAGATAGTTTTCAACATCTTCAACTAAGATTTTAGAGAGCTTTTTCATAAATGCGGACAAACGCGTTTAAGGAATTTGGTCAAATTATTGTTTTGTACAATAAAAAATATATATTGAAATAATTTTCTTTTCTTATATTGGCTTTTTTGACTTCAATATGAGTTTTTTTACTTCGCCTGAAAAAATTATTCTAATATAATTAACTGATCTCGAGTAGAGCTGCAAAACTATCGATAGTCGCTCCACTCGATAGTTTCGATAGTTTTATGTAAAACTATCGATACTATCGATAGTATCGAATAGTTTTATAAAAGTTGCCACATAAACTACATTTGACTCGAAAAAAAAAATCCAGAGTCCTCAACATTTTCGTTAGTATATAAAAATATATCAAGCCTTTTTTTCGATTTTATCGTAAGCGGCACATTATCAAAAATATACTTTTTTATTGAACTTATAAATTAATGGGCCTACCCATGGTTTAGAATTATCAAAACGCGAAAATTGTTGATAACTTTTAAGACACTAACTGTAAAGTTTTATCGTAAGCGACAATTTTAACCTTCTTCTAAAAATTTAATTTTTATCGCATACGATTACATCGCAGATTAGGCTGGATATGTACGTATGTAGGTACAATTAAAAAAAAAAATTTTGTAGGGAAACACGCTAGGGTATGTCAAAATAAATCCGAGACGAATGGCGGCCGTCGCGATATCAGTACCACCAAAATTTATCTTTATGTCGACGATGTTGAATTTATTAAGATACTTGTGACTACTATTTGTCGAATAACACTTGGATTTATAAATAAATTCATATACATACATATGTATGTATTTAAGTACTTATGTATACAGAAGCAGGGATGCGATGTCATATTTACAAATTGTACTAACTAAAAAAAAAAATTTTATTTTTTCAGTACGATTGTACCTAATTCTTTATTTATATTTTTTTAATACTTGTACTTTTTAATTAACTAAAAATCAATTAACAAAACGCCAGAAGGTGCACAAAGAATATTAGTTGCTGGGATCTGAATATAAAAGTAACATTTACGATATACTACGTTTATAACCTTTTTTTATTCGATTGTTCACAGTCGATGCTAATAGTCGGCTTCTCTCCTTGGTACGAAAATAAAATTTCCACATTTGCAGATGAATTTGGAATAAATAACATTCCTCCAGCAATTCTTTAAGTACCGGATTTACTTAATTTTCTAATATCTTCGAGCTAAAGATTAACCCCCTTGTGCAAAAAATATGTAAGTGAACGTTAAAACCGGTTTTTCTATGGAAATTTTTTTTAATGTACACTTCAAGCACGCATTATTTTTTGCATAAGGGGGTTAATATATTTTAATGCTATTTTTGGCATATAATAAATATAAAGAGATTCCAGTAGTGCTAAATGGGTCATTGCGGTGCTACGGTACTTTTGGCATTCAAATAGCGCTAAAATTATACAATTGTACCAACTTTTACATCGCTGTACAAAAGCTTAAATTAACTACGGATAATTTGCTTCAAAGCTGCCCGCTACTGTTTACTGACTTCGATTATTTTTACTCCTTTCATAACTTGTTTTTTTTTTGCCGATAGTATCGATAGTGGAAAAAACTGTCGATATTTCATTTAGAACAAAACTATCGATACTATCGATAGTACTATCGATAGTTTTGCAGCTCTAATCTCGAGATATTCAGATTGTGGGGTGCAAATCAAAATATATATAGAATGAGCTTAACTTGTTTCCCATAATGTCATACAATAATGACATTGATGAATGTCATACAATAAGTTTATGTACACTTTTCGCAATAAAAAATATTTATGGTAATTGTACCTTCATAAATACTTACTAGACAAAAAAAACATTATACAAAAAAAATATTTGTAGTACATATTATTCGTAATAGGTACATACTGACTGTAATAAATAAGCTTTATTGTTTTGCTAATATTTTTACATAGTAGATTTAACAACAACAACAAAAAAACTGCAAACAAAAAAACACAAACAAAGTACCCTTGAGGAATAATACTCTGTACGAGTACCTCAAAGGAAAAAAATTTTGAAGTGAGTTCTAACGGCAGAAATGCTTATTTTAGTGTGAGTTCTGAAACTCTTAATGAAATCAATGAATATAAAAAATCTGATGATAGTAGTACTGTGAGCTCTGGAGCTCTTAATAAAAACAATAAAAATAAAAAATCTGGGGATAGTATTTTTCTAACGGCAAATCCAATTTTTCATCAGCGTTCAACTTCGCTTTGGCCAATGCCAACTAGTGATTTGCTAACATTTGTGTTGCCTGGTACTTCTTCAATTAAGTCAGCGATATCATCTGCTTCTGGCTCGTGTTCATCACTTAATCAAGTTATCACTTTAGATAACAATAGTCAAAAATCTAAGGTTCAAGTCGGAATGGACAGATATATTACAGTTGTAAGGCGTGGGCGAAGCCCAAATTCTTCAAAAATCGCATCGCTTCCCAAGATATCCAAGGATAACGATGCTGCATCAATTAATCATAGTAATCGTTTTTCAGCATTGCAGGCTAATAATAACCAACCCGCTGTATCTTCGACAAAAACCTCCAAACCACCACCAATATATTTGAGAGAAAAAATTCTAACATCCTTATTAAAAAATTAGTCTCGACAATTGGTGAGAACGCATTTCACGTTATTCCAATAAAACGTGGTAACATTGACGAAACTAAAATTCAAATATACGAAGAAAAAGATTTCAGCAAAATAGTAACAGAATTCGAAAAAAAAATCAAACAAGTTTTTATACGTACCAGCTTAAGAGTGCTAAAGGTATGCAAATCATGTTGAAGGGCATTGATTCTTATGTTAATCCCGAAGAAGTAAAAGATGCATTCATCATAAGAGGATTTAAGGTAAAAAATGTTACTAATATATTCAATAGGGAGAAAATCCCCCAGCCTCTATTTCGTGTTGATCTGGAGCCGTTATAAAGTTAAAAAAAAACGAGACACATCCAATTTATAACCTACAATACCTCTTATATCGAAAAATCATAGTTGAAGAGCCACATAAGCGATCAGGTCCCGTACAGTGCCATAATTGCCAAGAATATGGTCACACAAAAACTTACTGCAAATTACCTACAGTTTGTGTTATCTGTTAGACTTTGGCGTCATCAAAAATATCTCTAGGGATTTAATTCAGGTTCAAGCATCTCTAAATCTCTCGTCCGATCACTCGCCAACGATCATTACAATTTGTAGCCCATTAAGAAGTAATTTCCTGATCCCATATGTAAAGATGATCAATCGTGTTAATTGGCTGAGGTTCAAAAAATATCTCAGTAGTCATTGCACGGAAAATATTACGCTAAGAACACCCAATGATGTGCAATGTAGTATTGCCAATCTTAACAAAAATATTAAAGAGGCTGAACATGCCACTACTTCCCATCCGCAGACTGGTTTTAATAGAATTTATTCTTCAGACATTGAACGTCTCGTACGTGAAAAAAGAAGACCTAGAAGGAAATGGCAACAGGACAGATCACCCCTAAATAAAATCAGTTTTAAAGAGTGCACTAAACGACTCCAAGTGTTGCTTGATTCTGGAAAAAACTGCATCTCTTAAAAATTATCTGGAAGGTCTTAATGTCACACCAGCATCTAATTACTCCTTGTGGCGCGCTGCTAGAAAGCTTAAAACACCCGTTGAGTATAAGCCACCTCTTCGCATATCTACCGGAGGTTGGGCTAGCTGCACTAAGCCAAAAGATCAAGCAGAAAAAAAAATATATTAATTGTGGAGTTAACCACACCTTTAACTATAGAGGTTGTCCTGTGTACTTTTTCGTCAAGCAGGCTATAATGCAAAAACCTAAATTAGTTCCAGTTCAAACAGCAAACGCTTCCTCCGCCACTTCTGCGCAAATGAGCCAACCAGTTACTTCGCGTGTATCGTATGCAGATGCTGCTAGGGCTAGTTTTATTCCTACACAAAATGTTTCACCGGCAAATAATTCAACAAATACAAATTCAAGCTTTAATTTCAATCGCTTTGAAGCTACTATTGATAATCTGGTGCAAACTATAAACAAACAATTTTACAACAAATATGACTAGCATGATTCAGGAAATGCTTCGAATGCAGAATACACTGCTTCAAGCATTAATTAACAAGCCATGAATACGTTAAAAATATGTTTCTGGAACGCAAACGGCACTCGCCAACATAAAAATGAACTTGAGCACTTCCTCACGGAAAAAAATATTGATGTAATGCTAGTCTCTGAGACTCATTTGACTTCGAGAAGCATTTTTAAAATGTATGGCTACACCTTATATGATTCAAAGAACCCTAGAGGAAGAGCATGCGGGGGATCAGCGATTCTAATAAAGGCAAGACTTGAGCACTATATTCTAGACAACATTTGTGAACAACACCTACAAGCAACAAATATTGGCATTGAAAGTTTTGGTACAAACTTCATGATATCATCAATTTACTCTCCTCCCAGATTTTCAATCACTGAAGATCAATACGAAAATATCTACAAATCTCTTGAACCTCGTTTTGTAGCAGCTGGCGACTACAGTGCAAAACATACGTTTTGGGGTTCGCGTCTTATTGCACACAGAGGTCGAGCATTGTTCAACACAATTTCGAAAATGGGCTTGGATGTCATTTCGAGTGGGGAGCCCGCTTATTGGCCTACTGACATACAAAAAATTCCGGATGTTATAGATTTTGGCGTCATCAAAAATATCTATAGGGATTTAATTCAGGTTCAAGCTTCTCTCGATCTCTCGTCCGATCACTCGCCAACGATCATTACAGTTTGTAGCCCATTAAGAAGTAACTTGCCTGATCCCATATGTGAAGATGATCAATCGTGCTAATTGGCTGGGGTTCAAAAAATATCTCAGTAGTCATTGCACCGAAAATATTACGCTAAGAACACCCAATGATGTGGAATCTAGCATTGCCAATCTTAACAAAAATATTAAACAGGCTGCTGAACATGCCACTACTTCCCATCCGCAGACTGGTTTTAATAGAATTTATTCTTCAGACATTGAACGTCTCGTACGTGAAAAAAGAAGAGCTAGAAGGGAATGGCAACATGACAGATCACCCCTAAATAAAATCAGTTTTAAAGAGTGCACTAAACGACTCCAAGTGTTGCTTGCATCTGAAAAAAACTGCATCTCTTAAAAATTATCTGGAAGGTCTTGATGTCACACCAGCATCTAATTACTCCTTGTGGCGCGCTGCTAGAAAGCTTAAAACACCCGTTGAGTATAAGCCACCTCTTCGCACATCTACCGGAGGTTGGGCAAGAAGCGATACTGAAAAAGGTATCATATTTGCTGAGCACTTAAAATCCGTTTTTGCGCCAAACATATGTTCTGGTGTTGCTGATTTGCCGAGTGTAGTCGCTCTTCACCCTCAACACATTAAGTTTAAGATGCATGATTTACAAAAATTAATGGCCGAACTCAACCCGAAGAAAACTCCGGGTATTGATGGAATTAGTAACCAGATGCTTATGAACTTTCCTCGTATTGCAATGAGAATCCTATTATTCATATTTTATGCCATTTTACAACTGGAGTATTATCCACACAGCTGGAAGCATGCCAAGCTTAAAATGATTCCAAAGCCGGGCAAAGTTCTAACCAAGGCTGAGTCATATAGGCCAATAAGTCTACTATCAACAATGTCAAAGCTTTTCGAAAAACTGTCAAAACAAAATTGTCCCCAATTTTAATTAGTTGTGGGTGCATACCAGACCATCAATTTGGTTTTAGAAGTCACCATAGAACCATTGAATAAACTCACAGATTGGTTCAATTTATAAGAAGAACTTTTGAAGAAAAAAAGTATTGCTCTGCGCTATTTATTGACATTTCCCAGGCATTTGATAAAGTGTGGCATGAAGGCCTAATTTTAAAATTGAAGACTGGCTTACCAATAAACATTTTAAATCTTTTGGAAAGTTACATTATTTCCCGTAAGTTCACTGTTGTGGAAGGAGATTTTACGAGTAGGCCTGAAACTATTCCATCCGGTGTGCCACAGGGGAGTATACTGGGGCCAGTTTTATATTTGATTTATACTTGTGATATTCCTGTGAGCAGTACTATCTATACTTCCACATTTGCCGACGATACAGCCTTCCTTAGTATGCACGAAAACCTTGATGAGGCATCCCGCAAACTCCAGGAACACATTAGCCAGATGGAGCTTTGGTTAAATTTATGGAGAATCAAGGTAAATGAACAAAAGTGTGTTCAAGTAACATTTACCTTACGAAGAGATACTTGTTCCCCCATTCGGATTTACAATCAAGTTGTTTCTCAACATTCACATGTGAAATATCTTGGTATATACCTTGATCGACGACTTACATGGAAACACCACATTGATTCTAAGCTATCACAAATGAAACTTAAATTAACCCAGGTACATTGGCTGATTGGTAGAAATTCAACACTTAGCCTAGACTGTAAACTTTTAATATACAAGTAGCTTTTAAAGCCAATATGGTGCTACGGAATTCAACTATCGGGCACTGCTTCAGCTTCAAATGTAGAGAAAATTCAACGAAGGCAAAACAAAATTTTACATATGATAACATCGGCTCCATGGTACATCAAAAATTGAAATATACATCGTGATTTGAATATGCCACTAGTGACTGAAGAAATTGCAAAATACGCAGGCAAATATCTAACAAAACTCGAGTCACATCCTAATCCGCTTTCTCATAATAGTTTGAACTTTACTGGATATATCCGCTTAAACAAGAGAGATACACGGGCTCTAATATTCAACACTCCAGATGATGAAGCTTCTTTTTTCCTTTTGTTGCTTATCACTACTTATGATTATTAATAACTATCACTTAGTTTATGTCCAACATTGGTTGGGCCTAATAATTATACCTTAGATTAAGATTTGAATACTTTTTGTTAGTTCATAATTGAAGATACAATAAATAAAAAAAACGTCTTAAAAAAATTATACGATATGTTTTATCATGTAAGAGTAGTTAATGCTAATCACAGGCCAGCATTTAACGAATAATAACAAACATTTTAATGGATTTAAAAAGGTTTCGGTGCATTGCTTTACAGCGTCATCGGAAGGTGCTACCTGATTATACTACTACTTAAAATAAATAACACCAAGTAATTAGACAAAATTAGCAAAGGTGCTTATAAAGTATGCTTTATCTATTTAATCTATTTAATATTACGCTATAACTGAGGAAAACTTTTTAAAAATAATAAAGTATTTATTTTTAAATTAAATGTTTTAGCTATGTTTTACAATTTATTTGTTTCAGTTATTTTTAAGAAAATAATCCGAAATATCGAAGCCTAAGAGGTTATTTATTTAAACTGCTTCACTGTCGTTTTTCTGTATATCATAAGTTACCTTTGGTAATCATTTCAATCGTATTGCTTGTAAAACTGTATCTGAGGATAACATAAGTGAAGCATTGAATCATAATTTTCTGCTAATTTTTAACACTTCCGACCGTTAAATAATCTATAGTGCTTTACGCCTATGTTTCTTGCTTCTTGAGCTTCTTCTGTAAGTCCCAGTTGGGGTCAATGATTTCTTTTCCATGACATAATACATTATGCACTGTTGGCGTCATCGATCTCCATGGATATAAACTTTTTATCAGTACTTTTGTTTCATTAGCAAAAGCATAAAATTTTGTCTGCATGGATTTGCTTTTTACTGTTAACGGTTGCCAGTATTATTTTGAAGTTCCTTATTCATTTTTTATCCATGCCGGTTATCAAGGATGTGGCCTCAGGATCATCAAAAAAGCGTTTCCATTATTCGAGCTACCATAACCGTTAATTGGCTTATATATTATAAGCCCATGCCTTCTAACTTCATCTTGTATCCTTTTCTTCTCAGTTCTTCTTGTGTCTGCTAAGTCTTTGTTGTTTCGTGAGTAGACAGTTCTTTTACCTTTCATATTTCTATATTTTATATCATATGATAGATGCAAGCAATACTAAATAAATCTAATGTGAGCATGAACTGGGGAAATTCGAAATGTAAGGGCTTCCTCTTTTATAGTTTCGTCAGACTTCAAACTCAGACGTTTTTCTTAACATATATTGCATTTCCTGTATGACTTGGTATCCGTTAGGGCATTGGCAACTTTTGCATCTAAGTAGTTGTGATATGGAGATCCTGGGACAATTAAAATTGTTAATATAAATATATATAACTATTCGACCTTTTTTTATTTAACGTATGATGTGGTTTTTATAGAATTACTCTATTCAGGCTTCCAAGGTCATTCAAATTGATTTAAATGCAAATAAAAGATAATTTTGTTTCATTTTTCGTTGGGATTTTCCAACATTTTCAGGGATAATATTTTTATTGAAATCTGGTAACATTGATAAATAAAAGAACGATTTTAAGGCAACAACAACAATAATAATAAAACAATTACGGCCGTATTCACAAAAACTATTTAAGGTTTATTAAGTGGTTATTTGACATATTTCTATGGGAAATTTGTCAAACAAACCTTTAATAAACCTGAAATATTATTTGTGAATATGGGGGTTAATGTTTTGCTTTAACTTACATGTACTATCTTCTAATAAAATTTGCATTTAAGTTTTAATAATGTTGTTTTACGCCACATGACAACATTCAACATAAAACACATAATTTAAAAATAATTGCAAAAATAATCAAAATTGTAAATATCACAGTATAAAGCTTTTCTAAACGTTCTAATATCACAGCTGGAGTTGCACTAAAACTTAAATTAATACAATGCTATAAGTAGCATTAGTTTTGTCTTTGCCAGTTTTTTTGTTCATTGCTATGTCCATTTTTTGTTGAATACTTAAGCTTTCCAAAGTGTATCTTTTATTGTATTTTCTCTCTTTGTGTAGTATTTTCACATTTTCCAGATCAGCTGAGTGAGAATAATCCAAACAATATTGAGCTAGCGCAGTAGATTGTCGACCTTCTTTAATATGATTGTCATGTTCAGCTACTGTTACTCCTAGTTTCCTTTTTGTTGTCCCGATGCACAGTGGCGTGAAATAAAAAAAGGTAAAAAGTCCGCAACTTTTGAACTAGTAAACCAATTTCGATGAAACTAACTGTTTTGGAAAGAAAATCAGTTGAACTCTTTAAAAAAAATAAAAGTGGGCTTTTGCCACCAAGTACTTTGTTGTTAAAAAGAAAAGTGGAAATTTTACCATCTCCGATAACAGTGGATAAACGAAGCGAGGTCATTGGTTTGTGAGATCGTCTTCGTAAT
Source organism: Tachina grossa (assembly GCA_949987645.1). Lineage (NCBI taxonomy): Eukaryota > Metazoa > Arthropoda > Insecta > Diptera > Tachinidae > Tachina > Tachina grossa. Next base: position 46,074,969 of record OX465277.1, read on the forward strand.
ACAGCATCAACATTCATCGCTACTTTTGATGAATGAGACTTATATACAAGTAATAATTCTGAAATAACACTAATATACAAATGCTGATGTTATGGATCATTTGGCTTTTCAGAATGTGGATAGCCGAGTGCAAAAGTCCACTTTTTCCTTTAAGAACCTTCCTTATATCGTATTTATTTCTAAATGAAAAAGGCCCAGATTAAAAATTAGTGTTAGTACGTCATTCACCTTAAAATATTTACTATACTCTGACGTTGGAATGCTTTCCACAATAATCAATTCCAATGTTTTTTTAAAATAAAAAAAATTTTACTAAATAAGTAAAATAATAATTTGGGATTATTAGTGCATTAATAAATATTAAACTTAAATTGGCAGCTTTTTAGGGTTGGGTCTTCGCTAAAATCAATTTGAATGAATCAAGGCTTCTTGTTTAATCATTTTGCTTTTGTATCGAGCGTTATCGTAATCCTTACTTGGCCGATCAAACTTCTTTCTATATACATATAACAAATGCTTATTTCTATTTGGACATTTAGAAATTTATTTATTGCATTCACTTATCTTTTTTTCATTTAATTTAAAAAAATTTCAACGATGTTTTCAGATAAACCATACATAGTAGTTACTGTGTACACCATTTGGTCAACCTTGTCCGACCGAGTAGTCCCATCATTGAGGCTTTTCCATGTTAATTTACAGAGCGAATTATTTTTTAATTGTTATCTCCATGGTATCTTTAACTGAAATAATAAAATTGAACCCATCGCAACTTAAGGCCGTGATACACTATCTTACAGAGTCGTACGATTCATTCACTGGAAAATCGGATTGAATTCTGTCACACTCCAAGAAAATCGCAACAAAATCTCTTATAGGTGCCACACTATTCCACAAAAAAATTCAAAATAATTTTTATGTTTAATTATTTTGCATTTCTAAAGAAATAATAACGCAAAATATAATTTTCAAAATGTATCTCTATCTTTCAATAAATGAAGCAGAATTTGCTGTTCTGCCTTATCAACTGCCTTACAAAATGCATCTCTGATCTAATAGAAATTATCATTTTGTGAAAATTTTTACAAACTTTTGGAAATCGGACAGACTTGTCAAAAAATCTGTCACACATATCAAATTTTAATCCACACTATCATACTTTTTGAGCACACACGATTTTTTTGAAAGATCGAACGAATGTGTATGAGAGTGTATCACAGCCTTTAAGTGTATAGGTATGTATTTTACAAACAACGGATACAAAAGCGATGCAAATATTAGGTAAAAACATACCCATAATAGGGGTGTGCGCGCAGGCGCCTTTGCCCTTGTGTTTATGCATACTGTCTATGTATATTAATTTTTATATGTTTGAACCAAATAAAAGTAATTGGTTATAAAAAATTATTTAATACTCCTTCAAGAGGTCATAAAAAATGTGGGTTTGTTTGAATATCAGGAAAAACACGTAAAATTTCACCTGAGGTGTTATATTTGTATATACATTTTAGAACTGATGTAATGGCAAAGTTATGCATAAGATGGTAACATAAAAAAAGTTTAGAAACATTTGAAGTAAAGAAAATTAGATCAATAAATTAGGCAAAAATAAAAAAATGTAGAAAATTTAATTTTGTAATCAAAATTGGATTTTGAATATTTCGAAAAGTATTGAAGGTATGAGAATATTTTTTTCTGTTTGCAAAGCTAAATGTATGCTATTGAACTATATTAAAATGTTTCCCGATATATAATTTTATAAAACTTTTTTTTTATTTGAAAAAATTGTGTTAGAAAAATTTTAGCATTTTTAGAAAATTTCCTCCCCTGCCTACATTTATGTGTAGGATGTCAAGAGTTTCTTACAAGTTGCTAACAACAAGTTTATTTATAATAACAAGCCAAAAAAATTAACAAAAACGATCGTGCAATTTTTTTTGCCACATCCGAAAATTTGATTTTTTGCAACAAAAAAATGCTAATTTCCGACCAATGCTGGATGTAGGGTGCACCAACAAAAATCTCAAAAATTTACTTCACAGCCTTTCTCAATGTCTCCTTTCTCAGAAACAATCAAAGTTTTTATTAAATACTTAATAATTTTTTAAAATATTCCCAAAAAAATTAAGAATACTTTTTTCACAAAATATACAAAATATACATAATTTTTAAAAATCCAAATTGCAAAATTATTCCTTGCTACAATTTTTGTGATATCAAAAAAATTATTTTTTCATATAAATTCTAATATGGTTTTTTTTAAACAACAAAACCAACTAATTTTCGTCAAGTAATAAGGAAGTTATGTACCAACCATTAAAAAAAAGTCAGGGCCAAAAATTAACAAAAAAATGTTTCAAGTCAAATAACTTGGAAACTTTAAGATATAAAATGGTGCTCTAAGCATGTTTTATTTTTATTTCTTAACGTAGATTGTTCCGCTGAAAATTATTAAAATCGGTCCCTATTTACAGAAGTTACAAGCTCCGAAAGAATTTCGACAACCGCAGTTTCCCACTTTGAGGCTCTTTGGAGCTGCCCTGTCTTCCAACAGGGTGCCTCAAAATATACTTTCTTAAAACCAAAACAGTTGGTTTTATCGAAATCGGTTCACGAGTTCAAAAGTTGCGGACTTTTTACCAATTTTGTTATTTCACGCCACTGTGCGACGGTACATCGAATAAGTATAAATAATTAATGTGATGATCGTAAAAAATAAGCAAGAATAGTTAAACATACTTAGGTAGAGTAATATAACTTCGTGCTAACCCAAATATAAAAATGAAAAATGGAAAAACAGAAAACGAATAGTGATACTTACATGTGTATTTATCGAAGGTAAATCAATAATAGTATACACAACAATCATATCTCATATTCCGTTTCATTATAATTTACGTTAAATAGCTGATGTTAATAACAATCTCTACCCAAGTAAATAGACTAGGGTGCTGATTAAGTGCGTGGCTGCACAGAAAAATATCAGTATTTCCCCCAGCTAAAGAAAAAAAGGCTAGTTTAATTTTTCTTCTCTTGAAGAATTGAAATTACTGAACTTAAGCCCGAATAAGGAATTGTTTCTGATCACAATTCACTACAGTTTAACTAAATCTAAAAATGTCTCATTTAATGCTAAGTAATGCTAGATAATTTACATAAAAAATCTCAAAAAAAATGCTAAATGCAAAACAAAAAAACGAAAAATTTGTTGATAAATCAAAATACATAATGCTAAATTTAGTAGTAGGTAAGGAATCACTAGTTGCCATAGGACAAAGCGAAATCAATCCCTGACGAAAAAGTGGCCTCGCCGTTAAAAAAGGTTATCATCAAGTTTTTTATTTTTATTGTTTTCATTGAGAGCTTCAGAACTCACTCTAAAACAAAGGTCACCAAGAAGAGAAAACGTTTAAAAGCAGAATACATGCTTAGTGCTGTTCCACTGAAAAAAAATCGATATTGTAAATGTTTAATTGGGTATATGAAAAATATTTTTATGAGTTAATTTTATATGAATGAACGTTTATATTTAGTGGTGCCTAAAACTGTATGTATTAGTTTTTTTTTTATTTCTTAATACATACTGGACACTCAGCATCTGCAAAATATTTAAGCCAAATATAAACTTATTTTTCAACTACATATATTATATTCCACATATTTTTTCTCTTTTTTATAGCAATATAAAAAGCTGTTATAAAAGGATTTAAATTAGATAATTTATTTATATATGTAAATAATATAGAATACTTTCGGTGTATTTTTTTCATAAAAAATACGACAGAAATCTGCTCTTTTTGTGTGTTTTGCTCTTGTTGTAGATTTGTGTTAGTAGTTGTGCTATGTACGTATGCAAAGCAGAATGCTGGCAGAGCCCTTAGGGCAATGTAGGATTGCCAGATACCAAAAGTCAAATAACTGGACATTTGAAAAAATTCACCTGGATTTTGAAAATATAACTGGACAATTTAAAAATACATTTATAGTTAAAAAAAAGTTGAGTGGTGATACTTATTGAAAATATTTTTTTTGGTTGTAAGTTGTTAGTGCTGTACAGAGTTAGGGAAAAAATTAAACATTTGCAAGAAACATATTTTTTTTCACATAGTTCACGTTGATTTTTTCAATATTTTTGAAACACAATTTTTGGTGTTCGTACGAATGTAAAATATTTCGGAAGCAACCTTTAAAGAGAGATGAAAATAAAACAAGATTTTTAAATATTCGTGTGAATTGGGCTTTAAATTTTATTAATTGACTGAAAATATGCAATAGACAAAACAACTATTTTTCAATATAAAAGAAATTATTTTTTAACTGGACAATCACAATGGACCCAATTGCACACAAACTGTCCATTTTATTAAGATTTTTACGTGTTCGCTACCAATATAAAAGTACAGTCAAATCCCGATAATTCGTAAACGCAAGGGACCGGCCATTTTTTTACGAATTATAGCGTTTTCGATTTAGCGGGGTTTCGATTAAACATGGTTAAAATTTATTATATACGAATTAACGGGGTTTTTCAATTTATGTACTAAAACGATAAAAAAAACATAAATAACAATTGTTAAAAATAAAATACAAAATTTGTTGTTTTTGTAACACTGATAGAGTTTTATGCTTGCGCTTTGGCATTTTTCTTTATTATTCATTAACAAACTGATCTTACGAAAAAAAATAAACATACACAACCGCAAAAGCATAAAGCCACGCAAAAAAATGGTTGTAAACAAAACATCATTTTACCCATTTTTGTGTTGTTTTTACTACGAATTATAAGTAGTAGTTAGCAAACAATTACGAGTTATAAGAGGTAAAGATTTTATTTGAAAAAAAAAATACGAATTAACGAGGGGAACAAAATGTATGGAAATTTTACGAATTAACAAGATTTTTTCAAGGGACCGACAGTTTATTACGAGTTATCGGGAATTACGATTTATCGTGGTGCGAATTATCGGGATTTGACTGTATATGTAAGCAAGAACATTGGCAATTGACGTTGCGGCACTGCCGGCGTTATTGTTTGTATCAAGACACAAAAAATTTCTCGTGTGTTCGCAGTGTTAACGCTCTGTTTCCCTGATTCACCATTACCATACTAGAAGTGGACATAGAATATCCATCTACACTACACGATTGTAATAATGATTTTCCATTTTGTGCAGAAAACAAACAAAAAATATTAAAACCTGAACTAATTTAAATTAATTACTCATTTAAATCATGAAAGAAAATACATGTATGGATATGTGCCCCTAATTATGAAAGTAGTCTAACCCCTAGTTTTTAACTTAAAAATTAAGAACGTAATTAGCTAATTTTTATTTAAAATTAACTTGTAATTAAATACGATTTCATTTTTTCAGTGGTTAATTAGTTATTATTAAATTACGTTGAAAGTACGGTAGCACTCAAAAATTTCCAAATATTATGGAAAGCTTTCCAAAGAATAGCTGTTTCATATAAACAAAAAAGTTAGGTTATCAAAATGCAAAAAATTAATATCAACCCAACCACACACGCATAAAGACATTTGGTGCGCTCATAAAACTTAAATACTACTTAATTACACAAGATTGGGCATTTAATTATTAGTTAATTATGCACTCAAAAACACAATTTCGTATTTAATTAGAACTTAGTAGACTGCACTTGAACAAATCAAAAAGTATTTTTATATTATGAAGCACATTAATTTAGAGTTACACTAACTAGATTCGATTTATATAAATTTATTTAATAATTTAAGTTTAAAATTTTTTAAACGCTCTAATAATCCCAAATTAATATTTTACTTATTAAGTAAAATATTTTTTTTTATTAAAAATACATTGAAATTGATTATTGAGGGGTTTAGCTGGATCCTATGCGCATTTCACTATTGCTAATGCAGATCATCAGGAAACCTTTACCCAAAGATTCTTAGAACAACTAGAGTTATTATGTAATAAACTTTCATTTAAACAAATGAGAAGCTTAAAACAAATAACAAAGTTGAAACAAGAACTCAATAATCAACATGTTTTTTATTTTCGTACTTTACCATTAATACATTGGCTGACTTTTTTTCAGCCTTAAATTGTATTTGTAAGAGTATGTAAAAAGAAAATAAATGTAAATAACAACAGCAGTTATTTAAGAATAGAGTGTTGCCACACAAGTATTTTTTTGACCGGGTGCAGTCAAGTTAACAATTAGTGTTTTTTTATGGGAATTGTTACAATTTAAGTTTAAAATTTTTTAAACGCTCTAATAATCCCAAATTAATATTTTACATATTAAGTAAAATATTTTTTTATTAAAAATAAAATTTATTATTGAGGGGTTTAGCTGGATCCTATGCGCATTTCAGTGTTGCTAATGCAGATCATCAGGGAACCTTTATCCAAAGATTCTTAGAACAACTAGAGTTATTATGTTATAAACTTTCATTTAAACAAATGAGAAGCTTAAAACAAATAACAAAGTTGAAAAGGATCCAGCTAAACTCCTCAATAATAAATTTCTATGTATTTTTAATAAAAAAAATATTTTACTTAATAAGTAAAATATTAATTTGGGATTATTAGAGCATTTAAAATATTTTAAACTTAAATTGTAACAATTCCCATAAAAAAACACTAATTATTAACTTGACTGCACCCGGTCAAAAAAATACTTGTGTGGCAACACTCTATTCTTAAATAGCTGTTGTTGTTATTTACATTTATTTTCTTTTTACATACTCTTTTAAATATAAATAAAGTAAGATAATAAAAAACAAGTTGATTATTGAGTTCTGGTTTCAACTTTGTTATTTGTTTTAAGCTTCCCATTTGTTTAAATGAAAGCTTATAACGTAATAACTCTAGTTGTTCTAAGAATCTTTGGATAATGGTTCCTTGATGATCTGCATTAGCAACAGTGAAATGCGCATAGGATCCAACTAAACCCCTCAATAATCAATTTCAGTGTATTTTTAATAAAAAAAATATTTTACTTAATAAGTAAAATATTAATTTGAAATTATTAGAGCGTTTAAAAAATTTTAAACTTACGTAATTCTAACAATTCCCATAAAAAAAACACTAATTATTAACTTGACTGCACCCGGTCAAAAAAATACTTGTGTGGCAACACTCTATTCTTAAATAACTGCTGTTGTTATTTACATTTATTTTCTTTTTATATACTCTTACAAATACAATTTGAAGCTGAAAAAAAGTCAGCCAATGTATTAATGGTAAAGTAAAAAAATAAAAAACATGTTGATTATTGAGTTCTTGTTTCAACTTTGTTCTTTGTTTTAAGCTTCTCATTTGTTTCAATGAAAGTTTATAACATAATAACTCTAGTTGTTCTAATAATCTTTGGGTAAAGGTTCCCTGATGATCTGCATTAGCAACAGTGAAATGCGCATAGGATCCAGCTAAACCCCTCAATAATCAATTTTAATGTATTTTTAATTAAAAAAATATTTTACTTAATAAGTAAAATATTAATTTGGGATTATTAGAGCGTTTAAAAAATATTAAACTTAAATTGTAACAATTCCCATAAAAAAACACTATTTATTTAATAATGTTTAAATATTTATTAAAGTTTTAAAATATTTATATGATATTCCGAAGCAAAAATGCACATGAAAACTTCAACAATATCTTCAAAAAGTACCAACTTTAAAGAACATATACAGAACTACTAAATTTAATCAATAAAATTGGTTGAAAAACTTAATTGTCTTAATTCAGCTGTGTGAAAGACAGAAGTAGTATTACAGTCTCTTTCTGCAATTCTCTCCGTTCGCATTTAGATAAACAGGCTCTTAAAATGTTATCAAATAAGTTTATCCAAAATATGGACGTCAGAAAAAGTACAATTGTATCATGCTTTCATCCGTGCTTCTGATATAAATAAAACCACTCAATAATCAATTTCAATGTATTTTTAATAAAAAAAAAATATTTTACTTACTAAGGCCCAATAATCGACTTCTCAATTAAGTGTCATTAAGCTAATAGCCACTTAATTTTAAGTTGCACTTAATTGCAGTTTCATTTTTTCAGTCGTAAAATCAAATGGTCACTTGAATACTATGAAAGTGTGGTAGCACTGTGAAATGTTGATAGTTCTAAAGGAAAACAGATGTTTAATGTAAATAAGAAAGTTAGGTTATCGACATGTAGAAAATTAAAACTGCATAAAAACACATTCTATGAAACCAAAAGAGCATCAGAACGCATTTTTCTATTTATTTATTCCATGATATGATACTATGCATTGTATATGTTATATATTTATGAAAATTAAACGAAATTTTATTTAATACGACCACATGATGTTCATGTACATGTTTTCAATAAACACACACAAGCACAATAACATATGGTATGCTCGTAAGACTTGAGTGTGATTTAAATAGACAAGGTAGGGCATTTAAATGGCTCTCAACTTTATACTGAAAAAATGAATTCGGTACTTAAGAGACACTTAAAGATAAATGACACATAATTGAGAAGTCAATTATTGGGCCTAAGTGAAATAATAATTTAGTGCGTTAAAAAATTTTAAACTTAAACTGTAAAAATTTCCATAAATAAACACTAATTATTAACTTGTCTGCACCCGGCCAAAAAAATACTTGTGTGGCAACACAGTATTCTTGAACAGCTATTCTGTTATTTACATTTATTTTCTTTTTACATACTCTTACAAATACAATTTGAAGCGGAAAAAAATTCAGCCAATGTAGCAATTGTAAAGTAAGAAAATAAAGAACATGTTGATTATTGAGTTCTTGCTTCAACTTTGCTATTTGTTGTTGAGCTTCTCATTTGTTTAAGTGAAAGTATTTAACATAAACATAACATAGCAACAGTGAAATGCGCATAGGATACAACTAAACCCCTCAATAATCAATTTCAGTGTATTTTTAATAAAAAAATATTTTACTTAATAAGTAAAATATTAATTTGAAATTATTAGAGCGTTTAAAAAATTTTAAACTTACGTAATTCTAACAATTCCCATAAAAAAAACACTAATTATTAACTTGACTGCACCCGGTCAAAAAAATACTTGTGTGGCAACACTCTATTCTTAAATAACTGCTGTTGTTATTTACATTTATTTTCTTTTTACATACTCTTACAAATACAATTTGAAGCTGAAAAAAAGTCAGCCAATGTATTAATGGTAAAGTAAAAAAATAAAAAACATGTTGATTATTGAGTTCTTGTTTCAACTTTGTTCTTTGTTTTAAGCTTCTCATTTGTTTCAATGAAAGTTTATAACATAATAACTCTAGTTGTTCTAATAATCTTTGGGTAAAGGTTCCCTGATGATCTGCATTAGCAACAGTGAAATGCGCATAGGATCCAGCTAAACCCCTCAATAATCAATTTTAATGTATTTTTAATTAAAAAAATATTTTACTTAATAAGTAAAATATTAATTTGGGATTATTAGAGCGTTTAAAAAATATTAAACTTAAATTGTAACAATTCCCATAAAAAAACACTATTTATTTAATAATGTTTAAATATTTATTAAAGTTTTAAAATATTTATATGATATTCCGAAGCAAAAATGCACATGAAAACTTCAACAATATCTTCAAAAAGTACCAACTTTAAAGAACATATACAGAACTACTAAATTTAATCAATAAAATTGGTTGAAAAACTTAATTGTCTTAATTCAGCTGTGTGAAAGACAGAAGTAGTATTACAGTCTCTTTCTGCAATTCTCTCCGTTCGCATTTAGATAAACAGGCTCTTAAAATGTTATCAAATAAGTTTATCCAAAATATGGACGTCAGAAAAAGTACAATTGTATCATGCTTTCATCCGTGCTTCTGATATAAATAAAACCACTCAATAATCAATTTCAATGTATTTTTAATAAAAAAAAAATATTTTACTTACTAAGGCCCAATAATCGACTTCTCAATTAAGTGTCATTAAGCTAATAGCCACTTAATTTTAAGTTGCACTTAATTGCAGTTTCATTTTTTCAGTCGTAAAATCAAATGGTCACTTGAATACTATGAAAGTGTGGTAGCACTGTGAAATGTTGATAGTTCTAAAAGAAAACAGATGTTTAATGTAAATAAGAAAGTTAGGTTATCGACATGTAGAAAATTAAAACTGCATAAAAACACATTCTATGAAACCAAAAGAGCATCAGAACGCATTTTTCTATTTATTTATTCCATGATATGATACTATGCATTGTATATGTTATATATTTATGAAAATTAAACGAAATTTTATTTAATACGACCACATGATGTTCATGTACATGTTTTCAATAAACACACACAAGCACAATAACATATGGTATGCTCGTAAGACTTGAGTGTGATTTAAATAGACAAGGTAGGGCATTTAAATGGCTCTCAACTTTATACTGAAAAAATGAATTCGGTACTTAAGAGACACTTAAAGATAAATGACACATAATTGAGAAGTCAATTATTGGGCCTAAGTGAAATAATAATTTAGTGCGTTAAAAAATTTTAAACTTAAACTGTAAAAATTTCCATAAATAAACACTAATTATTAACTTGTCTGCACCCGGCCAAAAAAATACTTGTGTGGCAACACTGTATTCTTGAACAGCTATTCTGTTATTTACATTTATTTTCTTTTTACATACTCTTACAAATACAATTTGAAGCGGAAAAAAATTCAGCCAATGTAGCAATTGTAAAGTAAGAAAATAAAGAACATGTTGATTATTGAGTTCTTGCTTCAACTTTGCTATTTGTTGTTGAGCTTCTCATTTGTTTAAGTGAAAGTATTTAACATAATAACTCTAGTTGTTCTAAGAAACTTTGGGTAAAGGTTCCCTGATGATCTGAATTAGCAATAGTGAAATGCGCATAGGATCCAGCTAAACCCCTCAATAATCAATTTCAATGTATTTTTAATAAACAAATATTTTACTTACTAAGTAAAATAATAATTTGGGTTTATTATTGCGGTGAAAACTTTTAAACTTAAATTGTAACAATTCCCATAAAAAACACTAAATAAAATTTTTTTGCAACTTTTTGCTAGTAAATGGTTCATTTTCTTTTTAGTATTTGGCAGAGTAATTTTGTAAATTTCTTCCTTAATCGCTCATTAGAAATTTCTGCTAGGAAAGTAAATGAATACAATTTATATCATTCTTTATGAAATAAACGCAAAAAATACATGTGTATGAATTCAAATGATTTTATTTCTCTTCAACAATTTGCATAAATATATTAAAACACAGAAATACTACATTACATTCTTTCCAGATGCGACACAATATTAAACGTGGTGATTATGCTTTACTTAATGGTAAGGACGTGAGTTTTTTAGAGTCCTTAATTGGCTCCACAAATGTATTGAAAGAGGGAGATGATGATATACAAGGTTATAATGTAGATTTTCTTCGAAGTGTTCGTGGTAACAGCAAACTGGTACTTAAACCCGGCTCATCACAAGAAGTTTGTGAAGTTTTAAGATACTGTAACAAAAGACGCTTGGCCGTTTGTCCTCAAGGCGGCAATACAGGCTTAGTGGGTGGATCAGTGCCAGTATGTGATGAAATTGTTCTTTCATTGGCACGTCTTAACAAAATTATTAATATAGACAATATAGCGGGAATAATAGCTTGCGAATCTGGATGTATATTGGAAAATCTAGATGCTAGAGCCAGAGAAACTGGTCTAGTGATGCCAATTGATTTGGGAGCAAAATCGAGTTGCCATATTGGTGGTAATGTTTCTACAAACGCAGGTGGATTACGTGTCATTCGCTATGGCAATTTACACGGTTCTGTATTGGGTGTGGAAGTTGTGAGTAAAATTTTCTAAATAACTACATATATACATGCTTATATTCAACATATTTTTTCTATCAAAGGTATTGGCTAACGGGAATTTATTAGACCTTATGTCAAATTTTAAAAAAGACAACACTGGCTACCACTTAAAGCATTTGTTTATTGGTTCTGAGGGCACATTGGGAGTATTAACTAAATTAGCTTTGTTGTGTCCACCTGTTCCAGAATCTGTAAATTTGTCATTCTTAGGTACATAACTATAAAAACTTATTATTCTTTTTAATCTTACTATTTTTAATTGGTTTGCAGCATTGAACTCATTCGATGACCTTCTAGTGACTTTCAACTACGCAAAACGTCATTTGGGTGAAATTTTGTCCTCTTGTGAAATGATTGATGCAAAATCTTTAGCTGCCACGTGTGATAATTTCAATTTGAGGTAGTTATAAGTCTGCAGATATATATGTGTTTAATTGTTATGTAAAGCTATTTCTTGTATATTTCAAGATCTCCGATAGAGGGCTTTCCATTTTACATGCTGATCGAAACATCTGGTAGCAAAGCCGATCATGACATGGAAAAACTTAACAATTTCCTACAATACGTAATGGAAAATGGTTCGGTTATCGATGGTATCTGTACCAATGAAGCAAGTAAAATGCAACAGTTGTGGAAGTTGCGTGAATTTATTTCCACGGCATTGACTAGAGATGGCTTTTGTTTTAAATATGATGTATCGCTTCCGCTACGATCTTTCTATGAGATAGTCAATGTTCTTGAAAAGCGTGTAGGTCATATGGCGAAAAGAGTTTGTGGTTATGGTCATCTGGGAGATTCAAACCTTCATCTCAATGTTTCCTGTGAGGAATACTCAGACGAACTGTATGAAAAGCTCGAACCTTATGTTTATGAGTACACAGCACAATTAAAGGGCAGTATAAGTGCCGAACATGGCATAGGTTTTCTAAAAAGAAATTATTTAAAATATTCGAAAAGTCCTGAAGCAATAGAAATGATGGAAAGGATGAAACAAATGTTAGATCCAAATTATATATTAAATCCCTACAAAGTTTTGAATTAAAGATTAAAATATATTATGACCATTTTACAGTTGGTGTTCGACAAAGATCGCAACATTTATTATTTTTTTCATAAAAGTTAGAATAAAGCAATGATTTTATGAATACTACAAGAACATTAAATAAATAAAGAAGACGTTTAACTTATGTTTATTTATTTCTATCAGAAACTGAAATTAATTTAAACTACTTTGAACTTACATATCGTCCCTACCACGTCAAACTATCCAATATGGAAATTTGAACTTTCCAGAAGAGCGCGAAGGCCCGTCAATTATGAATTTAAAACCATCGGCTTAAAATATTTCTTATTGAGTTATCTATCGTCAGTGTAAATTCCAGCATTTTGAAACGAGGCATATCGGTAAAAATAGGGTACCAAGACAACGAATCTAAAAAACCACTTTTGCATATTGGATAGTTTGACGTGGTAGGGACGATATGGTCGTCGAGATTACAAAAGCACGTATCATCAAAAAATTCAAAATAGTGGCTTTCATTGATTATGATGTAATTAACGAAAATACATCTTTCCCTAAAATTTTACTCACATACATTCAATTGTCATTGGCAATAGGCGCACAGCAGTGTGTCAGGCCAAGTTCCGGCCAATGCACGCAGTGTGTATATTTACAGGAAGCCATTCGAGCTGTTTTTAACCCCCTCATAACTTTGTTCCTCGCAATCGTTAAACTATATAATTTAAATCATAATTAGAATTAAATCATGTTACAATGAAAGGTTCCGGAGATATAGAGGTGCAAAAAGTGCATATTTTAAGATACTCGCTGACCTACTGACTCACTCATCAATATTATGAAGCACTTCTGCTATAGCTAGAGATCAGAAATTTGGTACACAAGTAGATCTAGGTGAGCGATGAACGAAAAAAATCTGGAAACCCGAACATTTTAACCAGGTAGCGGGGCTACGCCCATAAAAATTAAAATTTGTGCTAGTGAGGGGAAATTTGGTACAGAGCTAGGTCTAGGTGATAAGTAAACTAAAAATTTGAAAACCTGGAAATTTTAGCCAGTAGGCTATAAAGGTAAGAATTAAAAAAGCAAATGTAAGGCGCCTAATGGAAGCTATTTTATTGAAATTCGGCATATATATTGCGAAAATGCGAGGCCATAAATTTTTAATTAAAAAAGTGGGCATTGACACGCCCATACAATATAAATCTCATTTTCATGTACTACGGTTCAGCATATGTAGATATGCTATGTCTTTTGGTATATTATCTATTTGCAACGAAACTTGACACGAAATCATCAGTAGACTTTAACCACAAATTTTAAACAGTCACAAACCTCTTACTTTATGCATAGACTTTCAAAAAAGTATGTAGAAAAATAAAATAAGTTCAGCTGGATATAAATTATTTGCTGGATTTTGTATCAGTTCCAAAGCCTACTAAGTTTATTTTTTCTTTTGTGATTTTCAAAAGTATTATTATTTTATGAATTTTCATATAGTTTTTGAAAGTCTATGCATAAAGTAACAGGTTTGTGACTGTTTAAAATTTGTGATTAAAGTCTACTGATGATTTGGTTCAAGCGCCAATGAAATACGTATATGACATGCTAAACTACCAACAAATAAATTTCAATTATTTTGTGTACACTTCTGACAATATGTCGGATGGTGGATTTTCTTTAAAGTTCAATTAATGTTTTATTTTTCATTTAGCCTTCTAAATACTTTTATTGTTATCCAATGGATTTCTAATTGTATAAGGATGTACACAAAAACTGAGTTCACCTGGATATAAATTATTTGCTGGGTTTTGTATCAGTTTCAAAGACTACTAAGCTTATTTTTTCTTTTGTTATTTTCAAAAGTATTATTATTTTATGAATTCTCATATAGTTTTTGAAAGTCTATGCATAAAGTAAGAGGTTTGTGACTGTTTAAAATTTGTGGTTAAAGTCTACTGATGATTTGGTTCAAGCGCCAATGAAATACGTATATAGACATGCTAAACTACCAACAAATAGATTTCAATTATTTTGTGTACACTTCTGACAATATGTCGGATGGTGGATTTTCTTTAAAGTTCAATTAATGTTTTATTTTTCATTTAGCCTTGTAAATACTTTTATTGTTATCCAATGGATTTCTAATTGTATAAGGATATAGAAAAAAAATGAGTTCACCTGGATATAAATTATTTGCTGGGTTTTGTATCAGTTTCAAAGACTACTAAGCTTATTTTTTCTTTTGTGATTTTCAAAAGTATTATTATTTTATGAATTCTCATATAGTTTTTGAAAGTCTATGCATAAAGTAAGAGGTTTGTGACTGTTTAAAATTTGTGGTTAAAGTCTACTGATGATTTGGTTCAAGCGCCAATGAAATACGTATATAGACATGCTAAACTACCAGCAAATAAATTTCAATTATTTTGTGAAAACTTTAAAATTTTAAAAACTTCCGATATATCCAGAAAATATATCATATCTTCTAAGCGGAGGAACCGATTTTTTTAAAACATAGCTAAAACACTTTCAATTAAGTCACCTTTCAAACAAAAAAAAAAAAAAACTAAACAAAAATCGGGCCAGCCGTTTGGTCTGTACGTGGATTCGTAGAGATACACAGACACACACCACAAACTTATAATACCACTTTTTGTGTCGGGGGTTGAAAATTGTTATTATAGAAAACTTTTCCAAAAAGTAATCAGATCCTCACAAAAACATAAATATGAAAAAAGTCCAAATTCCTATCCAAAATTTCGGCCATTAAATGTAGTGAGATATAAATTTTGAGCAAGTTCTTGTTAGACACAATACCTAACACAGAAATATGCAATGCACTATATAAATTTATAATCGTAAGGTTGTGAACAAAATTTTGGATAGGAACTTGGCCTTTTTCATATTTATGTATTTTGTGAGGATATATAATTTTGAAACAACTATGACTAGCATGATGCAAGAAACGATAAGAATGCAGAATACTCTGCTTCAAGCATTAATTAACTAGCCATGAACACGTTAAAAATATGTTTCTGGAACGCAAACGGCATTCGCCAACATAAAAATTAACTTGAGCACTTCCTTACGGAAAAAAATATTGATTAAATGTTGGTTTCTGAGACTCATTTGACTTTTAGAAGCCTCTTTAAAATGAATGAGTCAAGACTCAAGCACTATATTCTTGACAACATTTGTTCAGAACATCTACAAGCAACATATGCACTGCACCGAAAATTTTTGTACAAATTTCGTGATATCTTCAATTTTCTACGCTGCCAGATTCGCAATTACTGTGGATCAATACAAGGATAACTAGAAATCTCTTGGCCCATGTTTCGTAGCAGCTGGCGACTATAATGCAAAGCATACTTTCTTGGGTTCGCGTCTTATCACTCCCAGAAGTCGAGCGTTGTTCAACACAATTTCAAAAATTGGCTTGGACGTCATTTTGAGTAGGGATCCCACTTACTGGCCTACTGACATACATAAAATTCTGGATGTTATAGATTTTGGCGTCATGAAAAATATTGCTAGGGAAGTAGTTCACATTGAAGCTTCCCAAGATCTCTCGTCCGACCACTCTCCCACGATTGGTACAATATGTAGCACACTGAGAAGTGCTTTACTTCACTCATATGTGAAGATGATTAGTCGTGTTAATTGGCTGCGTTTTAAAAATATCTTAGTACTCAGTGCACGGAAAACATTACGCTAAGAACACCCGAAGATATTGAACTTAACATTGCCAACCTTAACAAAATAATTACACAGGCTGCTGAACATGCTACTACCTCCCATTTGCAGACTGTGTGTAATAGAATTCATTCCAGGGATATTGAACGTCTCGTATGTAAAAAAATCAGAGCCAGAACTGAATGGCAATAGCACAGATCACCTCAACATAAATTCAAATTTAAAGAGTGTACTAAATGACTCCAAGAGTTGCTTGCATCTAAAAAAACTGCATTTCTTAAAAATTATCTGGAAGGTATTGATGTCACACCATCGTCTAATTACTCTTTGTGGCACGCTGCTAAACAACCTAAAACACCCGTTGAGTTTAAGCAACCTATGCGTACATTTACCAGAGGTTGGGCAAGAAGCGATACTGAAAAAGGTAACATATTTTCTGAGCATTTAAAATCAGTATTTACCCCAAAACACATATACTGGTGCTGTTGATTTGCCGAGTGTAATTGCTCTGCTCCTTGACCCATAAAGTTTAAGACGCGAGATGTACAAAAACTAATTGCGGAGCTTAATCCGAAGAAAGCTCCAGGTATTGATGGAATTAGTAACAAGATGCTGATGAACTTGCCTCATAATACAATAAGAATCCTGCTATTTATTTATAATGTCATCTTACGAATGCAGTATTTTCCACATAACTGGAAACTTGCCAAGATAATAATGATTCCGAAGCCGGGCAAAGATCTTACCAAGGCTGAGTCATATATGCCTATAAGCTTAATATAAACAATCCCAATGCTTTTCAAAAAGCTGCTCATGACAAAATTTTCCAAAATTTTAGCTGATAATGGGTGCATTTCGGACCATAAATTTGGCTTTAGAGATCAACATAGCACTATTGAGCAAACACATAAATTGGTTTAAGTTATAAGGATGACATTTGAAGAAAAGAAGTATTGTTCTGCCCTTTTTGTTGATGTTTCTCAGGCATTTGATAAAGTATGGCACGAAAGCCTATTTTTTTAAATTGAAGACATATCTGCCAATAAACACACAAAAACTTTTGGAAAGTTATATTATTGGTAGGAAATTCACTGTTCTGGAAAGAGACTTCAAGAGTTTGGCCGGATCTATATCTTCCGGTGTACCACAGGGTAGTATTCTAGGGCCAGTCTTGTATTTAATTTATACTTGTGATATGCCTGTGAACATTAATATCCACACCTCTACATTTGCCGATGATACAGCCTGTACACATAGAAAAAAACAGCTTAAAATCAATAAACACCATATTATTTTAATTAATTAATAAGAAACATTAACGAAAGTCTAGTCATGTTGAAATTTCTTATTTCAATGTGGAAAAATATTAATTTTAAATATTAATTTATTAATTTTTTTTATTTTTAAGTATTTCAATATACATTTTCTATTATATTGTTAATTATTGAATTAATGTGACGCTTTCGTATTTTTAGTTGCAGCTTTTCCCTGAGTGTATGAGTATGCGCTCAGCCCTTATAAGGCATCCCGAAATCTCCAGGAACATATTACTCAGCTGGAAACATGGTTGAACTTATGGAGAATTAAAGTAAATGAACAAAAGTGTGTTCATATAACGTTTACCCTTAGAAAAGATACTTGTTCCCCCATTCGAATCAACAATCAACATATCCCTCAACATTCACAAGTAAAATACCTTGGTATACACCTTGATCGAAGGCTTACACGGAAACATTATATTGACTCTAAGCTCACTCAAATGAAACTTAAGTTAACTCATAACTACTACTTATGTATTATTTATAACTATCACTAAGTTTATGTCCAACACTGGCCGGGCCTAAATATTATATTTTACGTTTAAAATTTGAATATTTATTGTTAGTTCACATATGAAGATATAATAAATAAAACATGTATTAAAACAAACAAAATACATTTAAAAATAACGAATTTATTCATTATTCAATTTGTCACCTAACAAATATATTCTCATAAATATATAAGGATTTTTGCTTCTCCTGTAAAATTAGTAAAAGTGTTGTTACTTACTTTTGGATTTTTGACGACGATATGTATTAAAAAATAAAATTGGTGCCAGAAAACGAAAGAATATCCAAAAAACCAATTAGGGGGTTATTGATTTTATACTGCTCTGCTTTTATGATAGCTTGAGCATATTTAGAAAATATATCAATGGCAGTTAAAGCCATCAGTTTTGTATAATTCTATGTGCAATGTGTGGAAGGTGTGTTAAAATATGCGTTTTCTTAATATTCGGCTGATTTGATCGACGATCGTATTTACTTTCTCAACAATTTGAATATTTTTCTTAATTGCTAACTGGCTATAGTAGAATTCAATCTAAACACATAAGTCTGGATTGATAATATTTTGCTTTGCCAATATGTTATCCAAGCACTTTAACAAGAATAACGCTAAGTTCAATAAAAATACAATAAGGATGATTTACTGTACTAATTTTAATTTGAAACTTAAATTTAATAATATTAGTCAATTAATAACACTGCAACAAATTTTGCGTCACCGCCGGCGGCCTAAACAATTCCAATGGGAAATGATCTTAATCTTAAATGGCTGGGGAGCCCTTGAATGATTATAATAGTTTACGTTTAAGTTTATATATATATATTCTTTATTATTATTGTATTTACACAGTACATAATAAATGTTTTGTAATACATATTTTTTGGCCTAAAAGGCTTAGTATTACTGTGGATGAAATAAATAAATTTAACAGAACTACCAAGGGTTTTGAAAAGTTAGCTCGAATTTAATTTTTATAGCATCTTTAAAAACAAGACGTATAAATAATATATAAGAATATTTAATGGGATGTAATTGTGCATTATTATTGTTGCAAACAGTCATGTTTAGGTATCTGATGAGGTTACTCAACTCAATCTCAGATAAATCTGAAAGATCGTCTAGAACATGACTGCCTAAAAACTTGTGTCTCGAGAGATGCAAAGCTGGACATTCACAATGAAAGTTGAATATTGCCTCTTCTTAACTTAACAGCTTCAGCGGAACTCATTATAGGACAGACCTATCCTACTATCATGTCTGCCAGCCTTGTAGTGCCACGTCAAGACTGCGTTGTCCTATAGCGACAATTCGTGATTATTCAACCAAGGAAGTATAAATTTCTGTTCCTTGGTCTTTGTAGGTGTTGTATTCTTCACCAAAAAAACTTCTTTATTTTATTTTACTTCAAGTATCTTTCATTTTCTACTATCTTAAAACTACTACTACTATAAAACTTCATTTTGTTATATACATGTAATTTAGGAAACGTTTGGAAGTATTATTACGGTAACCACGCAACACCTCCCCGTTTTAGTATTTAACTTGGTGTATAACAAATCGCTGGGCGCCGTTGTCGTTGAGATTTTCTGGGAGTTGTAGTGGGTTCTAATTCTGCGAATGCGGTACTTGTCGAAGGTAGTTCTACTACAGCATTTATATCTGAAGAATTACTAAGAGTTGTGGCATTGGTGGCTTGAACATGTTTCTGCAAATCCAGATTTTCGTAAACATCTATGGCCATACACCAATCTCTTTCCTCGCTTATGTTGTCGTCCTCGTTATATCGTTTTCTTAACTGGTTTATATATGCCCGAATTAATTTGCCATTATTTAATAAAACGTTATTTTTTTTTTGTTTGTTATTTCTTGTCGGCTTCAAAAGATCTAACGTTACAACGCATTTTTCTGCCTTATAAAACTTCGGCGGGTGACTTCTTATCGGGCGTATTTGGGTTTGCTGTGAATCGATAATTTTGTAAAAACGTGTTTAATATTTCGCATACTGTACCTTCTCCTTTTGATTTTGCAAGCATCCATTTGAAAGTATCTACGAACCTTTCGGCTTGCTTATAAGACATTGGATAATAAGGGCTAGAACAAATGTGCTTAATTCCATTTTGTTCCATAAACTCTTCGCAAAGAATCTTAATTGTTTCTTGAGTAGTTATCGTTTTTTTTGCAATTATTTCAGGCCATTTAGAAAGTGCGTGAACTATCACCAGAAAATATTGCCCTTCGATTAAACCAGCGTAATCTATGTGCAGACGTTGCCATGGTTCTAAAGGCTTGGCCAAGGATGAAGTATCGTTTTCGTTGGCATTTTAGCGACCGATGCACAGCTGTGGCAGCTTTGAACCAAATTTTTTATTTCCTCATCTATATTCGACAAATAAACGTAGCTTCTAACGATTGCCTTCGACTTTTCTATTCCTGGATAGCCACGGTGAATTTGTTGAAGCACATTGTTACGATATATGGAGAGTATAACCTACTATAATAATTTTTGTCGGATCATAATGGGTTAAGAGTAACTTCGAGGAGAGGATTTCTTTCAATTTTAGGAACGATTTTTTATGAGCTTGAGTCCATTGCCATTTTACACCTGATTTAAGTAATTCATCAAAAGGACCCGTTAGAGCTCGCATCTGGGTAACGAATTTGCCGTAAAAGTTTTTAGCTCCAAGGAATGAACGTAGTTCTGTAATATTTGTTGATTCAGGCATTCTTTGAATGGCGATATCCGGTATGGATCAGGTTGCAAGCCCCGTTTATTTATTACGTACCCTAGGTAACGTATTTCGTTTGCAAAAAATTTACATTTTTCAAACTTTATTTTAGAACCGTAATATTTTATACGACGCAAAACTTCATGTAAATTTTTGTTATGTTCGGTTTCATCTTTTCCTGATACAAAAATGTCATCAAATGCTAAAATATGGCAGGGAATGTTTTTACGCCAAATACCATACGATTGTACCTAAACAGGTCCATGTGAGTGTTTATTGTAAGTAGATATTTAGACTCGTCATCGACTTGTCGGACAGATCTATGTAACTGAAACATTGTGAATTTGCTATTTTTTAAAATATATCTTCAGACAAGGGAAGTGGATACTGATGAGGTTCTAAGGCATTATTTAGTCCTGTAGAAAAATCTGCGCATATTCTGACAGCTCCGTTTGATTTGCGAATAACAACGATAGGTACAGCCCACTCAGAGTAATTTATTGTGAAATTACACCAATTTATTGTAACAGGACGCTTTGGACGAAAAACAGGTTATTGATTTAGTTTGATTGTCAAATGCACTTTCGGTTTTGTACACAACCCTAAGGTTTCTTCGAGCACGCATGGAAATTAAGATTTTAGAAATTCTAATTTTTCATTTAGATCGAACGAAATTTCTCCTAAGTCAAATACAACAGTATTACAGATCTTGTCAATGGTCATTTCGTTTAACTTTAGAGCTTGGATCCAATAAAGTCCTAACACATATAAATCGTTAAGTGGTGTAACGTAACAAGTTACTGTGGCGAGTCTATCACGAAATTTTAAGTCACATTCAAATTGTGATGATAAAGCTAATTTTCCTGTTGCGCTTCTGGCTGTGTCTTTTACCTGAGTAGAATTATTTACACGAAATTTCTTAAAAGTGTTTTCTGAAATTATGGATATATCAGAAGCGGTATCTAACTGAAGTTTGACACATTTATTATTAACTTCAACACAAATATATTTTCTTTGCGTGTCAATCTTCTTAACAGCGAAAATGCTTTTTGTTTCAAAGTTGCTTTTTATAAAAACTCTTTTGTTTTGCATTATTTTCCTTGACGATCTTTTTATTTTTAGACACATTGTAATAGCCTTCTTTGTGACCACACACGTTGCACTGTTCACATTTATGCTTCTTGTATGAACAATCGTTTGCAAAGTGCATACCACCACAAAACCAACATGGGTATTTTGGAATTGATTTTGTTTTTTTATTTGTGTGAACTTGTTTTACAAGCGCCTCCGACTTAGGTTTTTCTATAAGCACTGTGTTCCTTTTAAGATTGATCATACGCTCGACACTCTGTAGAAAGTAGCTCTAATGTAATTTTATCGCTCTCAGTCTCTAACTTATTCAACATTTTTGTGCGAATGTCATATTCTGTGGTTGATTTTAATCCCATAATGAATATTAAACACTTGAACTGATCTAGTGTCAGATCTTTCAATTTAAAAAATTCACGTTGTCCGTTAACCATACCC
This sequence comes from Tachina grossa, assembly GCA_949987645.1. Taxonomy (NCBI): domain Eukaryota; kingdom Metazoa; phylum Arthropoda; class Insecta; order Diptera; family Tachinidae; genus Tachina; species Tachina grossa. Next base: position 46,097,616 of record OX465277.1, read on the forward strand.
GCTTGCGTAATAAAGTCAATGGATGTTTCCTTTGTAATTTGCAGACAATTATACCTCAAACAGGGAACAGGAACAGGAAAGTTTGAACACCAAACAAAGTGGTAAGTTTTTCTACAGTTTCTTTAAATGTAAAATCACGAGAATATTTGGGAAAAATATAATTTATATATTTGCTGTGTTACACTGGGCTGAGCTTTCTAAGTAACAACCGAACCTTTGCTTCATCGTCTAGCTTATCAGCATCTACACGGAACAAGTCCTCGTACCTTGAGTACCACATGTCGAATGTGAAGTTATGTTCATAATGATGAAATTCTGTGATGTTTCATGCAAGTGCCTCAATCAAAAATTCTGCACCTATTGGTTGCTTCCGAGATATATGGAGCCAACTTCTTCATCTTCTCTTGCATTGCCAAATGATCCTGGTGCTGTTGATCTTTTAATTCTTTTAAAAGTAATGTTACTGCAGCTTCCATAGTTGTAGAGCAGATTTATATATATATATATTTTTTTTTTTGTATTATTGTAAACTATTTTACAAACACAATAAATATATATTAATTGATAATGCGATATCTTTTTGTTTGCACTTATCAACTTTTCTTTTAATTCTTGCACTCAACTTTTTTCTCCTCGTCGCCAATGTTGTATTCTTCACCAAAAAAAATTCTTAATATAGAAACAAATGAAGTTCGAAAAATAATAATTAAACTAACTAAAAATTAATAGTCATTGTCTTGTGGCAAAAATTAAATAAAAATATGCTTAAGAGTAACAAACCAAAAAAGTTGGTCTTAAGTAGAACAAAAATAAGCACATTAACTAACATGTGTACAATTAGTAAAAGAATAAACGACAATAGTAAGACTGTTGTAAATATAGAGATGGTAAAATTGAGCTTTCATTACAAAAAAGCTTTCAGCAAATTGAAATACGATGAATCAAAACAATTCACATATTCCATTTGCAATAATGCTAAGTATATAAAGCCGAAATCTACATCAACTGTTCTGTTATTTGTTCATTAATAATGCAATTTGGCTTAAAAAGCTATACGAACTTTAGTCTGTTCAAATTATAAATATAGAAACAAATGAAGTCCGAAAAATAATAATTAAATTAACTTCTTTTTTTTATTTTACTTCAAGTATCTTTCATTTTCTTCTATCTTCATACTACTACTACTATAAAACTTCATTTTTTATATACATGTAATTTAAGAAACGCTGGAAAATATTATTAGGGTCACCATGCAACAGTAGGAAATAGTACCAGTTCTGTTCTGTTTGGGTTCACTAAGTGTGAATGGACATACTATCGCCTTTACGTCCCTGAACATCCCTGAAACCATTATTACCACATCGTCGGAGTACGCTACAACTTTAACCCCCAGGCACCCAATCTAAAAAGTATTGTGTTAAGCACAACAAGTCATAGCAAAGGTGCGGTGTCCCTCTGGATGCCCATTTTGACCTCTCGGTATTACCTAATTTCGCAGTGGCTCTAGCATGCTTATTATCCATTTAATGTTTAAATCCTTAACATCAGTATCCCTGAGAGTATTTTTTTCTATATCTAAGAAGGCAGCCTCTATTGTTTGTGCTCCTATGATATCTCTAGGAACCTTACCACTTCATGTAGTGCTATTTCTATGGAACGTATTGACGATCCTAGCAGCAGTTGCCTAATATGACCGTTCATTAGTCCCTCCAACGACAATGAAAGACTGATTGGTCGGAAGTCTTTTGCGTCGTCATAAGTTCTTTTTCCAATTTTCGTAATGAAGACAACCTTGAGTTTTATCCAGTTGGTCGGAAGGTGGCTAGGGGAGAAACAGAGTTTATAGAATTCAAAAGGCCATAGTATGATGGAGCTTTTTGCGCTCCGTAGCAACTATGGTATGATGCCATTTTGACCTGGGGATTTAACTGGTGATAAAATGTCAATTGACCAAGAGATTTTATATACAGATATCATTATCAACAGCGTATTCTTGGCCACTGATGAAGCTGCACGCACTAGGCGTATGTCCGGAAAGTGAGTGTTGAGTATTATGTCTAAGGATTCTGCACAGAAATCTAACTAAGAGCCGTCTGCTCTTTTGCAAAAGTTGCACATGAGTGATTTATAGCCAGGATCTTAGGAAGCCGTACTAAATCTCTGATACTGTCTGTGAACTCAGAGAAATTTCTATATGAGTTATATGGCATTTTTTTATAGCTTTCTTTAAGGTTTTAGCTTTTTGTGTTAGGGTTGCCTCATTTTGTTCTCGTAGCTGGTGTTGAAGGGCTTACGTGCATCTTTGAGCAGAATAGAGAGCTCCGAGTTCCACTATGGATGATACCTTTTGTTATGGGACAGGAGATCTCAAATGCTCTAGTAATATTCCTGTTGGAAATATCCACATTGTGCGCAAGTCATAGTGTTTTCGATCTCTGGTACTCCTTTTAGCTTTTGCTTCAGAGTCCCGTTGAAATTATTACAATCTATTGTCTTTAATTTTTGAAAGCAATATTTTTTTTGTAGTCTGACTTCGAACAGTATTCAATTATGCTCCATAAGAAATCTCTCAAATAGAAAAAATAAAAAAAAAAAATGGGAAAACAGGGGAAATTAATAGTGATACTTACATATGTATTTTTCAAAGGTAAATCAATAATTGTAGACAACAATCATTTCTCACATTCCGTCTCATTAGAATTTACGTTAAATAGCTGATGTTTAAAATGTTTATTGGTAAGTAAGTCTTCAATTTTTTTTTTGGTGCATACTGGGACCAGTTTTATATTTGATTTATACTTGCGATATGCCTGTGAGCAGTAGTATCCATACTTCCACATTTGCCGACTATACAGCCTGCCTTAGTATGCAGAAAACCCTGATGAGGCATCCCGCAAACTCCAGGAACACATTAGCCAGATGGAGCTTTGGTTAAACTTATGGAGAATTAAAGTCAATGAACAAAAGTGTGTCCATATAACGTTCACCCTAAGAAGAGATACTTGCTCCCCCATTCGGATTTACAATCAAGTTGTTTCTCAACATTCACATGTGAAATATCTTGGTATACACCTTGATCGACGACTTACATGGAAACACCACATTGATTCTAAGCTATCACAAATGAAACTTAAATTAACTCAGGTACATTGGCTGATTGGTAGAAATTCAACACTTAGCCTAGACTGCAAACTTTTAATATACAAGTCGATTTTAAAGCCAATATGGTGTTACGGAATTCAACTATGGGGCACTGCTTCAGCTTCAAATGTAGAGAAAATTCAACGAAGGCAAAATAAAATTTTACGCATGATAACATCGGCTCCATGGTACATAAAAAATTCAAATATACATCGCGATTTGAATATGCTACTAGTGACTGAAGAAATTGTAAAATACGCAGGCAAATATCTAAAAAAAACTCGAGTCACATCTTTATCCGCTTGCTCGTAATATTTTGAACTTTACTGGACACATCCGCTTAAAAAAGAGAGATACACGGGCTCTAATATTCAACACTCTAGATGATGAAGCTGCTTGAAAACACTTTTTTCTTTTTGTTGCTTATCACTACTTATGTATTATTAATAACTATCACTAAGCACATTGGTCGGGCCTAATAATTTTTTTTTATAGATTTAAAATTTGAATACTTATTGTTAGTTCATATTTGAAGATACAATAAATAAAAAACATGCATTAAAAAAAAAATAGCTGATGTTAATAACAATCCACAGTGGCGTGAATTAAAAAAAAGTGGTAAAAAGTCCGCAACTTTTCAACTAGCCAACCGATTTCGATAAAACCAACTGTTTTGGAAAGAAAAAGTGTTGAAATTTTTAGAAAGCATATTTTGAGGCACCCTGTTGTAAGACAGGGTAGCTCCAAAGAGCCTCAAAGTGGGAAAGTGCGGGTATCGAAATTCTTTCGGAGCTTGTAACTTTTGTAAATAGGGACCGATTTTAATAATTTTTTCAGCGGGACAATCTACGTTAAGAAATAAAAATAAAACATGCTTAGAGTACCATTTTATCTCTTTCAGTTTCCAAGTTATTTGACTTGAAAAATTTATTTTTTAATTTTTGGCCTTGACTTTTTTTTATTTGTTAGTACATAACTTCTTTATTGGTTGTCAAAAATCAGTTTATTTATTGTTTTTGAAAGATAACTTCATTACAATTCATATGAAAAAAACTTTTTGATATCTCAAAAATTGTAGCAAGGAAAAATTTTGCAATTTGGATTTTTAAAAATTATGAGAAAATTTTGTATATTTTGTGAAAAAAGTATTCTTAATTTTTTTTGGAATATTTTAACAAATATTAAGTATTTGACAAAAACTTTGATAATTTCTGAGAAAGGATACATTAAGAACGGCTGTGAAATAAATTTTGGCAATTTTCGTTGGTGCACCCTACATGCAGCATTGGTCGAAAACAAGCAATTTTTTTTTCAAAAAATCCGATTTTCGGATGTGGCAAAAAAATTTAACAGCCGTTTTTGTAAATTTTTTGATTTTTTATTATAAATAAACTTCTTATAAGTAACCTGTAAGAAACTCTTGACATCCAACACATAAATGTAGGCAGGCGAGAAGATTTTCTAAAAATGCTAAAAATTTTCTAACACAATTTTTCCCAATAAGAAAAAAGTATTATAAAATTATAAATTGGGAATTATTTTAATTTTTATCAATAGTATACATTTAAGTTTAAAATTTTTTAAACGCACAAATAATCCCAAATTTATATTTTACTTATTAAGTAAAATATTTTTCTTTAATTAAAAATACATTGAAATTGATTATTGAGGGGTTTAGCTGGATCCTATGCGCATTTCACTGTTGCTAATGCAGATAATCAGGGAACCTTTACCCAAAGTTTCTTAGAACAACTACAGTTATTATGTTATAAACTTTCATTTAAACAAATGAGAAGCTTAAAACAAATAATAAAGTTGCAACAAGAACTCAATAATCAACATGTTTTTTATTTTCTTTACCATTACTACATTGGCTGACTTTTTTTCAGCTTCAAATTGTAGTTGTAAACGTATGTAAAAAGAAAATAAATGTAAATAACAACAACAGCTATTTAAGAATAGAGTGTTGCCACACAAGTATTTTTTGACATGGTGCAGTCGATTTAATAATTAGCGATTTTTTATGGGAATTGTTAAAATTTAAGTTTAAAATTTTTTAAACGCACTAATAATCCCAAATTTATATTTTACTTATTAAGTAAAATATTTTTTTTAATTAAAAAAAAATGGAAATTGATTATTGAGGGGCTTAGCTGGATCCTATGTGCATTTCACTGTTGCTAATGCAGATCATCAGGGAACCTCTACCCAAAGTTTCTTAGAACAACTACAGTTATTATGTTATAAACTTTTATTTAAACAAATGAGAATCTTAAAACAAATAATAAAGTTGAAACAAGAACTCAATAATCAACATGTTTTTTATTTTCTTTACCATTACTATATTGGCGGACTTTTTTCAGCTTCAAATTGTAGTTGTAAAAGTATGTAAAAAGAAAATAAATGTAAATAACAACAACAGCTATTTAAGAATAGAGTGTTGCCACACAAGTATTGTTTGACCTAGTGCAGTCAATTTAATAATTAGTGATTTTTTATGGGAATTGTTAAAATTTAAGTTCAAAATTTTTAAAACGCACTAATAATCCCAAATTTATATTTTACTTATTAAGTAAAATATTTTTTTTAATTAAAAATACATTGAAATTGATTATTGAGGGGTTTAGCTGGATCCTATGCCCATTTCACTTTTGCTAATGCAGATCATCAGGGAAACTTTACCCAAAGTTTCTTAGAACAACTACAGTTATTATGTTATAAACTTTCATTTAAACAAATGAGAAGCTTAAAACAAATAACAAAGTTGAAACAAGAACTCAATAATCAACATCTTTTTTATTTTCTTTACCATTACTACATTGGCTGACATTTTTCAACTTCAAATTGTAGTTGTAAAAGTATATAAAAAGAAAATAAATGCAAATAACAACAACAGCTATTTAAGAATAGAGTGTTGCCACACAAGTATATTTTGACCTGGTGCAGTCAATTTAATAATTAGTGATTTTTTATGGGAATTGTTAAAATTTAAGTTTAAAATATTTTAAACGCACTAATAATCCCAAATTTATATTTTATTTACTAAGTAAAATATTTTTTTTATTAAAAATACATTGAAATTGATTATTGAGGGGTTTAGCTGGATCGTTTGAGCATTTCACTGTTGCTAATGCATATCATCAGGGAACCTTTACCCAAAGTTCCTTAGAACAACTACAGTTATTATGTTATAAGGTTTTATTTAAACAAATGAGAAGCTTTTAAGCTTTTAAGCTTTTTAACAAATAACAAAGTTGAAACAAGAACTCAATAATCAACATGTTTTTTATTTTTCTTTCTTTCTGAGTTCTTTCTTCTCAGCGTTGTCAACTTTGAAATTTCAAAACGCACCAAAATGGAGAAAAAAATGTGCCATTTACAAAAAATGCACCAATTTAAGAATTTCTTTTTTTACTTTAAAATCTTTATTGAATTTGCATAAAAGTACATTATTTTTTTTGTGTTAAAAATTTAACACTTTCAACTCAACCCGAAGAAAGCTCCGGGTATTGATGGAATTAGTAACCAGATGCTTATGAACTTGCCTCGTATTGCAATGAGAATCCTATTATTCATATTTAATGCCATTTTACGACTGGAGTATTATCCACACAGCTGGAAGCTTGCCAAGGTTAAAATGATTCCAAAGCCGGGCAAAGATCTAACCAAGGCTGAGTCATATAGGCCAATAAGTCTACTATCAAATATGTCAAAGCTTTTCGAAAAACTGCTCAAAACAAAATTGTCCCAAATTCTAATTAGTAGTGGGTGCATACCAGACCATCAATTTGGTTTTAGAAGTCAGCATAGCACCATTGAACAAACTCACAGACTTGTTCAATTTATAAGAAGAACTTTTGAGGAAAAAAAGTATTGCTCTGCGCTCTTTATTGACGTTTCCCAGGCATTTGATAAAGTGTGGCATGAAGGCCTAATTTTAAAATTGAAGACTTACTTACCAATAAACATTTTAAATCTTTTGGAAAGTTACATTATTTCCCGTAAGTTCACTGTTGTGGAAGGAGACTTTACGAGTAGGCCTGAAATTATTTCATCCGGTGTGCCACAGGGCAGTATACTGGGACCAGTTTTATATTTGATTTATACTTGTGATATGCATGTGAGCAGTAGTATCCATACTTCCACATTTGCCGACGATACAGCCTGCCTTAGTATGCACGAAAACCCTGATGAGGCATCCCGCAAACTCCAGGAACACATTAGCCAGATGGAGCTTTGGTTAAACTTATGGAGAATTAAAGTCAATGAACAAAAGTGTGTCCATATAACGTTCACCCTAATAAGAGATACTTGCTCCCCCATTCGGATTAACAATCAAGTTATTCCTCAACATTCACATGTGAAATATCTTGGCATACACCTTGATCGACGACTTACATGGAAACACCACATTGACTCTAAGTTAACTCAAATGAAACTTAAATTAACTCAGGTACATTGGCTGATTGGTAGAAATTCAACACTTAGCCTAGACTGCAAACTTTTAATATACAAGTCGCTTTTAAAGCCAATATGGTGTTACGGAATTCAACTATGGGGCACTGCTTCAGCTTCAAATGTAGAGAAAATTCAACGAAGGCAAAATAAAATTTTACGCATGATAACATCGGCTCCATGGTACATCAAAAATTCAAATATACATCGCGATTTGAATATGCCACTAGTGACTGAAGAAATTGCAAAATTCGCAGGCAAATACCTAACAAAATAATAATAATCCGCTTGCTCGTAATATTTTGAACTTTACTGGACACATCCGCTTAAAAAAGAGAGATACACGGGCTCTAATATTCAACACTCTAGATGATGAAGCTGCTTGAAAACACCTTTTTCTTTTTGTTGCTTATCACTACTTATGTATTATTAATAACTATCACTAAGCTTATGTCCGACATTGGTCGGGCCTAATAATTTTTTTTTATAGATTTAAGATTTGAATACTTATTGTTAGTTCATATGTGAAGATACAATAAATAATAAACATGCAAAAAAAAAAAAAATTTTATTTATTATTTATAAAATAAATTCATCTAATTTGAATAAAAAAATAATAATAAAATGATAACATATTAATTTCATAAATTTTATCTGATTGCTTGCAAATAAATGTTGCTAACCGAAAGCAAAATAGCAAGTGCTTGATTTGGACATGGTGTTCGCTTTGTTGACAATTCATACGAACTAGTGGTATCAAAATTTGTATGAAAACACTTACGTCTTCTTGCGACCTGCTGTTCGAGTCAAATTTCGTACAGAATGCTTAGAAATGCACATGAAAATCTTCTTTCGAAATAGTGGAAGAGGCAGTTAGCAAATTTGTTTATATTCATTTGTATTACATAGATAATAATTTTTTTAATTTCATAAATTCTGTACAAAACTTTTTAAAGACATCAACGATTAATAGACAGGTTTCAAAACTAATAAAAGTTCTTTATTTATCATTTTATTGAAATATTTTTATTTTTTATCAGAAGTTTAATATATCCATATTAACAGCCGTATTCATAAAAATTTTAAACCGCGTTTCAAATATTGTTTAAACAAAATTCGCTAAAATTGTATTCATAATAGAATTTTAGCTTAAAAAACGGTTTTTAAGCCTTGCGTAAATCAGCAAATTTTAAAATTGACTGCCCTCATGTTTACACCAATTTTAAGGTGACGTTGTAGTAATTTTGCTTTGTTTTTGTTTACATTTTGAACTTTACCTGTATGTACATATGTGTGTATGTATGTATGTACTTATATATGCATGTATGTATGCATATGCCAGTGTTATTTAGAAGAAAACAATGTAATTTAAAAGAAAAGGAGCGATCCAGTTTTCATTCCCAGTCATTGTTTTCTCATTTTATGTGTTAACAAAAATAGTATAATTGTAGAAAATTAACTAGGGATGTATTAACACTCAAAACAAACAAAATAAAGCTCGTTATTCTAGTGCTTCTTTATCTGCAATAAAATAAATAATATAAAAAGCACTTTTAACAAAGATTTGTTGTGAACTTTTTTTTTATTATTTTATTAAATACAAGTTGGAACATATCTTTTATTTTATATGTAGAAACAATATTTCTCTGAAAACCGACAAATAAACAAAATAGACACGAGTACTTTATGAGTTAACAATCGTTGTTTTGCAGAACTAATATGCAAGTGACAAATAAAGAATATAGTGTTGCCACGATATTTAAAAAAAATTTAGTTAATTGATTTTTAGTTAAAAAACTGATTATGAATACCAAAATTAAAAAAAACCTTATTTAGCCTTAAAACGTTTTTTAACTAATATGAATTTTAAACCTCAATCAACTTTTTTTATGAATACGGCTGTAAAAATAAAACAATAAAAATAAACAGCTTTTTACAATATATGTACATAATTAAAAAACAAAAAAAAAATAAACAAATTCGTACATACATAGTGTACATATGAAAGTGGTCTAGGTCATACCATTTTTGATTCGATATAGTACATTTTGATCAGACTGGTACAACTCTAATTTAAACTGTTGCATAACAAAAAAATTATTTTTGGATTGTTTCCAATGTAATCTACTAAATATCTCGACCAAAGAAATATAAGACTTATACAACTTTCATAATTAAGGGCACATACATATCTTTGAATTCTAGCTACGCCAACGTCTACTCAGATACTGTGGCTTGCTTAATTTATATTCACTGTATTTAAACATTTTCTTTATAAGCTTTGTTTCCTATAAAACCCCTTTTTGTCACCAATACACATGCATTATTTTGTGGTTTGCCTAGATCCTGCAAATAACGCGACTAGTCCATACATGCATGTAAGGGCTACTCCATAAAGAACCAGGACTTGTCCAAAACTAATCCAAATGTATGGATAAACCATGGTCGATTTAACTTTGCAATGGCCTAGGGTTGGACCACATGGTCCAATTTTGCATTACATCGAACTATCCCCAAAACTACTCCATATGGAATAGTTATAGACTACTCGCATACAATTTGTAAGTGCATAAGAATAACGATCATAATCATTTAAACACGAACACTTGTCGTGCAGCATTGAATGCTTGTATGAAAACGACATGATCCATGACTGCATTACATTACACATACATATCTTTGAATTCATTTGTACAAGATGATACATTTTTGTATATTAATTTTATAAATTCGGTTTAAAACTTTTTAAAAAGACACCAAAAATTAATTATTCCAAATAAATAAAGCTAATATTTTCATCATTATTGTTATCATTGGGCCATAAAACAGAATTTATTTCAAATTGTGATATTTTGTAAACATCATTAGTATTAATATGGTAATTAACACTATCAGGAAATTGGTAAGTTTCACAACAAGAATTTTGCGGTTTTAACCCATTGTTGTGTTAAATTTGCGTTGGTGCCACCAGAAATTAAAAAACGCACCGAGATTTTAAAAAAAGCGCCCCACGCACCAACTAAGGAATTTTTCGCGCAAAAAATTTCATAAAGCACCCAAAATGGTGCGAAACGCACCAAGTTGACAACGCTGCTTCTACTATCTACTCACATAGGCGTAGCTAGGCCTTTCTGGGGGCGGCATTGTTCCCCCCCCCAGACTTGATTTTGCCCCCCCCCCCCAAGATTTATTACAAATTCTTTTTTAAACATATTCTTTTGCCTGTAATATTAAAAAATAATATGGTTTTTTGTTTATTTTAAAATTACTAATGAAAATCACCAGTAATTTATATACAAACTTTTCGAATAATCGCTAAATATGCATACTTTTATTAGATAAAAAATACCTAAAAAAAACTATAAGTTTACAGCACTTTAAAACATCACAAATAATAAACTCCATGTGAATTTATAAGCATGTGTGTAGATATGTATGTATGTAGCTTTCAACAAATTCTTAATAAAATTGAATTAGTGTACGTAGTTAGTAGCAAGACAAGTTCTTGTTAGGTGTCCTTAAGATTTTCTACTGTCAAATTGTTTGCAACAATAGCCACCAATTTTTATTTAAAGTAAAATTAAAAACAAAAACAGCGAAAAAGTATGATCTTCAAATAGCTTGTATATATTCCCTGAAGGAAACGTGGGGTTAAGTGTCCCCAAGTCACCACTTTTGTCGACTATTTTGGTGACATTATCAACGGAGCGTCTATTAGTATTGTTCTTAATGGATAGAAAACGCTTTTTCAGATACACACAACGATGCTTTTTCTTGTTTCTTTTGTGACGTGAAGCAAAATTTAAGTGTGTATAAAAATTAGTTTAAGAAATCAAATTAAAACGTGAATATAAATGTATTAAACAATAATTAAAAAAATACACAAAAAGAATTTGCAAAAAAAGGTGAAAATTAAAAATTGCAAGTGAAAGTGCCAATTTTGGAATTTTTACCCTGTGGAAGATTTTGTGCCATCAGTTAAAGATTTGTCACACTTCATTCATAAGTGTTTGACTTTACTAATTCAGCGAAACATGAAATTTTTGATTAACATAAATATGTGTATTTAATAGAAAAGACAAACAAAGTCCCTACTTGCTGGTGATATGCTGAACGAATGAATTAATTAATTCCGGTTATTGTATGTTTTTTAATCATAAGTTCCATTTTTTAAATATTTGTTTAATAAAACACCAAAATGTGAACAAAATACTCAATTTTATTATCAAAAGAGTATACTAGAATTACTAAAATGTACTAGTGACTATCTGTTTCCAATGTCTTCATATGGTCCCTAAAAAATAAGTAGTTCCAATGTCAGTAGTTGCTTTTCAATGACACGCACATGTTAAATAACTATTGCAAAAAGCATTGTGTGGGGTATAATTAGTCAGTAGTACTGGAGACAAAGTTAATTGTGAATCAGTACTGATTCACTAGTGACTTTTCCTACAGGGTTCATATACAGTAGTTTTGATTTAGCTGCCCTTTGTTTAAGTGCACTTTGGACTTAACTGCATAAACTGATTTCTGTCACTATTCTTTAAAATCCCATAAAAATTAGTTTTTTAAGTGCACTTTCTGTACCTGCAAATTTAACATATTTTTGGCAGTTTTAAATTATTCTCATATAAAAATTTTAAGTTAGCTGCACACATTAAATAAATGTTGCTACCCAGCTAAAAAAAATTTATGGTATCCCATATATATGGGATACCAAACCATATGGTTTGGATGCGAAAAATTAGGGTATATGGACATATGTATATGATTATATATATTGATACATTTTCATACATTTATGAGTAAATATTTCCTCTACAGTATGCAAAGTTCATATTCATCATTTGTTTGGACAAATAATGAAAAACGAACTATAAGTCGTTTAATTCAGCATTTTAAGTCAAAAGGTCAATCAATTATTTAAAAAATACAAAAATTATATTCGTACATAAAATTTAATTTAAGAAATCGGGTTAAAAACTAATGCAATTAATTATAAAAGAAAAAATAATCAGTCTAACAATAGTTTTCAATATAATTTTTTGCAGTAATATGAACTTTGTTTCTTATCTAGAGAATTTTGTTATTTTCTATAAAATTAATGACTGGATTATCCTTTTGATTATTTGATATATTAAGTGGGACCACAATCTATAAAATCATACAAGAATGGTTGTTTTGTAACAAAAGTTTTTCCTTTTTAAACGTTGAGGGTACGCATGTAAACTTTGTGTACCGTATGTATTTTCTAATGGATTTCCAATACCAAGCTTTTTTGATTGCAAAAACGATGTGAGATATCATGCATGCATACATTCTTATATGGCTCCATACATTGAACCTTATTTCTATATATGGATCCACATATGAAGAGCTTCATAATTAAAGTTCCATATATGAGCTCACATATTATAATACATTTCGTATATTAGTTCATATATAATAGTTTCATTCATACATATTCATATATAGTTCTATACATTCATATATTAAAAATATATGAACCATATATACTTTTTTTAGCTGGGTACATAAGTATGCAACCATGTGTGTATAAAACTGAAGTAAAAATTGTACACCTGCACATTTAGGCAGGTAAGTGCATTTCAGACAACAGCATTTTTGACTTATCTGCACAAAAAGTCGTGCAAAGTTGATTGTTCAGCTAAGTCAAAATTACTGTACAAACATAATGATTCTTGAGGCCTCCATAAGCATATGAAGTTTTTTCCGCTTTTTTTCAAAAAGTATTGGGATGAAGTCTTCTGACGAGTTCCATAAGCAGGAACGAAATTCATATAGACATTGCTGACAAATGTTTTGATCAAATTTTGTTTTATTGGCATTTAGCACTTATGTTAAAGATCTAAAACTTACTTGCCATATAATGACCTACTTTTTTGATTGCCAAATTGAACTACTCGCTTACAAAACACATTACGTAAAATTTTAAAAATAGGAATCAGAAGTTGAACATATATTTGGGTTTTAAAAAGTGACGTGAAAATATTTCCAAAATAAGTAGTTATTTTAAATAAATTATATTTATTTCTAAATTGTCTACTTATTTATTTTAAACTAAAAACTAAGTATTTACATTTTGGAAAACTATTATTTAAATATAAGTAGTTCCAAATAATTTTTTTCATTTTCGGTTTTAATAAAAGTCATCAATCAAAACAATTGAAATTTTTCTTAATATAGTATTTATAAGTAACAATGCAGGTACGGATATGAATAAAATATAGCCCATTTCAATTGAGTTTATAAAAGCAAGTTTACAAAAGTAAACAATCGTTTTTTATTTGAATTTTAAATTAAAAATTTCCTACCATAAATGTAAATGTACAGAATATAAAAATTTTGCCTCGTTCAATTGTTATGTTAGAAAAGGTAAGCAAAAATTAAAAAAAATAATAAGTGGACATTTGAAAATCTGAATTTGTAATGCTATGAATAAAAAACCATCGACAAAACGGCAATGTTATTTTAAGAAACATTTAGGAAATTTTATAAGCTTCCTAATGCATGTAATTAGGTTGAAATCCATTAAGAACTGCTTGAGGTAGAGGCAAATTACTAAAGCAAGATTTTTTAATTTTTTTTGGAAAAAAAAAATGAATTTTTCTTTAAAAAACAAAAAAGCGATTTGAGAGACCACTTCCCGTTCATCAATATTTGAGTGTTATACACCAAAGTTCTTGGTTTTTAGATTAAGAAAATCGTTGTTCATGAAGGAATTTGGAAAAAAAAGGGTAAAAACTGAGACGGTCTAATGTATATATGTACATACATATGCATGCATGTCTTTTCTCTACGTTTCATGATTTGTGAAGGGTATATAAGATTCGTCACAGCCGAATATAGCACTTTTACTTGTTTTTGCTCACCCGAATCCACTACTGACATTTCTGCAGTAAATTTTTTGCATAATGCAGAATTTTTTGTGTTGTTTTAATTTTATTAAACTATTTTCGTTATTTTAATATTTAAGCTATTTTTATTCTTTCTCTTCTTCTTTTTAAATGTACGACATTTTTAAAAGCAACACTTACAACACAACTACCATAGTTGTAGTCAATACAATATACAGTAGGTTGTGAATTGGTTAAATATAATTGTTTTATTTTACGATAGACGTTACCTACTGAATTTAAAATTTGACAATATTCGTAATATAATTACAAAATAAAAATATATTTAATGGTTTGTTATATTGGCGGAATTCCACAAGTCATTTGGCGAGGAAGCTGAAAATAAATCTTACAACACTGTTGATGAACCACAAATTTGTTTTGAGAAACGTCAATATGAAAAATTAACATTACTTTTATTCTAGTATTTTCATATATTATAACAAAGGTCAAACTGGACACTGGAAAAAATTCACCTGGATTTTGAAAAAATAACTGTACAATTTAAAAATTCCCTTATAGTTCAAAATTAGTTTTTCTCAAAATTACCTCGACATTTATCTACTGGTAGGCCTTCAGAAAATAGAAAATGGGCATCATGATTTGATAGTTAAAGAAATTACTTAAGGCCATGACTCACTATCCTACACAATCGCACGACAAATACAACCCTGATCTCAAGGCATATCAAACAGGTACACGTACAGGCATATTGCTCATCCGCTGATTTGTTGTTTGCAAGTTTATAACCAAGAATTCCTTTGACAATTACTTTTGTGCCTTGTTTGATGCATACAATTTTTTAACAATTACTTTGTAAAATTATGTGAAAAGCACAGAGTTGCCACAGGGTTGTGCCTAATGCATGTACCTGTATTAAATGTTCCTTGCCTGATCTCAAGAATTGTTGTCTTTTGATAATTTTCATAAACTCCATCATACTAGGGTTGCATGTTCTCAAATATCGCACGGTTGTGTAGGATAGTATATCATGGCCTTTACAACTATCTATATTAAATCTTAATAAACTCCATAGAGCGGGTTTCCATGTGTGTGGCATGTGCCATACATGCGTAAAAAAGCGTAACCACTAATAACTAATGAAAAACAGTTTGATTCAGACACGTATTTATTAAGATAAACAGTTTAATACATAACTAATAGAGAATTTTATAGAATCCAACATGATTGGAAACTGTTTAAATCAATAAATATATGTCTGAATCAAACCGTTTTTCATTAGTAATTAGTTAATTACGCTTTTTTGGGCAAATGACACACAAAAAATGCCAAATGTAAACTCAGCCTTAGGTGGAGAAAACACAAATATAGCAGTATGTTAGATTTATATAACAAGAAAATTTCAGAAAAAGTGTATCCATTAATTTCGAATGCACAAGTAGTCAGTTTAAATAATTACCCTTATTCCAGTT
Source organism: Tachina grossa (assembly GCA_949987645.1). NCBI lineage: Eukaryota > Metazoa > Arthropoda > Insecta > Diptera > Tachinidae > Tachina > Tachina grossa. The sequence continues at coordinate 46,113,562 of OX465277.1, forward strand.
GTCGCTATCGACGTCACTTTAACACAACACCAAAAAATTAGTGCTCGTATATCTGTTGTCGGAAACAACTGACTCCTGTTAGAAGGTTTATGCTATTTTCTAGACCTTAGGGAACGGAAATAGATTGTTCTCGAGAGCCAGTAAACAAGCCCCAATTATTTGGTATTGTGTTAAAGTGACGTCGATAGCGATAAGTGGAATAAGATGAATGAAATAAAAAATAACTACATGTGTAAAGTTTTAGTTACCTACTGTAGCTCTAATAAGATTATAAATATCTCTAGTTTATGTTCATTTAAATTAAAATACTAAAAATTTCAAAGGGGTAAGTATCGGAAAAGTTTTTAGTACGAGTGTGTAGGGGAAAACGGAATTTTTTTAAATCTACTGGCACCACTGATAAAATTTTTCAAGAAAAAAAATCAAACCTAGAATCATGAAAAAATCATCGTACAGATGTAAAATGTTTTTGGAAACCAAAACTAGATGCAAATTGCATAAAAATACAATTATTATGTACCAACGGCCTTGATACTTGAAGAAACTTGACGGCGGCTAAATTTGACGACTATTGGACTGTTTCCGCTCTTTACTTTTAAATAAAAGGTGACGTCACAGAATATTATAATATTTTGTATTTTATTCCTTTTTAATTTGTTTTTTATTGATCCATCTATCTATCTGTTTGCTTTTTCATTTTTTTTTATAGAACTGTGTATATATGTTTGTTGAATATGTGTATTAAAAACATTGGAACCAAAATTTTTAAAAAAATCAACTTTCTTTTTACTTTATGGAATGATTAAAAAATGCAAGATTTTATATTAGAAAAATACACAATTGATAAGTTTTAGCCCTTATAGACACGGAAACTTTACTTTGCAAAGCCTTAATTCAGCAGGGAGAAAGACAGAAAGAGAAAGTATTTATCACTCTGTCTTTCACACACCTGAGGGCAAATCACGGCAATCGATACGACTCGTGATTTAAAAATATTTCTATATAAACTCTACTAAAATATTTTTAAATTACGAGTCGTATCGATTGCCGTGATTTGCCCCCTGAACTAAGACTTTGCAAAGTAAAATTTCCGTGTGAAAAAGAATCAAAACTATCGATAGTATCAATGGCATCAAAAAATACTATCGAAACTATCGAATGGAGCCACTATCGATAGTTTTGCAGCTCTAATCAGTAGACTTCAACCACACATTCTGAATAGTCACAAACCCCCTATCTTATGCACAGATTTTCAAGAACTATTTGAGAATTCACAAATAATAATAATTTTAAAAATCACAAAAGAAACATAAGCGTAGTAGGCTTAGAAACTAATACAAAAAACCCAGCAAATAATTTGCAAATAATTTTTTCAAATTAAAATAAACTTCTGACAATATGTCGAATTATAAATTTCTTAAATGTTAAATTTAGATTTTATTTTCATTTTGCCTTATAATTACTTTTATTGTTATCCGATGGATTTCTAATTGTATAAAGATGTAGAAAAATAAAATAGATTCAAATCGAATAAAAAATATTTGCCGTGTCTTTTGTATTAGTTTCTAAGCCTACTACGCTTATTTTTCTTTTGTGATTTGCAAAAATATTAATATTTGTGAATTCTCAAATAGTTCTTGAAACTCTGTGCATAAGATAGGGAGTTTGTGACTATTCAGAATATGTGGTTGAAGTCTACTGATAATTTGTTACAGCAACAATGAAATGCATATAGACAACGCTGAACCACCAGCAAATAAATTTCAAATTAAAATAAACTTCTGGCAATATGTCGAATAATAAATTTCTTAAATGTTAAATTTAGATTTTATTTTTCATTTTGCCTTATAATTACTTTTATTGTTATCCGATGGATTCCTAATTGTATAAAGGTGTAGAAAAATAAAATCGATTCAAATCGAATAAAAGTTATTGCTGGGTTTTTTGTATTAGTTTCTAAGGCTACGGTCACACTTGTCAAATATTTGCCCAAAAAAGCGTAACCAACAAACACTAATAAAAAAGTTTTGATCCAGACACTTGTTTATCATATCGAACAGCTTCGAACACAAGTAATGCACAATGTCACAGAATCCAACAATGTTGGCTACTCTTTTACTTGGCAAACTTTTGTTTGAATTGAAATATTTTTCATTAGCATTTAGTGGTTACGCTTTTTTAGGCAAATGTTTGACAAATGTGACCGTAGCTTAAGACTACTATGCTTATATTTCTTTTGAGATTATCAAAAATATTATTATTTGTGATATCTCAAATAGTTCTTGAAAGTCTGTGCATAAGATAGGGGGTTTGTGACTATTCAGAATGTGTCATTGTAGTCTATTGAGGATTTGTTACAGCAACAGTGAATTGCATATAGACAACGCTGAACCACCAGCAAATAAATTTCAAATTACAACTTAAAACTGCCAAAAAATATGTTAAATGCACAGGTATACAAAGTGCACTTAAAAAAAGATTTTGAACAATAATTACAGAAAAAATATATTCTGTACAGTTAAGTCAATGTGCAGCTAACATTGATTTTTTGTATGAAAATCTTTTAAAATTACTAAAATTTAGGGCACTTATCTTAAAAGTGCAGGTATAGAAAGTGCACTTAAAAACTAATTTATGTAGGATTTTAAAGAATAGTGACAAAAATTTATCATTTTAGGCAGTTAAGTCCAAAGTGCACTTTAAAAAAAGGCAGCTAAATCAAAACTACTTTATATAAAATATTTTTTTTAACTGGAATAATTTTATTTTAGCTGGTAACTGGACAAGGCTCCAAAAAACTAGAAAATCCATTCCATTCCAGGCCGTCTGTCAACCCTAATGATATGTGCAACGTTAATAAGTATTTGAAAAATTTATAGCTCATGTAGATGAGATGTGCATATGTCGTAAGTTAATCGTGTCGTGTATCGTGATTCACGCGTGATCGTGATCAAATATATAATTAATCACGCATGAGTGCGTGAGTAAGGGCAAAAAAATGCGTGAACTGTTTTTAAGAAGCACGCACGAATTCTAATGCTCTCGCGATATAATATTCCTGCATGGGTACATATATATGTAACTTTATTGAATCTTTTCAAATAAATTATTTTAATATAATAAATATATAATAGATACTACAATTTATGTGCAAACATACACATATGTATGTACCTTACGCTACATTTACACATGAAAGTACTTATTTGAAATTTCTGTATACCTATTATGAATAAAAATTTTAGTGAAATAAATGATTTTCATAAAAGTTTCTTGTTAATTTTCATAGGAAAGTGAAAGTTCATTTTAAAAATGTCGACGAAAAGTAAAGTTGTATAAATTGTTTTGTTCATTTCTTAATTAGAGTTACCAAGAATGTCACCTAGACAAATTCATAAGGCAATAAATTATGATTATTGTTAATATTATAAAATAAGGATAATTTATAATAACTATCTACCACAATCCTGTATACTTTTACAAATCTCTAAAGGGGGTAACACTATTAACTTTTTTTTCATTTTACTCTCTGAAAACATCAAAAATTTGCTTTCTTGAAAAGATCGTTGAAAGCTAATTGGAAATTAAAAACAATGTGAGTGTGGTAGTGAAAAAATGTGATTGCATTGCTACTTTCTTGCAATTAGTTTCATGTGTAAACAGTAGGTTACGTATGGAGCAGTTTGCGACTTTTCGATTTTGACATGCAAGGACCTCTCATTTTGAGAGGTTCGGAAAAAAATTATTGAGCCAAAAAATGGTGGCGGTTAGATGAGGGCAAAGTTCGCCTCTTCTTTCTAAAGGTTGAGGGTAACAGTAAAAAAATATACAAAAGATCATATACCATGCAATTATGAATAAAATTTCGCTGGCAATTTTTCCCTGGGAACAATTCCAATTAATAGCAAGTAATAGGGAAAACAAAAAATTCTAACTGGAAAAGGGAGATATTTCTCGCGGAATTATATTCATAATTGAGTGGATAACCTTTCCGGGGTCACCGCTACAAGGGTCATTCGCCCAACATCTTTTTCAAATACATCGACCTCTACTTAAGGGAGCTCCCTTACAAAGGGGAAATTTTTTATAAAATTTACTTGCAGGGCGTACCTATCGAAGTCAAATGTATGACTAACCTCAAATATTATTTTAATACAAAAATTGAAAATATGGAAAAACAGGGGAAATAAATAGTGATACTTACATATGTATTTACCAAAGGTAAATCAATAACTGTACACAACAATCATTTCTCACATTCCGTTTCATTAGAATTTACGTTAAATAGCTATCTACCCAAGTAGATAGACTAGGGTGCTGATGAAGTGCGTTGCTACACAGAAAAATATCGGTATTTCCCCCAGCTTAAAAGTCTAATTTAATTTTTCTTCTCTTCTTTAGAAACTCACATTAATTAATAAAAATATTTCATTCAACAAAAGAATTGAAATTACTGAATTTAGGCCTGACTAAAAATTATTTGTGATTAAAAATTCACTATAGTTCAATTAAAATCTAAAAATGTCTCACAAAAATAATTTTTTTTAAGAAAGCTGCTTGTTCCGCTTTTATGGTATCTTTCAGGGGGTAAAATGTAAGTCCGATCCAAAGTAATTTTGTATCTTCAACATTTACTCCGGATATACCTATGCTCTACCTTAAATCCTAAAATGGGTTCCCATACAAAGGCGAAATTTGTATGAAATTTATCGAAGTCAAATGTGTGGCCAACCTTCAATATTTTTTCAATACGAAGATTTTCTCTAAATATACTTATCGTCTATCTTCAACCATTAAGGTTGTCCCCATACAAAAAGTAATTTTTGTATGGCGAGGCTTTTATGGTGCCTCCCAGGGTGTAAAATGTAAGACCGACCCAAAGTAATATTTTATCTTCAACATTTCCTCTGAATGTACCTATGCCCTATTTCGACTCCTTGAGGGAGCTCCCATACAAATACAAAATTTTTCTAAAATTTACTCGCAGGGCTCTAAATGCTCCTAGGGCGTACCTATCAAAGTCAAATGTATGACCAACCTCCAATATTTTTCAATACAAAAATTTTCCATTGCCATACTTATCATCAGGGAAGCCGCAAATATGCAATTGCATGTTTTTTCTTGTAGGACGAATTAATGCGACGATAACATATTTATCCTTTTCAGAACTTTTTACGAATTTTGGCATCGATTTGTTAGTGCATATTTTTGCATATTTTACCCATTAAAGCATGTTTTTGCATAAATCAATCTTACACTCATAATTTTAGAATTTTTTTTCGAATTTTAAGAGCCTATTTGACGTTTTTAGGGCATATTGTGATACTTTATATAATTTTTTTATTTTAATATGCCTACAAAATTTTTACTTTTATTTTTTGCCATCAAAATCTTATTTCCAGTAGAACATACGCAGTTATTACGGAAGTTAGTTTCAATAAAAATTTGCTTTTGGTATTTCTGACGGACTCGGGGAATCGGGACATTGCATCAGTGTAAATGTTGAAGGAACATTAGATGTGAAAATATAGATCAATATTTTGTTGTTTATTGCAATAACAATTATAAGCAAAAATTGTGGCTTATTTGTCCAAAACACAGTTTCAAAGTTTTTATTCTGATATCGTATATCTTTTAATTTTACATTAAATTTTTACGGCGGCATCAAAGAAAAAATACTAATAAGTGATTTTTATGGGAATTGTTAAAATTTAAGTTTAAAATTTTTTAAACGCACTAATAATCCCAAATTAATATATTACTTATTAAGTAAACTATTTTTTTTTTTTATTAAAAATACATTGAAATTGATTATTGAGGGGTTTAGCTGGATCCTGTTCACTGTTGCTAATAAAGAATTATAATTAGGGAATTCACAATGAGTATAGGTATTAAAATTTTAATGTGGCAATATTGAGCCATCTTAATCTTTTCATTGTGAGCAAGCAACGATATAAATCAGTGATGCCAAATTAGTGCCCTTAGCACTAGATTTAGCGCTTTTTAAGTCATAACAGTGCGCATTTTTTTAAATTGGTGCTTTTTTTAAAGGCATTAATTGGTGCTTTTTTAACTTTGAATTTACTGCTTTTAGTGCGTTTTACAATTAGACTAAATATAAATTTGTGATAGTCTAGTAGCTTCATGAAAAACGCGAATTAAGATTTGTTCAATTTTTTGAAACTCTAAATTTAAACACATGCACATATACTCAATCAAACAAGCTGACTGTACTTGCTTCTTTGCGTTCCTTCCTAATTATCAAATTTCCTATAAAAATACTGAAAAATTAAGTTTGAGATTTGGACGTAACGTCTTGGTAGTATGCGTGATACAATAATATAAATTTTTTATGTCAAAAATATCTGATTAGACCATGGGTGGCCAAGATAAATTTAAGGTTGTGTAAGTGAACGAAAAAGATAAACACACTAGCAGAAACAATTAATAAAAGTAATTCTTATATGATTTTTTTATGGAAGAATTTTTTTTTCTAGAAAACCGTTTCAACAAAAAGTATTCACGTTTAATTCTGAGTTTAAAACTACTAAAAACAAATTTGTAAGAGAAGATAATTTGTAATTTTCATGTAGGCAAAAGCATTTTTTAACATAAACGGCATACATAATAAATTTCTCGCAGTGCGTTTGAGAAAAATTAGTTAAAATATAAGCAAAAATTCGTCTCAGATAAGACTAAATGAAAGAGAATAAGAATACGTGTGAATTCTATTTGCAAAAATTTGCATATTTAAAGAAATTACAGAGGACACATAGAAGTTATAAAAGAATATAATAACGAATGCGGGGAAGTTGAAGAAATACAGAAAAACGAAGCATTAAAGATTTAGGGTCTTATGCAAAAAACTTAATAAACCTTTGCCAAGCAATGTTAAGTAAAGTTGTATTCAAAAAAAATTATTGTATAAAAATTCTAAAGTAGGCACCCACGTTTGTTAAGACTACTTTAAGTTGATATTTCCAAAATGTGTGTGTTGTACCTCAGATATTTTTATTAATATAGCACATACTGAAAATGAAGCTAGAAGTGCCTGCTCTTATCTTAAATTTATTATTTCTGTCATGTAATGGGAAACATCACCAAATTATCCAACTGATTCGAAATACATAGCAAAATCCATAAAAAAATTTTAAAATAAATACAATTATACAAAAATGTTTTAGTGATGTACATACAATCAAAACAAATCGAAAAAAGCTGGATATTCAAATACTCTTTTCATTCGAATAAAACAAATTGTGATAATTTTTCACATTTTTTTACTTTTACTTCATAGTTGTGTTTATCTGTTTTATTACCATGTCATAAGCTCATATTTTTTAAATTAGGTTGCTTTACTTCAACATAATGAAAATTTATTTAATAAAATAAAAATTTATTTGAATACCCGAATGAAATTGTATTCGATTTTGTACATCATAAGCCATGAAGTGGTTGTTGAACACGGTGGTATTACCAGTATTCATTATTAGATAACAAAATAATTAAAGTTGTCTTTTGCACATGATTTCTTAACAAAGCTATGTTAGCCTTAAAGTGCTTGGAAACTAATATGAACTTTAAAGCTAAAGTAAAATATTTTTTTGCATAAGGGGGTTAAAACTACAAAAATGGAAAATAAGTTTTAACGCTATGAATTATTTTAAAAGTATAATTATGGCAATAGATAAGGACCAAAATATCAAAATATTACCACTTAAATTTTATTCAAGTATTTTGATATTTCAACTATAGTGGATGATTTAATTTAATATATAAAAGAGTAAAAATAAAATTTTAACTCAAATCTTTATCCCGCACATATGTATGTACCATACAAACATATTTATTGCATTTGGTGCTTTTTAGTTCTTTTTTCATGTCCGAACAGTGTTCTTTGCTTTAAAAAAGTTGGCATCACTGATATAAATACACATACTGTGTATATCAAAGTCAGGCAAACACGCATACATCTTTATATTATTTATATATTCGTGTATAATATGAGAGAGAGAGAGAGTAAAATGCATGTTTGTATGAATGCTTATGAGCGACTGAATTATTTTCTTCCGTATGTAATAAAATAACAAAAAAAATTTAATTATAAATTATTATTGGATAAATTTATTAAAATAACTTTTGTTCTACGAAAAATACAAACATTTTTTCATCAACTACATCTGCGTTGAAAGTTTTAACATGTTTGGTGTAACATTACCATATTGCCATATTGAAAATGACATGCTTTTTATACTGTTAAATTTGCCTCATGGTAATTAATTTGATTTACACACAAAACAAAAACAACACACCTTGCAATATTAAGACACATTTTAAAACGCTATTGTGAACTCCCAACTGTTAAATTTCCCACATGGTATCTAATTTGATTTACATACAAAACAAAAACAACAAACTTGCAGACCATATAAAAGTTTTAAAATTGAAACGTTGCAATATTAAGACCAGGGTTTGAATTTGCTTAACTATTTTCAAGCAATTAGCTATTGCTGAACTAAAACTAACGCAAATGAGTCAGCAGCAGCAATCAGCATCAGCACTCTTTATAACAAAAATACTATTTGCTAAATGCCGTGCTGTGAAATGTTTGAAGCACAAGCAGTCAGCAAAATGAAATTACTTTAAAAAATTGCTGATGCTTACAGAAGCAAGAGTATTTTTTTTGAAAAAGTGCTGATGCTGATCATCAGCAATTTTGTTTCTTCGTTTTTTTTGCTGATGCTTGGGTGCTTTGCTGTGAAGGTTTGCCAGCATCAGTAATAGCAAATTTTAAAAACTACTGTTTTTGCTGACTTCAGCATTGCTTCAAGATGCTTAAGCATTATTAAAAAATTTCTATTGTGTGCAATATAAAAAAGGAAAGAAAGCGAGTATGTTTGGGTGGGAATATACACATACTTCTTACATACATGCGTGTATGTAAGTATACTTATATTTTTGTTGTTTGTTTGCAAATTTATTTTTTATGAAACGAAGAGTTAATAGGGATACAAATCAAATCGTTTCTTATGAGGTGTTGTGTACCTGTGTATACATATATGTATATGTACATGCTACATGCATACATATGTATGTATGTATGTAGAAATGAATGCTTTTTGTTATTGTAGAAATTAATGCATTTTCTTATTGTAGAAAGTAGTATAGGTAGTAGGTATGCATGTATATAGATATCAACGCAAATATGCATATACATACATACATACATTTGTATGTAGGGACGCACGATGACTTTATTAATGACTTGGACCACTTTCATAATTACAGTTATAACGATTAACTGTGGGAAAGATCATTGTCATATTCATTCTGTTTCGCTTACACAAGTGAGCATTTTCTACATAATTTTGCTTTATGGAATGTAATTTTTCCAATTTTTTTAGCAAAGCATTTCAATGCGAATTCACATAGAGGCAGGTACATGCATATGCATGTATGTTTGTATGTTTGATGTACATAATATTTATGTATTTTAAGGGTGGTTTTATTACACACAATTACATATTTTACAATAACAAACAAAACCCGCTGAAAAGGATAATTTGAATTCTATGGAATCTTTAAGCCAAGGTTATACATTTTTTATTTGATTTTTGGTGTTACCTGCTTTTATTGAAATCAAGTCATTTGGAAGTTTTCCTGAATCATAAATAAATACAACAAGAATGCGGTATGTTCATTGCTGATTTCATATTTAGCAATATATGCAAATAATATTTTGTTTAATATTTGGTTTTAACTCTTGTTTGAATCAAGTCCATTGGAATTTTTTCGATTAATTAAAAATATTTGAAAGGCTAAATTTCATTCTTGCATGCATTTTAGAAGAAGAAAATTGTGATGTTGCATAGGAAAAGATCCCTTATCTTCCCAAACCAAATTTTACAGGAAAACTAATAAAAAGGTAAATTTTATCGGTTTTAAGGTTTTGGTTGGTAACACTGCCCAGACTCTTCCGAACATTTTACAATCGATTTGAAGGCGATTATTGTATCGGAACTACCAAAAAAAGGCATTTTCCCCAACCTCTGCCAACTTCAAGAAATGGACATTATCATAATCTAGAAACTTCATATTATCACAAGGTAATGTAATTTTTTAAATTTTTGGGTTTTGAGGTATCTTTTTATTCACAATAATGTGTAATTTTAGGAAACGCAAAAAATGGATTTTGATTTTGAGAAGATAAGGGCCCTTCCTTCCTTCTTATGCAACATGACAATTTTCAGAATATGCATAAATAGTTTGTTGTTGTTTTTTGTATTTATGTATGTACATGCATACATACATACATACATATGTACATATATACTACATATGTATGTACATATGTATGATTTTGATATTATTGTTCTTAGCAGTGCGTCGTTTTCCTGAGATTTATTTATGATTCAGGAAAACTTCCAAATGACTTGATTTCAATAAAAGCAGGTAACACCAAAAATCAAATAAAAAATGTATAACTTTGGCTTAAAGATTCCATAGAATTCAAATTATCCTTTTCAGCGGGTTTTGTTTGCTATTGTAAAATATGTAATTGTGTGTAATAAAACCACCCTTAAAATACATAAATATTATGTACATCAAACATACAAACATACATGCATATGCATGTACCTGCCTCTATGTGAATTCGCATTGAAATGCTTTGCTAAAAAAATTGGAAAAATTACATTCCATAAAGCAAAATTATGTAGAAAATGCTCACTTGTGTAAGCGAAACAGAATGAATATGACAATGATCTTTCCCACAGTTAATCGTTATAACTGTAATTATGAAAGTGGTCCAAGTCATTAATAAAGTCATCAGCGTTCCTACATACAAATGTATGTATGTATGTATATGCATATTTGCGTTGATATCTATATACATACATACCTACTACCTATACTACTTTCTACAATAAGAAAATGCATTAATTTCTACAATAACAAAAAGCATTCATTTCTACATACATACATACATATGTATGCATGTAGCACGTACATATACATATATGTATACACAGGTACACAACACCTCATAAGAAACGATTTGATTTGTATCCCTATTAACTCTTCGTTTCATAAAAAATAAATTTGCAAACAAACAACAAAAATATAAGTATACTTACATACACGCATGTATGTAAGAAGTATGTGTATATTCCCACCCAAACATACTCGCTTTCTTTCCTTTTTTATATTGCACACAATAGAAATTTTTTAATAATGCTTAAGCATCTTGAAGCAATGCTGAAGTCAGCAAAAACAGTAGTTTTTAAAATTTGCTATTACTGATGCTGGCGAACCTTCACAGCAAAGCATCCAAGCATCAGCAAAAAAACGAAGAAACAAAATTGCTGATGATCAGCATCAGCACTTTTTCAAAAAAAATACTCTTGCTTCTGTAAGCATCAGCAATTTTTTATAGTAATTTCATTTTGCTGACTGCTTGTGCTTCAAACATTTCACAGCACGGCATTTAGCAAATATAGCGTGTTTTTTTAAGGGGTATAGAACTTCAAATTGAAATAAAACACAAGAAAATCGTTTTAATGTCCTTCAATTTGGCTTTATTAGAAGGATAATTTTATGCCATTTATGTTAAAATATGATTTAGGGCATGTGACCGCCGCGGCTGGCTCGAATAAAGCCAATTCTACAGGTCCAATTTTCAACCACTTTTTCGAGCATATGGGGCCGTATGTTGGCAATAACGCCACGAATGTTGGCTTCCAAGTCCCCTAACGTTTCTGGTTTGTTGGCGTAGACGAGCGACTTCCCATATCCCCAAAGAAAATAATCCAATGGTGTCAAATCACACGATCTTGGTGGCCAATTGACAGGTCCATTACGCGAAATTATGCGCTCATCGAATGTTTCCTTCAATAAATCGATTGTGACGTGCGCTGTGTGGCATGTAGCGCCGTCTTGTTGGAACCACAACTCATCCACATTCATGCCATCCAATTCGGGAACAAAATAGTCGGTTAGTCGGCTCCAATTGCTGTGCACGGCGGCGAATCGATTCATTCGGGTCCTCTTCAACACTTTGCTCTACAGCTGCAATTGTTTATTCGGTGCGCACTGTTGGACGTCTCTGCGGATGCGTATTATCACATAGAGTAAACGTAGTATGAAAACGATCCATGGTTAACCGAATTAATTGCTCTGATGGACGATTATGTCGACCATAAAATGGACGGAGCTTGCGGTAAACTTCGCGAACTGAACCATTATTTTCGAAATAAATTTGCACGATTTGCAAGCGTTGTTCTTTTGTCAACCTGTTCATGATGAAATGGCAAACCAAACTAAATATTAATCACTTGACAGCTGACAAAATGGCCGCCAGTTAAAAAAGTGATGCCAACTTAAAGTTCTATACCTCAATAAAAAACACCCTTTAGTATTTTTGTTATAAAGAGTGCTGATGCTGATTGCTGCTGCTCATACAATGTGATTAGCAGAAGCCGAAGCATAGCAAAATTTGTGTGCTGATGCTATTTTGAAGTCAGCAATTCAAACCCTGATTAAGACACATTTTAAAGCGCTATTGTGAATTCCCTAAATATCTTACGTTCAAATGTACATGAAGAAGACAATTCATGCCTTTTGAAAACAATAATATTATTATAATATTAATTATGAATTAATATTATTAATTATTATGAATTATTATGAATTTGTGTAGGTGACATTCTTGGTAACTCTAATTAAGAAATGAACATAACAATTTTTTACAACTTTACTTTTCGTCGACATTTTTAAAATGAACTTTCACGTTCCTATGAAAATTTATTTCACTAAAATAAGTATTCATAATAAGTATTGTTGTGTTGATAGTTTAAATACGGAATTTTTCTTTTAATATATTAATGGTTTATTTAAAAAAAGCTTTGTTAATAACAACTAGTATCTTGTTCTCTTAATTTACAATTTTAATCCTGGAGGGTCCGGTGGGAATCGCAGGTATGACTCTAACTTTTAACTGCTAAATACAAGACAAAAACTCTTTAATTAAAACTGCACTATTTATACAAAACTTAATCTTAATTTAATATACTTCAACATTAATATTATGCTTAACAGCTATTATTATTATGCTAACTTGCTAAACTATTTAATGTTATTAAGCTTTTGACCCAATTACGAAATATCGCTATTGCACAATTTGTCAACGCGAAGAATTTATCAAACAACCAAGTGGATGAACTGGTTACTGCTGCGTTCACAATTAAGTGCAATATACGGGTACGAGGGTTGTTCAATTCTGATTCACAACATCCCTCCCCCCTTGGCGGAAGAAAATATCCAGTTATAGATATTTTCCAAGTATACTAATTGGATCAAATGCTTTTACATATGTTAAAATCTTAAACGTAGTTGATCTTATGCTATTCAACAATACTTATTTTTTTTGCGTTTTGTTTCAAATAAATTTTTTTTCTACCTTTTGCTATACATAAATATAATATATACTTTTCATTTAATATTAATTTAAAGATAAACCCCCTTATGCAAAAAAATATTTTACTTTAGCTTTAAAGTTCATATTAGTTGCCAAGCACTTTAAGGCTAACATAGCTTTGTTAAGAAATCATGTGCAAAAGACAACTTTAATTATTTTGTTATCTAATAATGAATACTGGTAATACCACCGTGTTCAACAACCACTTCATGGCTTATGATGTACAAAATCGAATACAATTTCATTCGGGTATTCAAATAAATTTTTATTTTATTAAATAAATTTTCATTATGTTGAAGTAAAGCAACCTAATTTAAAAAATATGAGCTTATGACATGGTAATAAAACAGATAAACACAACTATGAAGTAAAAGTAAAAAAATGTGAAAAATTATCACAATTTGTTTTATTCGAATGAAAAGAGTATTTGAATATCCAGCTTTTTTCGATTTGTTTTGATTGTATGTACATCACTAAAACATTTTTGTATAATTGTATTTATTTTAAAATTTTTTTATGGATTTTGCTATGTATTTCGAATCAGTTGGATAATTTGGTGATGTTTCCCATTACATGACAGAAATAATAAATTTAAGATAAGAGCAGGCACTTCTAGCTTCATTTTCAGATGTAACATGAATCAGTTTGTGCTATCTTAATAAAAATATTTGAGGTACAAAACACACATTTTGGAAATATCAACTTAAAGTAATCTTAACAAACGTGGGTGCCTACTTTAGAATTTGTATACAATAATTTTTTTAGAATACAACTTTACTTAACATTGCTTGGCAAAGCTTTATTAAGTTTTTTGCATAAGACCCAAATATTTTACCATACTCTGGTACGCCTATAGATTTTCAATATATTAGTTTTTCTTAAAGATGCATAATTATGTATTTTGCCTTTGCAATTTCATTAGTTGTCAACTTTTGTTTTCGGAATAATTACTGTTTATCATTATTACTATTATTAAAAGCTTGAGGTCTTTTTAATAAAAATTAACAGCTTTTATTAAAAAGACCTCAAGCTCAATAAAATTGTTACTACTTTTAAAACAAAAGGTCAAATAAATTTTCGGAGATATTATTATTATTTTTTAAAATAAAATTATTATGCTTTTACATACTTTATAATCTTAAATTTAGTTGATATTATCCTAAGTTTTATTAACATAACTGTTGTCCTTGCCTGTGTGATTGCTGTTTATGTTGTGGTTGTAATCTGAGGAGTTGTATGCGTGGGGGCTGTTCGAAGATGTTCTTGCAGATGGTTCTCCACAATTTTGTTTAATTCTGGGCCACGTTCCGGGAATTCGTTGTTTATTTTGACTTTTATACGAACGCGTCTTCTGTATAACACCAGCACGGTCAATATTATTACGCCTATTGTAACGATTACTGCCGTGGAGTAAGCAATGTTATTAAAAACATTCTGTTGAAATTTAAGTTTCTTGATGGTGTTGATGTTGTTAATCTGCATTATGTGTAGTTTCTCAAGGGTGGGTTTAACCGAGATGGTGATACTTCTATTGTTTCCTAGTATTAGAAACTTCTGGGTCACATCTATGACATGGCTAATGAAACTTTGTTCTCCTATTGTTATGCTGCAATTGAAAAATTAGAAAAGGAAATTCCCTGAGAGGTTTGACCGTCGGTCATCGCAGTTAGTTGACATTGGGGTTTTGTATGCGTTGCTTACTATAAGTGTATCTTCTTCTATTAATTCTATTGTTTCTGCTTCATGTATTATCAGGTTGCACTTCCCTCTAAAAATAAAGTTTTGCGATGGCCTCAAACTTTTAAAATCCCTCTCACCATTATAACCAAAACTCTTATTAGCAGTACGCACCACATATTCTCTTTCAGCATCTATTTGGTAGCGGCTGTCATTTGGGATTGGTATTATTAGGGATTTCTTTAAAGAAATAGTCTCGATAGGTATCCTGATAACGAACATCAAGGTATTTTGTCTGTGTAATGCCACTCCCATCTGCATCTCTTGTATGGTTTCAATATTAATTCTATATTTTTGAATTTTTTCTATGGTCAAAAGTGCTGGATTAAAAATTTTCATTTTCGCCAATGCTATAGACTCCTGTACGGTCTTCACTTGGCTTTTCATCTCCATCAGTTTGAAGAGTTGGAAAACCGCAACATCGCGGTAGTGCTGAACTTCTGATTCCTGCTTGATCTGAGTCAATCTGTTCAGAGTCCTCCTGTTTTCATTGACTGCTTCCACCATCTTGTTAATGGATGAATTAAACCTGTCCTTTATATGGACCTGTTGATTCGTTTATTCTATTATTTAATGTCCGTTGGCATCAACTACCTCAAAATGTTGATTTATCAGCTGTCTGTCATCATCATCGAGCGTTCCATATAGCCACTTCATCAGTTTCCCTCCAATATTCAATAGCCCGCGTTTCGTGCGACCCGGCAGAAGTGTATGAATACCATTCTGAATCTCACTTATTTCCTTTATGATAAGTTCTCTATAGGGACTGGGCAGCAGTTTCGGTGTATTAAGATGGATTTCATTAACGGAGTCTGCTATTTGTTGAATGTTAATTTGATGTAAAATGTATTCAAATTTGGACACAACTTCCACCAAGCCCATATGTATCTCTGCGTACCCGTCAACTGATTCTAGTTTTTCGATAGTCATCTCTCCGTCCGTGACCCAGATACCCAACAGAAGAAGTCCTAAAATCTGAATAAATGCACTATTAGATATAGCTCTCGTGACCTTCCGAGCCTCACTTTTGTGTAAATAAACATCAGCCTCTAAGCACCACACAGCTTGCGGTAGTACTTATAAATAACATATATATCTATAAGTTAATATCTTAGTAATAGATTATTCTCTGAATCTTAAGTATATAAAATAGTTCATAAATGATTATTATCTTTTTTCTATTTTTTTTTATATATAAACTTGTATTTTATTTATATGTATTTATGCTTATCGAAGTGTAAAGTTACAAAAATTCATGTGACATACATACATATATTTTATGATTACATAAACCTGCATGTCCATAACCATTTATCAATTTACAGCCTCCTAATCGTCTCCTTTCCTCCTCGCCCAATAAGCAATACGTAGTCTTTTTCTTCTACTCTAATAATTCTTCTCAGATATCTATTTACTTCCCAACTTTCTTCTAACCTTGTAATTCTAATTCTAAAGTCTCCCTGTGCTCCCTGGGTACTTCCGTTTTATTATCTGTATCAAACTTGTTCGTCCACCTACTCATAGCTTTCACAATGTTTGATCTATTAATCCTGCTATCTTCGACGTTCATTTTTGTTTCCCTTAGTACTTGTCCATTGTTGATTTCTTTTGCTACATCCTCCGCAAATTTCAGGAGAAAGATACCCCAGTCTATCAGGTTATCTTGCTGGGTGCAATCTAAACCTTTAAAGAGACATGTAAAAAGCTATTTTCTATCCCGTACTTCCTTGCCTCATTTATAATAAAATTCTCTATAATTTGGGAAATATGGTCAGTACACCTATGCTTCAACGAGTCCAGGATTATTATTCTAGGCCATGAAATGATCCCCAACATCCAATGTTGGTTCTCGCAAATCGGAAAAAGAATGTGTCTTTTTTCAAAAATATTTATTCGCCTAGTTGCGAGGTTAATCTTGTTTGTACTTCCCTCTGTAGGCCAGCTGCACCAGTCCTTAATAGCAGTATACCACTGTGATCCAAAACTGTGAACGTCCTGCATCTTTGATGTTTTCAATGTATTTTGCAAAACCCAATGTAAAAAAACTTCAATGTGCTTATCATTCAACCAACGTTTTTGTAGGATGTCTGCATAATCATTAACTAGAATATCTACGTGTCGTTTCCTCATTCTATATCTGCAAAGGCCTTCCCTATTCTTATCAGACCTTTTTTGATGCATCGAAAACGCTGGTTGAACTGAGAGTTTAATTGAATTCAAATTGGCTGTAAATTAAACCACAATGCAGGGATAGTGCAACGGAAATATGAAATTAATACTTTAATTAATCACTTTGAACAGAAAATTTTGGTAGATCTGTAGTCAGCTGTAAAAGCTCTTCTAGCAGGATACTTTTCAATCTGTATAGCAGTTTAAGCTTAGTTTCAAAATTACACATAAACTAATCACTGTGTGCAGAAAATATTTGTAAACCTGTAGTCAGCTGTAAAAGCTCTTCTAGCAGGGTACCTTATAATCCGCACCGCAGTTTCGATTTAGTTCCACAATTATACATCCATACATACGTGGATACTATACAAGTATGTTATATCT
This sequence comes from Tachina grossa, assembly GCA_949987645.1. Lineage (NCBI taxonomy): Eukaryota > Metazoa > Arthropoda > Insecta > Diptera > Tachinidae > Tachina > Tachina grossa. Next base: position 46,131,326 of record OX465277.1, read on the forward strand.
CCGTTACGTGTCACACAAACCTATTCTTTACTAACACTCGGATCCAAATCTTATGGTTAAAAAAACTTTTAATTTAATTTCACAAACACATCAACACTCAAAAAATATTAATATCACTAAAGTACTAAAATTCCTCTCCAAGACTTTAATAAAACTGTCCAGCTTATTGCCGGAGACCATGTTTATATTGCTGTTTATTGCGAAATTGCCGCCTACTTGCGAAAGAAAGAAAAAATATTTAACTTTTTTATTTTTTGTTAAAACTAAAATTTAAAATTTAAATGGTAATCAAATCTAAAGTAGGTCAACATAAAGTTGTTGAACTTAAAAAATAAACAAAAACATGACAATAGGTGTCCATATATACAGAACAAATAAATACGTCATCAGCACTTTTATACTTCAGGTTGTTGACGTGCGCATTCACCAACTCATACCGTACATTGCGTAACTGACCTAGCTTAATTTTCGTTCTTTTTGTATAATTTTGCTTTTGTCAACAATTTTGTTTAATTGCAATTACGTATTGTAGCGAGGGTTTATTCAAATAACTTTTTCTTTCGTTTAATTTTTTTTTTGTCTTTATTTTAGTAAGCATATTTGTGTTTTTTTGTTTGTTTTAGTACGCGGAAATAAATTCGTTGTTGTTGTTAAACAAGTTAAAAAAGTAAAATAATTAAAGTTCAATGCTTTCCCTTATAAATTTATAACTAAATAGCCTGGATTGTAACTGAATGATCAATTATCCCATATAGGTTACCATATACATTATATTAAATGCCGTTCCTTGTAGGGTTTTACTAAATAGTATGGTAGATAGTAATGGTAGACCTTTTCACACTTTTTGACTCTCAATTTTATGTTTACACGTGTTGGTATGTCTATAACTTCATATGGTCCTAACCATAAGGGTGAAAACTTATTTTTTCTAGTTTGATTCTTTAACCAAACCTTTTGACCTATTTTATACTCTCTGTCCTTTGAACCCTTATCATAATACTGTTGGCTCTCAATGTTGCCCTCTCTTGATTCTCTCTAACGATTTCATGTGAACGTTGGATTTGATATTTCAGGAGTTTGCTATAATCATCCGCGCTGTTTAGTGGTGTCGGGGATATTGTCAAAGATATGGGTATTTCAAATTCAAACCCGAATAACACTCTCGTCGGTGTTTGCTTTGTTGTTGAATGTTTGCTGTTATTATACACATGCATGGTGAGTCCATTCATCCCACGTGGTACCATCCAGGTTAACGAAATTTCTCAGAGATTCGGCCAATAGTCGATGAGTTCGTTCTAAAGCACCATTCGCTTGTGGATGATAAGGAGTGGTTAGTAGTTTCTTTATTCTTAGCATCTAACACGTTTCCTTGAATAATCTGGATGTGAAGTTTGAACCATTATCCGTTACCAACACCTTGGGAATGAAGTATCTTGAAATTGTTTCCTTAAAAAATACTTTAGCTACAGTTGGTGCCTCTGCGTCAGGCACGGCTACACATGCGAACAATTTTGAAAAATCATCTTGAAAGGTGGCGATGTATTTGTTTCCCCTAGCTGATTCTGGCAACGGACCTACCAGGTCCATTAAAACCTTTTCAAAAGGTTTACTTGAAGTGCTTGTTATAACCAATGGCATTTTTTCAACTTTCGAACATTTGTTTTTCTGGCATAGGCTAGACGTTGTTACATAATTTTTTATTTGTCGATACATACCGGCCCATTTATAATGATTCCTGATGCGGGAATAAGTTTTGAATGTACCTTGATGTCCACCCAAAGGTGTATCGTGAAATGCTTTTATTACTTTGTTAATATCTTCTGCATTCGTTAAATAAAAAGCCATATCTTCTTCTCCCATATTCTCGTTTACCTCTGTTTGAAGCATAATTTCTTCATTCTCCTCATTCTGGTTGTTTTGTAATTCTCCAGCTTTTGATCTGGTTGTTGCCCCTACATTTATATTCCCTATTGGAAGGCGACTGAAGGCATCAGCGTTTTGATTCGTTTTTCCTGATTTATACCGTATCTCAAAATCATATTCTAAAAGTTTTAGTCTAAGGCGCCCCAGTCTGCCTTCTTGATCTTTCCGATTAGCTATACCCTTGGTATGGGGAAGACTTGCTTTATTGTAGTCTCGTTCAATTTTCTGAAATCTACTACTAAACGCCATTTTTTCTCTCCATCTTTTCCTGCCCTTTTTGGTACTATGAGTATTGGTGAATTCGACGGGGAAGTACTAGTAGAGATAATTCCATATTTGACCATCTGGTCTACTTGTCTATTCAATTCATTTCGGTGGACCTCAAGTCTATATTGTTTAGTATATATTTATTGGAGGTTGACTAGAATCGGTTGGGATTTTATGCTTAAGTACATTTGTGTGAGTTAAACTGTCTCCTGGTAATTGAAACACGTTGTCGTATGATTTCAAAATGCTCTCGATCGATAATCGCTCTTCCGGGTTCAAATCTGCGGAAAGCTGTACTGTTTCCAATAGCAATTTGGTTCTTTCTTTGTTGTCCGCGGTACTTATTATATTAATGGCTGTTGGTGATTCTATCTGGTAGTCCTCAGTGTTTTTATAACTTAACATTGTTTTCTTATTGATGTTCACTGTATAGTTGTTAGTGTTTAGAATGGGAACAAATGCTATTCCCCTTTGATCGATGTTAGGGTTTCGCCCACAAAAACCCCTGGTAAAATTTCTAGTTTATTTACTATTATTTCTCCCGGAGCCTTGGTTACTACTACTGATACAACTCCTTGGGAACGTCCTTTTATAGAAAAATTTTCGGATATATATAACGGAGGGATTTCTGAAACAAGTGGCAGGGAAAGTATTTCTTTCTGGTTCTCAAAAAAATTTATGTTTTTGTTTATTGTGTCAGTAACCGACCTATTCCACATCATATCTCGGCCCAGCAAACCATCTGCTGGCAAAATTGTGCCCTTTGGTACTATGTGCATTTTAAAACTTAGTTTGTCCACGTATTTGTGGCTCAAAGTTATAGTTCCTTTGATACTCATGTTTCCTCCAAAGGCTCCTGACAAAGTTTTCTTCTTATTTTCATTAACTTTTATGCACGATGTCAAAGCTTCTTCCTTTACTAGTGTAGTATCAGCGCCTGAGTCTACCAACAGTAGTAATTTTTCTTCTTTAGCCTCTCTACACGGAAAGCTTATATACAGATCGTTTATCTCACAACTTTCGTTGCTACTAACATCACTCTCCACTCTCAGTTAGTTTTTGTGCTCTAATTGGTTCATATGATGTTTTGCGACATTTTCATTCTTAATTATTCTATTATTTATATCATTACATGTCATCATTGACATATTATTCAGGGATTTTCTTACTGAATCTGTACATCTTGCACCAGATATTAATTCGGTGTTATCCTTGTCTTCCTGTTTCTGATTATCCTGCTCCTCTGTAAAGTGTATATTGTTAATATCTAAATTTATGATATTAAAAGCTTTATCTGCTTCACAGTTAGTTCTTACGGGGTGTTGTGTTTTATTTTCATTGTCCTCATTAGTAATTTCTCTACATTTTTCGGCATTCCGGTCCATTAATCTTGGCCGGGCCGATTCTCGTTTTCCGAATTATTGCTGTTGTAATTAAATCTGCCTCTGTTTACATCATTGCTGCCTCTATTGTTGCCATTTTTACTATTGCTATTTATACTCCGTCTGTCGTTGGGCAATTAGTAGAAATGTGACCCTGTTGATTGCATCTAAAACAGCGTCGCTCCTCGTTGTTGTTATACCTAGTTCCACTTTTCTTTTGAGTTTTCGAGCTTGCAAGATTTTGCCTATTTGTTCCATAGTCGGGAGGTTTCATGTTCATTCTAAAATTATATTCGTTATAGCCCTGTCGTCTGCCTTGGTTATAGCACGTATTGCTGCCTTGGTTATAACATTCGTCTAGCATAGGACTGCAGTATACTGAGTTGTTAAATGAGTTTTCTCGTGTATTACTGTTTGGCATTGGATGGTTCCAAGTGTTTTGATGCGTTGATAATTGTCTGACTTCTTTTATCAATTGCTGAACCGTCTCATATAAGGGTTCCTCAGTATGCATTTTCATGATATTTGAAGGTTTCATATTAGAACCGAAGAGATTTTGAGCCTCCTTGGTGATTTTCAGCAGGGCAGATAGCTTTTCGTTTTTGTGTCCGATGAATTTTGACATCAACCTAAGATCTCGTAAGCCTCTTATGTAACTCCTTACTGCGGATTGGTTGCAATGATCTATCATAGATTTTTGATGGGAAACTTCTTGCCATTGTGCTGCAATTAGTTCTGTGGCATCTGTAAGTAGTCCTTCTAGTCTCTCTCCAAATTCATATGCTGTCTCCGTTGAACCTTGCTTACTACCAAAAATTAGTTCTTGTATTTCTGTTAGAGTTTTGCCTTTTATAAATTTTTCTCTAATAGCCTGGCATAAGGCTTCTACTGTTGCGAACTCTTTATTGTGTAAATATGAGTAAGCATTTCCAAATAATCTCGTTTTTATGCACTTGATTATGTCGACGACATTACCTGGTACTACTAGTTTATCCTTTGCTATCGTAAATCCTTCAATAAACTTTTTTGCTTCCCTGGCCAGTTCTGGCCCATCAGTTCCATAGAAAATTGGTACCACATGGCATATGGTTTGCAAGAGTTCAGTAAAAGTTGTCATGTTGTTACTATTTGTTGTGGTGTTAATTGTAATCACTTTCCTCGTCTCTCCTTGTAAGTTTCGTATCTTTGACTTCAGTGTTTCGATTTGTTGAGTTTTTTCCTCTATCACTTTTCTATTTTCGATGACTTGCTGCAACATTTGTGTTGGTCCAATTTGTCTCGAGAAAATATTTGATCGTTGTTGAGTTTACCACCAAAGTCTGTGCAACTTAAGGCAGCTAAAATAGCTCATTAAAACCTTGCGTTGTGTAGTAAATGCTGGTATACAGAACAACGTATCCTTTTAACAATTTAATTCAGTATACTAAAATTAAATTGAGCTAAAATAGCTTTCCAATATCAATATACTTCCTTCAATTTGATAAAAGGTATCAAACTGTGCTCTTGGTAATACCGACTGCGCCAAAATGTTGTGTTGATAGTTTAAATATGGAATTTTTCTTTTAATATATTAATGGTTTATTTAAAAAAAAAGCTTTGTTAATAACAACTATTATCTTGTTCTTTTAATTAACAATTTTAAACCTGGAGGGTCCCGTGGGAATCGCAGGTATGACTCTAACTTTTAACTGCTAAATACAAGACAAAAACTCTTTAATTAAAACTGCACTATTTATACAAAACTTAATCTTAATTTAATATACTTCAACATTAATATTATGCTTAACAGCTATTATTATTATGCTAACTTGCTAAACTATTTAATGTTATTAAGCTTTTTATCGCAATTTGTCATCGCAAAGAATTTATCAAACAACCAAGTGGATGAACTGGTTGCTGCGGCGTTAACAATTTAGTGCAATATACGGGTACGAGGGTTGTTCAATTCTGATTCACAACAGTATACAGAAATTTCAAGTAAGTACTTTCATGTGTAAAAGTATCGTAAGGTAAATACATATGTGTATGTTTGTACATAAATTGTAGTATCTATTATATATTTATTATATTAAAATAATTTATTTGAAAATATTCAAGTTACATATATATGTACCCATGCAGGAATGTTATCTCGTGAGAGCATTAGAATTCGTGCGTGATTCTTAAAAACAGTTCACGCATTTTTTTTGCCTTTACTCACGCACTCATGCGTGATTAATTATATATTTGATCACGATCACGCGTGAATCGCGATACACGACACGATAAACTTACGACATGCACATCTCATCTAGATGAGCTATAAATTTTTCAAATACATATTAACGTTTCACATATCATTAGGGTTGACAGACGGTCTGGAATGAAATGGATTTTCTAGTTTTTTGGAGCCTTGTCCAGTTACCAGGTAAAATAAAAATTTTCCAGTTAAAAAAAAATATCTTTGAATTTTAAAAAATATTTTATTTTATATACAGTAGTTTTGATTTAGCTGCCTTTTGTTAAAGTGCACTTTGGACTTAACTGCCTAAAATGATAAATTTTTGTCACTATTCTTTAAAATCCTATATAAATTAGTTTTTAAGTGCACCTTTTATACCTGCACTTTTAAGATAAGTGCCCTAAATTTTAGTAATTTTAAAAGATTTTCATACAAAAAATCAATGTTAGCTGCATATTGACTTAACTGCACATAAAATATTTTTTCTGTAATTATTGTTCAAAATCCTTTTTTAAGTGCACTTTGTATACCTGCGCATCTAACATATTCTTTTTGGCAGTTTTAAATTATAATTTGAAATTTCTTTGCAGGGGGCTCAGCGTTGTCTATATGCATTTCATTGTTGCTGTAACAAATCCTCAATAGACTTCAACGACACATTCTGAATAGTCACAAACCCCCTATCTTATGCACAGACTTTCAAGAACTATTTTAGAATTCACAAATAATAATATTTTTGAAAATTGCAAAACAAAAATAAGCGTAGTAGTCTTTAAAACTAATACAAAAAACCCAGCAAATAATTTTTATTCGATTTGAATCTATTTTATTTTTCTACACCTTTATACAATTAGAAATCCATCGGATAACAATAAAAGTAATTATAAGGCAAAATGAAAAATAAAATCTAAATTTAACATTTAAGAAATTTATTGTTCGACATATTGTCAGAAGTTTATTTTAATTTGAAATTTATTTGCTGGTGGTTCAGCGTTGTCTCTATGCATTTAATTGTTGCTGTAACAAATCATTAGTAGACTTCAACCACACATTCTGAATAGTCACAAAGCCCCTGTCTTATGCACAGAGTTTCAAGAACTATTTGAGAATTCACAATTATTAATATTTTTGCAAATCAAAAAAGAAAAATAAGCGTAGTAGGCTTACCCCCAGTTTTTAACTTAAAAATTAAGTACGTAATTAGCTAATTTTTATTTAAAATTAAGTTGTAATTAAATACGATTTCATTTTTTCAGTGGTTATTTAAAGTTCTTATTAAATTACGTTGAAAATACGGTAGCACTGTAAAATTTCCCAGTATTATTGAAGGCTTTTCAAACAGCAGCTGTTTAATGTAAACAAAAAAGTTAGGTTATCAACATGTAGAAAATTAAATTGCATAAAAACTCGTTTTATGTGACCAAAAGAACATCATAATGACTTTTTATATTACGTTATTCCATGATATGAAACTTTGTACTGTATATGTTATATATTTATGAAATTTAAACGAAATTCTTTTTAATACGACCGCATGATGCTCATGTGCATGTTTTCAGTAAACACACACACGCATAAAAACATATGGTACAATCATAAAACTTAAGTAGTGTTTAATTTCGCAAGGTTGGGCATTTAATTATTATTTAAATAAGCACTCAAAAACACAATTTCGTATTTAATTAGAACTTAAAAATAATTACGGTTTGATTACCAACTGAAAAAATGGGCATTAGAAACTAATACAAAAGACCCGGCAAATAATTTTTATTCGATTTGAATCTATTTTATTTTTCTACACCTTTATACAATTAGAAATCCATCGGATAACAATAAAAGTAATTATAAGGCAAAATGAAAAATAAAATCTAAATTTAACATTTAAGAAATTTATTATTCGACATATTGTCATAAGTTTATTTTAATTGGAAAAAATTATTTGAAATGCGCATTTCACTATTGCTAATGTGTATAGGATCTAGCTAAACCCCTCAATAATCAATTTCAATGTATTTTTAATAAAAACAGAGTTTTACTTAATAAGTAAAATATTAATTTGGGATTATTAGTGCGTTTAAAAAATTTTAAACAAAAATAATAATAATTCGTACTATTGGTTTTAGTCAAAGTAAAGGATTTATTTTTAAGGATTATATTTTTAAAATTTTTTATTGTTTTCTTTTTTTTTGTTTATTTTATTTTTGTCTTAATTTATATATAAAGAAATGTTGTTGGATTAAAAATACGTTTTCATTCATAAATAAACCAATTTATGTATATATATATTTATGTATGAGCATATTTTTGAGTTTATAGTGCATATTATCAAGTTTTTAGTACATATTGAATGATTTTTTAGAGCATATTTCTGGTTTTACTGCTTTTCACCTGTCTTCAACCATTAAGGTGTCCCCATTTGAAAAAATATTTTTTTAAAGAAAGTCGCTTGTTTGGCTTTTATTTTGCCTCCCAGGAAAATAAAATTTAGGACCGACGCAAAGTAATTTTTTATCTTCAACATTTCCTCCATATATGCCTATGCCCTATCTCAACTACTTAAGGGTGTTCCCATACAAAGGCGAAATTTGTATAAAACTTACTAGCAAGGCTCTAACTGCCCCTAGGGCGTACCTATCGAAGTCAAATGTATGATAGACACGAAATATTTTTTCAATACTAAAATTTACTCTTAACATAATAGTCATCTGTCTTCAACCATTAGGGTGGTCCCCATACAAAAAAGAATTCTGTGTTAAATCATGAATTTATTTTTGACATGTGTTGGATATGTCTTTTTATTTTGGGCAACGACTTGAAGTAAAAATATATTTTCTTCTTTGTCGCGGCACAACGCACTGAAGTAATCTATAACAAGAGTTTACTCCTTTTTCTCTAGAGCTTGGTTATAGTCTTCACATTGTCCCGGGTTTCTGGATCGCTTCTTAAAAACCTTGGTAATCCAAAGTGCGAAAAAAAAGTTTACTTCCCAGGTTTTACGTAGTGGCTTAAATCCTTCACTATTTCTGTGTGTACTTCTGTGGAAGCTAAGGTAATTCAGAACGATATTCTTCCGTACTGGCGTCGCTTCTTATTTTGTCGTCTTCTGCCTCATTATAGTCTACGCCGTCGCTGTCTTCGTTAGATGTTTCGTCCACATCTATAACTCTACGCCGTCGCTGTCTTCGTTTGATTATTCGTCCACATCGGATAACTCTTCCTCATAGTTTTCTCTATCTTCTGCGAAAATACTAATATTATTCGCTATTTTTCTTTTGATGTCACAGGAAACATTCTGGCCAAATAATGCGAGTGCAACATGCTCAACACTAAGGTACAAGAGATGTTCACAAAACTTCTTCACCAAACGCTGCGAAATTGTGTTATTAACTGCATCTTAAAAAGCAATAGCATTTAAAAAGCTCAAATCGTTAATTGGAGCTTCAATTGCCTTAGTCGCACTAAACCAAGCTTTTGCATAAAGTAACGATGTCTAAACTAACATCGCGAATTCCATCAAATTAATTTTTGGTTAAATCAAGATATTCTCGAAACAAGAACATTTTAAGGCAATTTACCCATTTCGCCATTCAAAGAGCATGCCAGTATCAAACGAAGAAAGCGACGTCGTAAATAATAATGAGGCTGAATACAACAAAATAAATAGCGACGCCAGTGGAGAGTCTAGCCCAGTAATTTTATACAAATTTCGCTTTTATCAGTTCTCGTGGTACCTTCATAGCGAACAGTCGATTAGCGGAATTTTTCTTACAAAAAATTAAACAAACAAAAAATATTCGTAGTACATATTATTCGTAATAGGTACATACTGTCTTTAATAAATAAGCTTTATGCTTTGCTAATATTTTTACATAGTAAAAATAACAAAAACAAAAAAAACCGCAAACAAAAAAAAAATTAAACAAAGTGATATTGAGGAATGCTATATATGTGTGAACCTCGAAACAAATAAACAATCATAAATAACAAAAACAAAAAAAGACCGCAAAAAAAAAACACACAAACGAATATCCCTTGAGGAATTCTTTGTATGAGTGCCTCAAATACAAAAAAAATTGAAGTGAGTTCTAACGGCAGAAATGCTTATTTTACTGTGAGTTCTGAAACTCTTAATGAAAAAAATATAATAATAAATATATAATAATATATAATAATAAATCTGATGAAAGTCTTTTTTTAACGTCAAAGCCAATTTTTCGTCAGCGATCAACTTCGCTTTGTCCAATGCCAAATAGTAATGATGCATTAACATTACAGTTGCCCAGTACTTCTTCATATAAGCCAGTAATATCATCCCCTTCAGGCTCGTGTTCATCACTTAACAAAGTTATCACTACAGATAACAGCGGCTCGAAACTCAAGGTACAAGTCGGAATGGACAGATATATAACCGTGGTAAAGCGTGGGCGAAGCCCGAATTCTTCAAAAATTTCATCTGCTTCAAAAATGTCTAGGGATAACAGCGCAGCCTCAACTAATCGCCAAAACCGCTTCGAAATTTTGCAAGATGACAACGAAAAACCCGAGGTAGCCTCGAATAAAATATCCAAGCCGCCACCAATATATTTGAGACAAAAAAATTCAAATGCCCTTATTAAAAAATTAATTTCGGTCATTGGTGAGAATAAATTTCACATTGTTCCAATAAAACGTGGCAACATCGATGAAACTAAAGTCCAAATTTATGACGAAAAAGATTTCCGCAAAATGGTTGCTGAATTTGAAAAAAATAAAACAAGCTTCTACACATACCAGCTTAAGAGCGCTAAAGGCATGCAGATCGTATTGAAGGGCATAGATTCTTATGTTGTTCCCGAAGAAATAAAAGATGCACTCGTCCTCCAGGGGTTTAAGGTAAAAAATGTGTCCAATATAATAAATAGAGAGAAGATTCCCCAACCCGTATTTCGTGTTGAACTTGAGCCTAATGATATAAAATTGAAAAAAAATGAAACGCATCCAATTTATAATTTGAAATACCTCTTGTACCGAAAAATCACAGTTGAAGAGCCACATAAGCGTTCAGGTCCTGTACAGTGCCATAATTGCCAAGAATATGGTCATACAAAAACATACTGCAATTTACCCTCTGTTTGTGTTGTGCGCGGCGAATTACACGGCACTGCTAGTTGCAATAAGCCAAAAGATCAAAGTGATAAAAAATGCAGTAATTGTGGAGGTAATCACACCGCTAACTACAGAGGTTGTCCTGTGTACTCTTTCGTAAAGAAGACTATAGTGCAAAAACCTAAATTAGCTCCAGCTCAATCAGCAAACGCTTACTCTGCCACTTTTGCGCAAATGAGCCAACCAGTTACTTCCCGTGTATCGTATGCAGATGCTGCTAAGACAAATTCAATTCCCACACAAAATGTTTCCTCGCCAAATAATTCAAAAAATACTGACGCAAGCTTTAATTTTAATCGCCTTGAAGCTACTATTGAAAATCTGGTGCAATCTATAAACAATTTTACAACAAATATGACTAGCATGATGCAAGAAATGCTGCGAATGCAGAATACTCTGCTTCAAGCACTAATTAATAAGCCATGAACACGTTAACAATATGTTTCTGGAACGCAAACGGCATTCGCCAACATAAAAATGAACTTGAGCACTTCCTCATGGAAAAAAATATTGATGTAATGTTAGTATCTGAGACTCATTTGACTTCGAGAAGTCTTTTTAAAATTTATGGCTACACTATATATGATACAAAGGACCCTAGAGGAAGGGCTTGCGGTGGATCAGCAATTCTAATAAAGTCAAGACTCAAGCACTATATTCTTGATAACATTTGTGAAGAACACCTACAAGCAACAAATATTGGCATTGAAAGTTTTTGTACAAATTTTGTTATATCATCAATTTACTCCCCTCCCAGATTTTCAATCACTGAGAATCAATATGAGGATTTCTACAAATCTCTTGGACCTTGTTTTGTAGCAGCTGGCGACTACAATGCTAAGCATACGTTCTGGGGTTCGCGTCTTATTACCCCCAGAGGTCGAGCATTGTTCAACACTATTTCAAAAATGGGCTTGGATGTCATTTCGAGTGGGGAGCCCACTTATTGGCCTACTGACATACAAAAAATTCCGGATGTTATAGATTTTGGCGTCATAAAAAATATCTCTAGGGACTTAATTCAAGTTCAAGCTTCTATTGATCTTTCGTCCGATCACTCTCGGACGATCATTACAATTTGTAGTCCATTAAGAAGTAACTTACCTGACCCATATGTGAAGATGATCAATCGTGTTAATTGGCTGGGGTTCAAAAAATATCTCAGTAGTCATTGTACGGAAAACATTACGCTTAGAACATCCGATGATATTGAATCTAACATTGCCAATCTCAGCGAGAATATTAAACAGGCTGCTGAACATGCCACTAACTCCCATCCGCAGACTGGGTTTAATAAAATTTATTCTACAGACATTGAACGTCTCGTACGTGAAAAAAGAAGAGCTAGAAGGGAATGGCAACAGCACAGATCACCACAAAATAAAATCAGATTTAAAGAGTGCACTAAACGACTCCAAGAGTTGCTTGCATCTGAAAAAACTGAATCTCTTAAAAATTATCTGGAAGGTCTTGATGTCACACCAGCGTCTAATTACTCTTTGTGGCGCGCTGCTAGAAAGCTTAAAACACCCGTTGAGTATAAGCCACCTCTACGCACATCTACCGGAAGTTGGGCAAGAAGCGATACTGAAAAAGGTAAAATATTTGCTGAGCACTTAAAATTCGTTTTTACGCCAAACATATGTACTGGTGTTGCTGATTTGCCGAATGTAGTCGCTCTACCCCCTCAACACATAAAGTTTAAGACGCGTGATTTACAAAAATTAATTGCCGAACTCAACCCGAAGAAAACTCCGGGTATTGATGGAATTAGTAACCAGATGCTTATGAACTTGCCTCGTATTGCAATGAGAATCCTATTATTCATATTTAATGCCATTTTACGACTGGAGTATTATTCACACAGCTGGAAGCTTGCCAAGGTTAAAATGATTCCAAAGCCGGGCAAAGATCTAACCAAGGCTGAATCATATAGGCCAATAAGTCTACTATCAACTATGTCAAAGCTTTTCGAAAAACTGCTCAAAACAAAATTGTCCCAAATTCTAATTAGTAGTGGGTGCATACCAGACCATCAATTTGGTTTTAGAAGTCAGCATAGCACCATTGAACAAACTCACAGACTGGTTCAATTTATAAGAAGAACTTTTGAGGAAAAAAAGTATTGCTCTGCGCTCTTTATTGACGTTTCCCAGGCATTTGATAAAGTGTGGCATGAAGGCCTAATTTTAAAATTGAAGACTTACTTACCAATAAACATTTTAAATCTTTTGGAAAGTTACATTATTTCCCGTAAGTTCACTATTGTGGAAGGAGACTTTACGAGTAGGCCTGAAACTATTTCATCCGGTGTGCCACAGGGGAGCATACTGGGACCAGTTTTATATTTGATTTATACTTGTGATATGCCTGTGAGCAGTAGTATCCATACTTCCACATTTGCCGACGATACAGCCTGCCTTAGTATGCACGAAAACCCTGATGAGGCATCCCGCAAACTCCAGGAACACATTAGCCAGATGGAGCTTTGGTTAAACTTATGGAGAATTAAAGTCAATGAACAAAAGTGTGTCCATATAACGTTCACCCTAATAAGAGATACTTGCTCCCCCATTCGGATTAACAATCAAGTTGTTCCTCAACATTCACATGTGAAATATCTTGGCATACACCTTGATCGACGACTTACATGGAAACACCACATTGACTCTAAGTTAACTCAAATGAAACTTAAATTAACTCAGGTACATTGGCTGATTGGTAGAAATTCAACACTTAGCCTAGACTGCAAACTTTTAATATACAAGTCGCTTTTAAAGCCAATATGGTGTTACGGAATTCAACTATGGGGCACTGCTTCAGCTTCAAATGTAGAGAAAATTCAACGAAGGCAAAATAAAATTTTACGCATTATAACATCGGCTCCATGGTACATCAAAAATTCAAATATACATCGCGATTTGAATATGCCACTAGTGACTGAAGAAATTGCAAAATACGCAGGCAAATACCTAACAAAACTCTAGTCACATCCTAATCCGCTTGCTCGTAATATTTTGAACTTTACTGGACACATCCGCTTAAAAAAGAGAGATACACGGGCTCTAATATTCAACACTCTAGATGATGAAGCTGCTTGAAAACACCTTTTTCTTTTTGTTGCTTATCACTAATGTATTATTAATAACTATCACTAAGCTTATGTCCGACATTGGTCGGGCCTAATAATTTTTTTTTTTTATAGATTTAAGATTTGAATACTTATTGTTAGTTCATATTTGAAGATACAATATATAATAAACATGCATTTAAAAAAAAAAAAATGTGGGAACCCCTTAAGGAGTTGAGATAGGGCATAGGTATATTCGGAAAAAATGTTGAAGATAAAAATTACTTTGGGTTGGTCTTAAATTCTAACCCTGGGAGGCACCATAAAAGCCAAACAATCGGCTTTCCTAAAAAAAATATTTTTTGTATGGGGACGACCTTAACGGTTAAAGATAGACGATAAGCATGTTTGGAGAAAATCTTCAAATTGAAAAATTATTGCAGGTTGGTCATACATTTCACTTCGATAGATACGCCCTAGGGGCAGTTAGAGCCCTGCGAGTAAATTTTATACAAATTTCGCCTATGTATGGGAACACCCTTAAGGAGTCGAGATAGGTCATAGGTATATTCGGAGGAAATTTTGAAGATAAAAATTATTTTGGTTCGGTCTTGCATTTTACACCCCTGAGTTACATTTTATATACATAAACACTCTAATTTTTGTTTGTTATTATGTATTAATATTTTATACCAATATATTTATTACTACTCTTATTAATACATAATCATAATATTATTTATGTTATTTATTTATTATTACTATTATTATGATTTCAATTGTTTCACACTTTAATGAACATCATAACTTTATAAAAAATCAAATGTTCATATAACAAAAAACTTCATTTAAAACTTTCAAAAATGTTCATTATATAAATATATTTCATATTAAAAAAATCATTTTATTTATTTAAAAAAATATACATACATATTTAAAAATAATAAAGCTTCGTATATTTAAAAAAAGAAGTTCTTATAATTAATTTACTGGGGCAGTCAGTATTCTCGAACCAAATAAAATAATAAACGAGAAAAAGAAAACTTTAAATCGTTTTCTGAAATAAAACAATAACTTTGTTTTAAACTTAAAAACGTGTTTTCTGTGAGCTTGTGAATGTGTGCTTACTTAATCTGAGTGAGATTATACTGTTTTCGAAACTGAAAAAGAAAAGTTTGAACAAAACTAAGCAAAAAGAATTGGAAACCAACAATAATTACAAGAATCAAAACTTCAATAAAAAAGTAAAAGCTGATACTAAACTAAACAAAAAGAATTGGAAACAAACAAAAATTTCTAGAATCGAAGCTTCAATAAAAAAGGTAAGCATGGAATTAAATGCATTTCAATTACTGGAAAGTGTGCCAAATTTTGATGGGAAAACTGAAGAACTCCATATGTTTATTTCACACATCGATGAAATTCGGAAATACGTTGATGCTAACCTCTTACCATTGTTCGATTTGAGAGTAAAGGCAGAATTAGTTTTTACTTTCTGTTCTGTTACGTATCAGCTGACTCTTTTTTGTTTACATAAATCTAATACAAGTAATTAGTTCTTCTGTTTCGTTCTGTTTTGTTTCGGTTCAACCTATGAAAATCAAAAAATTGTTAAGTATTTGTAACTGACAGCATAAAATAATAATAAAAATATTTTTAAATAATTAAAAAAATTAGTTTTTAAAAGAAAAATTGAACTACCTTGAACTGGAACAATAGACGATGCAAAACTCATCGCTTTAGTGGAAAACTGCGACCCTTCTGGTCAGAAACAGTTAATAGATTGCTACAGAAAAAGTTAGTACTCAAATTTATAAGCAGAACGGCACAGCACAGAGCAGCAACAGAAAGTAAAGACTAAATAAGCCTTAAGAAATAAAATTATATTACACGCTAACATAACACTAATTAATAATAATAACCCTATAAATTGGAACGAAGTAAAAATAATTTAAAGAATTAATTTTAATGTAGCAGAAAACATAGAAAGTATTGTTAATAGAATAAAAACCGTAGAGATAAGAACTAGCATCAATGATTTGTATGAATACATGTTAAAACTCCTTACAAAACTAAATTTGAAATCAAGTGTTGATATAGATATTCAATGGTTCAACAGTAAGAATAATGAGACAATGGTTTTAAAAATTTTCATTATTAAATTACCCAGTGAACCAAAACTACTACTTAATTCTAGAAATCCACATACTTTATTGAAGGCAAAAGAAATTTTAATTGAAACTGAATATTTTTATCAAAAATGTCATCAACTACAATCTTATTCATAAAAAAAACAATTTGTTCGAACTCATGGGCGATGTGTTAACACCTTTTTGTTACACGGTACCTGTTCGATTTCTGTGAACACAGACCCACAAACCCGGAGGTAGAGTTAATATAAAGTATTTAATGAAAAAGAATAGTTTATTGAATTTAATTTTACTTTGTATAATTTATTAATGTTATGTTTTCAGCACAAAAAACAAAGAGAATGCAAAGCAACAGACAAATGTACATACATACATACATTGTTATGTTTGTACATAAGCTACATACGTTGCTGTCTTGCTATCTCATTTTTATATATGTACGTATAACCACGTCACTATTCTCTTTGCTATGCATAAGACAAAATCGAAAATCAACATAATACACTTTTTTAATATTACTCCAAATTAAAACACTTAAATCTCGGCTCGCCGATATCAGATCGCCTTAATTTTTGGCCTAAACTCTTTGTCGAAACCCGCACTAGCTTTTTAATCCAAAAATTAATAAAATCGGCTATGAATTTCCGGAGAAAATCGCGTGGGAAAATTATATGAAAATCGCCCAATAATCACTTTCAATACCGACTGCCAAGTAACGAACAAACAAACGATGATTTACTCTTACATACCTAACACTTGCGTATGTACTGAAACTGATAGTTTACTGTCCTAGAGGCGCGCGTATAGATGTTAACACATCAAAAATTTTAATGATAGTATTCAAAAAAGAATATTCAAATTACAATAACGGAAATAATTTGCTATATTCCCAATCTTTTACTAATTCAAATAGATATAATTATAATTCACAAACACAAAATAACCATAAACAATTTACTGCTAAAAGAAGTAACTGCAAGCATTATTTTAATAATTATAATTCAAAAAATGTTTAAAATAATCAGAAAAGTTTAACAGATGTAGGTCAATGTGGACAATACAGATGAAGGGACTTTTCTAACCCACAAAACGTTTCTTCGAATACTACATTAAATGCACAAAACCACTCTAGACATTTTATAAACAAAAACTTTACGAGTAATTCCCAACAAAGTATTTTAAATAATCCAATGTCAATGGAAGTAGATCAAATTGAAACTAGCTTTCCCTTAGTGGCCGAAGACTCTTCCCTTCATAATTGGTAGAACAAAATCTACTCCAATAAAATTATTGATTGATACAGGATCAGTCACAACTTTAATCAGAAGGGTTTATTTCATAATTCCTTTAAAAGTGAACTTGAGCATCCTATTACATAAAATACAATCTG
Organism: Tachina grossa; assembly: GCA_949987645.1. NCBI lineage: Eukaryota > Metazoa > Arthropoda > Insecta > Diptera > Tachinidae > Tachina > Tachina grossa. The sequence continues at coordinate 46,148,874 of OX465277.1, forward strand.
CTCGAAGACTACTACTGTTTCAAAAGTTACAATAAGTGGCATTAAAGAATTTAATCGTCCAAATTCTAAAATAGAAATGTTAGAAACAGAAATATACAGTGAATATGGTGGGATTATAGGTTGCAACTTACTGAAACCATTAGGAGCTAAAATTGATTTCCAAAATAACATCTTAGCAACAAATGATGCGAAAATTCCCATTATATTTGAAAATTCTGCTGAAGAGACTTTAAAACATGATTCGATACTAGATTGCATAATTGAAATAAACTTCAATAAACCAAGAATAGATTTTTAATGCAAAAATTAACAAATCAAAATTTGAACGAAGAAAAATTATAATTTAATTATTAAAATAATTAAGGTTTCAAAAATATTTTTTACATTGATGGAGATAATTTATCTGCAGCTTGCAAGTATAGACACAATATTCCAACTACAAACGACATACCTATTTATTCAAAATCATAGCGCAATTTAGAAGTTCATAAATTAGAAGTAGATAAACAAATTAAGGAAATGTTGGAGTCAGGACTAATAACCAAATCTAATAGGCCATATAATGCTCCAGTATGGGTTGTTCCTAAAAAAATTTATAGTTCTGGACAACAGAAATGGAGGGTGGTAATTGACTATAGGAAATTAAATAATGTTACGACTGAAGACAATTTTCCAATACCTAATATAGAAGATTTAGTGGCCTTCGAAAACGGCTAGCTGTTCCGTTCAACTATGTGTTGTCAGAATATTTACAACTAACTTTGGTGTTATTTGTTCATTAATAATTATCACATGTAATTTGGCTTAAAAAGCCATACGAACTTTAGCCTGTTCAAATCATAAAAATAGAAGATTTATTTTCAAAATTCGCAAGTTCACAATATTTTAGTACAATTGATTTGGCAAAAGGATTTCATCAAATTTTGATTTCACCGGAAGATAGACATAAAACTGCATTTTCAACACCCACCGGACATTATGAATTTAAATCGAATGCCATTTGGTTAAAAAATTCTCCGCCATCATTTAAACGTATGATGAATTAGATACTTCAGGGTTATGTGAAAAATAAATGTGTAGTATATTTAGATGATATTCTAATATTTTCGACATCCCTTGAATAACATGTTTTATCTCTAAGACAAATTTTGAAAAGATTATCTGAGTATAATCTTAAAGTTCAAATAGATAAATGTAATTTTTTCCCACGTGAATCTGATTACCTTGGTCATATTATAACTCCTCACGGAATACAACCAAATCCAGAAAAAATAAACATCATTAAAAAAATTTCACTTCCAAGAACTATCAAAGAAATTAGATAATTTTTGAGGTTAACTGGATTTTATAGAAAATTCATTAGTGATTATAGTCAAATAGCCTCGCCGATGATATTAAAACTTAAAAATGTTCAACGATCAATATTAAAAATCAAGAATATATTGATTCTTTTAATAAATTAAAAACGGTCTTATGTAACCCACCAGTTTTAGCTTATCCCCAATGCGATAAATTGTGTGAATTAACAACAGACGCCAGCAATGAGGCCTTAGGTGGAGTATTATCCCAAAATTGTCACCCAATAGCCTTTTCATCATGAACATTAAACAAACATGTGTTGAATTATAGTGCTATAGAAAAAGAATTAATAGCAATAGTGTGGTCAGTAAAATATTTTAAACTCAATTAAGGAACCGAACATGAAATTACAGAAATGGAAGATACAACTAAATGAATATGATTTCGAAATAGAATATGTTAAAGGAAAGACTAACAAAGTAGCGGATTATCTGAATCGCCTTAATGTTAACGTATTAACAGGAGAAAAAGAAGATCTTCAATCGAATTTAGCCACGATTCACAGCGCAAAAAAATCAAATAACCACATATCCATATCTGAATCGCCTATAAACATTTATAAGAATCAGATTACGATAATTCAAGGAAATGGTTACAAATAAGAGAAGCTAATTTTTTTCCATAAAAACAAAATTAGACATACTAAAACAATAAATGAATATTTTGAAGAACAAATTTTAAAATGGTTAAAACAAAATTTTCCTCTAAAAGGAACTGTAACAATTTTTTGCGAAAGTTTTGATGTTTTAAGAAATTTTCAAAACACTAGTAGAATATTTTTCAAATTCTCAAAATGTTAAATCTTTGAGTTGTTCAACATATCTAAAGGATATTTTTAGCAAGAAAATAATTTTGGAACTAATAGAAAAATATCATACTGATAAGAAATTGAAGAAACTTTCATAGAATTAAAGAAAATAATTTGCCATCCAAACTTGAAAACAGAAATTCATAAATTTATAAACAATTGCATAATTTGTAATATGTGTAAATATGACAGACAACCAATAAAGGCCAAATTAAATCAATCAGATTAAATCAAATAAAATAATTCATATTGATATCTGGTTCTTTAACAAAAAACAAAATGTTTGACATACATTGATAAACTTACAAAACATGTCTCAATTCACTATCTAAGAGATAAAAACTCATTAAATATAGTAGAAATGCTAACGGAGAGGTTTGCTATTTTAGGTAAACCATATAAAATTATAGCTGACAACGAGTTTAATACGGCATATATAAAAGATTTTTTGAATTCTGAGAATGTAGAATTCCATTTCACTTCGCCAAATACTCATACGGGAAATGCGGATGTAGAACGGTTTCATCTAACATTGAATGAACATATACGACTATTTAAACTTGAAAAAAATATGAGATACAGATAATAAAATTATAGTTTTCAAATCAGTCCAAATTTATAATGATACTGTACATAGTACAACCGGATAAAAACCAAATGATTTATTACATAATAAGGTAGATAAATCTGTTTGGAAAAACTTACATGATATGGTTCACAACACCAAACTTACACGAATTAATAAAACAAATCAAAATAGGGAAAATTGTCATGACTTTAGGGAAAGAGAATTAGTAAAAAATCTTGGGTTTTATAACGTTAACAAAAACCTAAATACATATGTTTCAAAAAGAATAAAAGAAACAAATAACTCTCATTTTATAGATGAACATAATTGTAAGCGTAATAGACAAATAGTTAAAAGAAAATATAAATATCAAAAGGAATTGCCTGATATAAAATTTGAAAGAAACATCACTGGAAGAGATTATCTAAATGAAAATAAATAATAAAATAAATTTGAGTAAACCATTGAACACTATTCATTTATTTGTGTGTTACCTTATATATATATATCTATATATATATATATATATATATGTATTAGTGATGTAACGAATGTCAATTTTTGATATTCGCGAATGCGAATATTTGAAACGATATTCGCGAATACGAATATTATATGCAATATGAAATATTAAAAAATTGTTATGAAAAAGGACTTCACACTCTTGTTAACGTACTTTAAAGTTAATAAAAAGTACCCAAAATTTTAATGATCGTCATTAAATAATATTTGAAAATGATACAAAGCACAAATTTCTATAAAAATTAATGTATTTGTACAAACTAAAATTTTTAGTCATTTATTTAAATTTCGTTCATTTCATTAAATAATATTTGAAAATGATACAAAGCACAAATTTCTATAAAAATTAATGTATTTGTACAAACTAAAATTTTTAGTCATTTATTTAAATTTCGTTTAGGACTTATGCATTTATTTATTTAATTTCTTTGAAAAGATATTCGTATTCGCGTGAAAATGGCCGAATATTCGACAATTCGAATACGAATATTCGTGCATCACTAATATGTATGTATGTATGAGTATGTGTAATAATTGAAAATTACTTAAAAAATTATATGTAAAGAAAAGAATTCTCTTGACTATTTGAAACTTATTATTATTATTATTATTATTATTATTATTATTATTATTATTATGTATATAACTCTATAACTCTACATTCCAGGAGTAATGTGTGAACATAGGGTGGGGGAGTTACATATTATGTACATAAACACTCTAATTTTTAAGATTAAAATTTTTTAAACGCACTAATAATCCCGAATTAATATTTTACTTATTAAGTAAAATATTTTTTTATTAAAAATACATTGAAATTGATTATTGAGGGGTTTAGCTGGATCCTATGCGCATTTCACTGTTGCTAATGCAGATCATCAGGGAACCTTTACCCAAAGTTTTTTAGAACAACTAGAGTGATTATGTTATAAACTTTCATTTAAACAAATGAGAAGCTTAAAACAACTAACAAAGTTGAAACAAGAACTCAATAATCAACATGTTTTTTAAAAATTTTCATTATAGACATATATATTTCATATTTCATTTGTTTAAAAAAAATACATACATATTTAAAAATAATAAAGCTTCATATATTTAAAAAAAGAAATTCTTATAATTAATTTACTACTGGGAGGCACCAAAAAAGCGTAACAAGCGGCTTCCTTAAAAAAATTATTAAAAAAATTATTTTTTGTATGTCAGTTCTCGTTGTACCTTCATAGTGAACAGACCATCTTAGCGGAGTTTTTTCTTACATACTAAACAGAAAATAAGAATCATACAAAACAAATATTCTTAGTACATAATATTCGTAGTACATACATACATATTAACTTTTATAAATAAGCTTTTTTTTGCTTTGCTCATATTTCTTTTACATAGTCAGAAACAACAAAAACTAAAAAACCGAAAACAAAAAACTCAAACAAAGTACTCTTGAGGAATACTCTATATGAGTACCTCAAAAAAAATTTTTTTTAAGTGAGCTCTAACGGTAGTAATGCCTATTTTACTGTGAGTTCTGAAGTTTTTAATAAAAACAATAAAAATAAAAAACCTAATGACAGACTTTTTCTAACGATAAAGCCATTATATCGTCAGTGGTCGCTTTTTCCAATGACACCTAGTGATTCGGTAGCATTATCTTTGCCTAGTACTTCTACATTTAACTCAGTGATATCATTCACTTCGGGCTCGTGGTTATCAACAGTTATCAACAGTAACCCAAAACTCAAGGTCCAAGTCGGAATGGACATATATATAACTGTGATAAAGCTCGGGTGAAGCCCAAATTCTACTGAGATTGCTTCTGCCCCAAAGATATCTAGAGATAACAGCGCATCCTATACTAGTCGTCAAAAACGTTTTCAAATATTGCAAGATGACAACAACAAACCCGATGTACCCAGGAACGAAACCTCCAAGCCGCAACCAATATATTTGAGAGAAAAAAATTCAAACGCTCTTATTAAAAAATTAATCTCGGTCATTGGTGAGAATAAATTTCATATTGTTCGAATAAAACGTGGCAACATCGATGAAACGAGAATTAAAATTTATGACAAAAAATATTTCCGCAAAATGGTTTCTGAATTTGAAAAAAATAAAACAAGCTGCTACACATACCAGGTTAAGAGTGCTAAAGCGCTGCAGATCGTATTGAAGGGCATATATTCGCAGGTTGTTCCCGAAGAAATAAAGGATGCACTCATACTCCAGGGCTTGAGTTAAAAAACGTATCCAATATAATATCCCCCAACCCCTATTTCGTGTTGAACTTGAGCCGAATGATATGAAATTGAAAAAAATTGAGACGCACTAAATTTATAGCTTAAAATACCTGTTATAGCGAAAAATATCAGTTGAAGAACCACACAAGCGTTCTGGGTCCGTACAGTGTCATAATTGTCAAAAACTTATGCAATTATCTACTGTTTGAGTTGTATGCGGCGAATAACACGGCATTGCTAGTTGCAATAAGCCAAAAGATCAAAGTGATAAAAAATGCAGTAATTGTGGAGACAATCACACCGCTAACTACAGAGGTTGTCCTGTGTACGCTTTCGTAAAGAAGACTATGGTGCAAAAACCTAAATTAGCACCAGCTCCATAAGTTACCTCCCGTCTATCGTATGCAGATGCTGCTAAGACAAATTCAATTCCCACACAAAATGTTTCCCCGCCAAATAATTCCAAAAAATCTGGTGCAAGCCTTAATTTTAATCGCCTTGAAGCTACTTTTGATAATCTGGTGCAAACTAGAAACAATTTCACAACAAATATGACTAGCATGATGCAAGAAATGCTGCGAATGCAGAATACATTGCTTCAAGCATTAATTAACAATCCATGAACACGTTAAAATATGTCTCTGAATCGCAAATGGCATTCGCCAACATAAAAATGAACTTAAGCACTTACTCACGGAAAAAATATTAATGTAATGCTGGTCTTTGAAACTCATTTGTCTTTGAGAAGCCTTTTTAAAATTTAAGCCTACACCTCATATGATTTAAAATACCCGAGAGGAAGAGCATGCGGTGGATCAGCAATTCTAATAAAGTCAAGACACAAGCACTATATTCTTGCCAACATCTTTGAGGAACACCTATAAGCAACAAATATTGGCATTGAAAGTTTTTGTACAAATTTCGTGATATCATCAATTTACTCCCCTCCCACATTTTCAATCACTGAGGACCAATACGAAAATTTCTACAAATCTCTTGGACCTCGTTTTGTAGCAGCTGGCAACTACAATGCAAAACATACGTTCTGGGGCTTGCTTTTTATTACACCCAGAGTTCGAGCGTTGTTTAACACAATTTCAAAAATGGGATTGGACGTTATTTCAAGTGGGGAGCCCATTTACTGGCCTACTGACATACAAAAAATTCCGGTTGTCATAGATTTCGGCGTCATAAAAAATATCTCTAGGATTTAATTCAAGTTAAAGTTTTTCTTGATCTCTCGTCCGATCACTCTTCCACGATTACTACAATTTGTAGCTCATTAAGAAGTAACTTACCTGTCCCAAATGTGAACATGATCAATCGTGTTAATGGGCTGGGGCTAAAAAAATATCTCAGTAGTCATTGTACGGAAAACATAAAGCTTAGAACACCCGATGGTATTAAATCTAACATTACCTACATATCTTAAGGAGAATATTAAACAGGATGCTGAACATGCCGCTACCTCCAATACGCAGACTAGGTTTACAAGAATTTATTCTACAGACATTGAACGTCTCGTACGTGAAAAAAGAAGAGCTAGAAGGGAATGGCAGCAGCACAGATCACCTTAACACAAAATCAGATCAGACTCCAAGATATGCTTGCATCTGAAAAAACTGCATCTCTTAAAAATTATCTGGAAGGTCTTTATGTCACACCAGCATCTAATTACTTTTTGCGGCGCGCTGCTAGAAAGATAAAAACACCCGCTGAGTTTAAGCCACCTTTGTGCACATCTACCGGAGGTTGGGCAAGAAGCGATACTGAAAAAGGTAACATAATTGCTGAGCACCTAAAATCCGTTTTACGCCAAACATATGTACTGGTGTTGCTGATTTTCTTGCCAAGGCTGTCATATACACAGAAAAAATTATTCCCAAAAAATTTTGAACAAACGTGTGTTTTGAAATAAAATTTAGTTTCGGTAAATATTTTTACTGTTTCGGTAAATTATTTGTTTCAATTTTGTTTTATGTAAAAAAACTGTATCATTTACGTACCTTTTCACAATGTCTGGTTAAAATATAACAGAGACTTTAACGGCAAGTTTTGTATGAAGAACTGGCAGTTAAAGTTCACGTTAACTCTTAACCATACATTGTGAAAAGGGACGTTAATTTCGTTTGTTTGTGTTGGTGTTTTCCTTGCTTGTTGATTGACTCAACGTGGTCATGTGCTGATGTTGTTGTTTTCTTTGAGTGCTCGTGTTGTATACGTGTGCATTCGGACAAGAAGCCGAAAAACGTCGTGGCTTGTTTTTTTTACTCAAGAAAGTTATTTTTAGATTAGAAGAAACAAAAGAAATCATGTTTTGCGTGTATTCATTATTTGCATATCCAAAAACGATTTGCTCTTTAGCTGAGTGGTAAGTACGTTAATTTATTAGTCAAGAGATTGCAGGTTTGACTCATCCCAAACATATTTAGTTCTACACAAAACAGTATGGCGTGAAAAATTCTAGTTCATACAATTAGTATAAAGTAACATTTGTAACAAAATTGTTAAGAGAAGATTTCTGTTCCAATATAGAAATTGCATACTGTGTAAAATAGTTATTTGTTTTATTTGCTTTTTGTTTTCATAAAAAAATTTTTTATTGAATCAGACAATTTTTTGATGGTAAAAATCGGGGTTTTTTTCAAACAAATTATTACAAAATTTTGTATTTGAATTTACAAATTTCTTTGTAGGACCTAAATTGAAAAAATTAATATTTGATTCAGAGAATTTTGTGTTTGAAATGGAAAGTTTGTTTTTGCTGTGTATAGGCCAATAAGTCTACTATCAACAATGTCAAAGCTTTTCGAAAAACTGCTTAAGACAAAATTGTCCCCAATTCTACTTAGTAGTGGGTGTATACCGGACCATCAATTTGGTTTTAGAAGTCAGTATGGAACCATTGAACAAAATCATAGATTGGTTCAATTTATAAGAAGAACTCTTGTAGATGAAGCAGTTTGAAAATTTTTTTTCCTTATTTTTGCTTATCACTACTTATGTATGTATTACAAATAACTATCACTAAGCTTATGTCCGACATTGGTTGGGCCTAATAATTATCTTTGAGATTTAAGATTTGAATACTTATTGTTAGTTCATATTTGAAGATATAATAAATAAAAAATTTATTAAAAATTTTTCTTTGTATGGGACAACCTTAATCTTTGAAGATAGACTATAACAGCCGTATTCATAAAAATTTTAAACCGCGTTTCAAATATTGTTTAAGCAAAATTCGCTAAAATTGTATTCATAATAGAATTTTAGCTTAAAAAACGGTTAATTGATTAAAATTAATAAAAAAATTTAGTTAATTGATTTTTAGTTAAAAAACTGATTATGAATACCAATATTTAAAAAAACGTTATTTAGCCTTAAAACGTTTTTAACTAATATGAATTTTAAACCTCAATCAACTTTTTTTTATGAATACGGCTGTAAGTATATTTGTATTAAAAAAATATTTGATGTTTGTCTTACATTTGACTTGGATAGGTACGCCCTAGGGGCAGTTAGAGCCCTGCGAGTAAATTTTTTAAAAAAATTCCTTTGTAAGGGATCACCCTCGATGTGTTCGAAAAATATGTTGGGCGGAGAAAATTAATGGGTGCTGATCATACATTTGACCCTTGTAGCGGTGACCCCGGGAAAGTTAAATTATCTTTTTTAAATTTTTTTTTTGCTTTTACCCTCAACGAAGAGGCTAACCTTCCCCATCGAACTTTCCCCATTTGGCTCAAGTATTTATTTTCCGAACCAAACAAAATGAGGGATCCTTACAAGTCGAAATCTCGTTACTAAGGATTCTCATATAACACTATGCCATAGCTAATGTACCTATGTATTACGGCATAGCGTAGAGTGTATTTGAAATCAAGTACATTTGATTTTTTAAACCATTCTCAGCGCAATTCAAATGCAATTGATGGACAAAGATATTAAAATAAAATTAAGCTAAATCACGCATGTCTTATATATTTTTAGAGAATACGCAATTTGGATTAAAAAAGTCTAAAAAATGAAATCCGTTTTTAAAAAAGCTAAAAAAAGAAGCTAAGGGCTTAATGAAAATTTCAAAGCTTAACCCAGAAAAATAAGCTAAATTTAGCCCAAAATTAGCTAATATGGTCACACTGACAATAACCAACTTTATCAATTATAAGAGCTGAATTCGCTGAGTAAATTCGTCGTTATTGTGCTTCACACGACGAATTTACGCAGCGAATTCTAATCGACGAATTCGTCGACGTGGACGAAATTCGTCGTTCGTCACAACTGTCTTAATGCAAATTAACTTGTGAATTATAGCATAGACAGACGACAGCGTTAATTTGCATTAACTGTCTTAATGCAAATTAACTTGTGAGTTATCCTCATCCGTAAATGCACTAAATGGCAGTGAATTAATACTGAATTCAGCTATATGATAACACAGTCCACATATGGTAACACCGTCAACAATCAATCAAATGTTGGCAAATTGTTTTGGTTTGCAAAATTAAAATGCGATTCGGTCAGAAAATATAAGTTATTTTAATTGTTTTTAGAAAAAAGCAAAGAAATATTAAAATCGAGACACACTTTTTCCATTTTAAAATTTTCGAAGTGTGTGGCACGAAAGGTATGTGCAGATTTTGTTTACTTAATGCAAATACTGTCGTCTTTCAGGGTAAATTTTTAATTCACATTAGTGATATTTTAATGCAAATTAACGCTGTCGTCTGTCTACGCTATTACTCTCACTTGTAAAACATAAAGAAAATATAGCAAGACAAAATTTTGCTGATACACTCTTAAGTGTTATCGAATATACTTAAAGTAATTGTTTTTCTCAACTATTATACCGTTTATACGCACTGCTTATTTGCAAATAAAACAGGAAAGCGTTCTCGTATAACTTTTTTATTGTAAGTTATTAACTCACGAAAACTATTTACAACTAACGCCCCATTTGCAAATACGGTGTAAAATGTTGCCAATTACACAGTACAACAGCCAATCTGGGGGGTGAGAAATTCCAAGTCAGGGTGATGGTACTAGGTCAGTATAGTAAATCCCTCAAAGGGTTTGGCATAGTATGTGTCAGTTTTTTTTATGACCTTTTAAATTTTTTCCTTATCTTGATGTTTTTTCGCTTAGTTGTAACATTTTGGCAAAAACGTAGTTTAAAATAACTCGAGAACCACTTGTCCGATTTTGATGAAACAAACTCAAAAAAATTTAGAATTACAATTTCTTTAATCTGTTTCTATACCGTTTTCCTATATGTGCAACACTTTCGAAGTTAAAAATGAATGTATGAAGGGAAAGAAGTATTTTTTGCCTAAAAATTTAAATATTTTTTTTTTTAAATTCATAAAAAATCCAAAATGGAAAAAAGTGCCAAAACTAATTATTTTCGCGTAAAGTCACATAACTCATGAGGAAAAAAAGGGATAGATCATGAAAATCGATGCACGCGTTTCTCATTTATTCACAATTAGGTAAATGTATGCATTTCAAAAATTTGCTCCAGATATGCACAACATTATTTGGAGAAAACATTGACACTCACAAGCCGAACTCTCTCATATTTTTCTACTGTACTAAAAGAGAAATATTGATGTGGCAACACTGGTTCTGTAATGTTCACATAAAACATGCATTGTCATTATATATTTTCTATTTCTCACACTGGTTCTGTGATTTTTGTCATTCAACAAGTGCCGAAGAACGCGAACAGTAAAAGTGATTTTTCTCCAGTTTTTTAAAAGTGAACAAAAGAGAACAGAATATGGAACTGTGCAAGCCAGATATAAATAGCTTTTGCTACTGCTGTGGTCAATATGTCTCAACACATAAAAAAAGTGGAAATTTCAGTACTGATTTTGTTCAAACATACGAGATGTACTTCAACCAAAATGTTATAGTGAACGAAAATTGGGTACCAAATATAGTGTGTAAAAGCTGCTACAACCGTCTAATGGATTGGAAAAATAGAAGACGTGAAAGTATGCCATTCGGTATCCCAATGACTTGGACTAATTCTGGCGAAGGTCACAATCCATTGAATTGCTATGCATGTGCGAATAAAGGAGCCGCAAAAAGGATAAGAAAATCGTATAATTACGTTGGTGTTGCAAGTGCCGCAACACCATTGCCTCATTCGGACCACATTCCTGTGCCAAAAGCTTCTTCTACGACTGCTCCGACATATCATGCACGTGATGATCCCCCATATGAGCCATCAGTATCCAATGTGCCAATTTTAATAAATCAAAATAAGCTTGATTCAATTGTTGCCAAGTTGGAATTAACACAGCATAAATCGGAAGAGCTGGCTTTCATTTTGAAATCAAACAATTTGTTGGCACCCGGTGTGAAAGTCACAGCTTATCGAAGTCGTCAGGCAATACTCCAAAGTTTATTTCTTGTGAATGATGAAAAAACTTCTGCATATTGCCCGGATGTAGGAAAATTGATGGACGCAATGGAAATAAAATATGAAGCAGATGACTGGAGATTATTTATTGACAGTTCAAAACTCAGCTTGAAGGCGGTTTTACTGCATAAGACCAATAAAAAACCTTCAGTTCCAATCGCCTATAGTACAGAAACGAAAGAAACATATGATGCACTGGAAAATATTTTAAAAATGGTTAACTACGCCAAACATATGTGGCGCATATGCTGCGATTTAAAAGTTGTAGCAATGCTTTGCGGTCTTCAAAGCGGCTATATAAAATATATGTGCTTTTTGTGCGCTTGGGACACACGATTTTCCGGTGACCAATATGCATGCCACGGATGGAAATTCAGAGAGCAGAGCAGGTTACAAACGGCCAATATTATTCGTGAGCCTCTAGTGCCGAAGGAGAAGATATTGCTGCCTCCACTGCATATTAAACTTGGAATTGTTAAGAATTTTATCAAAACTGTCGCCAAAAGAGATAAAGTTTTCTTGTGTTTGAAACTATTTTTCCCGAGACTCAGCGAAAGTAAAATTAAAGAAGGTAAGTTATAATATCACATTCATTTCCCATGATTTTCCATCTTAACAAATTAATTTTTTCCAATCAGGCGTACTAAATGGTCAGGATATACGAAAGCTGATTAAAATTGAATTGAATGCATGGCAGGCAATCAAAGAAGTAATAGAAGGCTGGGAAAGCATCGTTCTAACAACTACGATGTTTCTCTCGCAAGGATGTTAAGAGCATTCTCGGAAATTGGTGTCCACATGTCCTTGAAAATCCATTATTTACATCATCATCTGGACTACTTCAGCAAACAATTGGCTACCGAATCTGATGAGCAAGGTGAACGCTATCATCAAGTTGCTATGCCATTTGAAATAAGGTAATACTGTTTTTTTATTTTTTCAAACTCATTTTAATAAAACAAAAACTTACAGATATAGAGGCAAAAAGTCGCCGAGTGCAATAATTGCGGAAATTTGCTGGTGGAGTAGGCTTGTGTGGCAAGACAAAGATGATCTTGATGATAAAGAATTTTCAGGAGATGCAGAAGGGCCAACAGTGGAGACACACATTGACATTATGTGTGGTTCAGAAACTGATGATAGCGATGAATGCGATGCCACTAGTCCCGAACAACCACCATCGAAAAAGTCTAGGGAATATTTATTAAAATAAATAAAAATAAATAAATAAAATAAAAATAAAAAATTATAAAAATGTTTACTTAATTTTTTTTAGTAGTTTATGGCCAGAAGTCTGGAGTTATTGGGAAAAATTTATAAAAAGGCGATAAATGACACTTTTTTGAATAAAAACAAATATCAATATTCTTGTCAAAATGGGATACCTTCACTTAATTGTAAATAAAAGCAGAACGCGTTAATCGATTTCTATGCTCTATGTCGCATTTTGTTTTTAGGTTATGTGACTTTACACGAAATTAATAACACTTGATCCTTTTTTCCGTTTTGGATTTTTTATGAATTTAAAAAAAAAAATTAATTTTTAGGCAAAAAAATATTTTTTTGCCTCCACAAATTTATTTTTACCGGCAAAACTGTTGATTATAAAAAAAAACGTTATATGAACGGATTAAAGAAATTGTAATTCTAAATTTTTTTGAGTTTGTTTCATCAAAATCGGACAAGTGGTTCTCGAGTTATGTGAAACTACGTTTTTGCCAAAATGTTACAACTAAGCGAAAAAACATCAAGATAAGGAAAAAATTTAAAAGTTCATAAAAAAAACTGACACATACGAACGCCAAACCCTTTGAGGGTTTTACATCATCCTGACTTGGAATTTCTCACCCCCCAGACAATAATCCCAAAAATGTTCCATAGTGTTATTTTTTTTTAAAGAAACGTAATACACATTTAACAATGTGTGGCAATATCATTCACAGATAGTAATGTATTCTATCCACTAGAGACCTGCGTAAACAGTCTTTAAATGTAGATACGTCCTGTTTTTTAAATGTATTGTTGTAGCATGTATTGTAATAAACCAATAACACAGGTCAACAGCAAAAAAATGTTTTTAAAACCACTATAAAATTTTGATGTATTGTGGTTCCAGTAGTACAAAAATGGTCCAAATTTTAAATTCTATGGGGAGGATTTTTTTTAATTTTTAAGTAAATTTCTCATAACTCAAAAAACCGGTCCAATTTTCTTATACTAAATTTACAAAAATTACTATTTACATAACCTTTAATTCGTTTATATATTGAGTTTCAATCGGCTCAGTAGTTTCGGAGTTACAATAAAAAATTGTAGCCAAAAATATATATTTTACGTAAAAACAGCAAATTTTTTTGTTTTAAAAAATCTTGAAAAATCGAAAACGGTATCAATTGTTCAAATTTATTGCTTTTTCGTAAACCTACATGTAATAGAAATAAAATGAGATATCGATCATAAAAATCGATTGAGGCTTTTCGAATTTATTCACAATTCAGTGAATTCACTCATTTTCACACAATTTTAGTTTTTTTGTTTGATATACTTACAATTGAGTAGTTATTGTTGTTCTTTCGATTGATTGAATTTTGAAAATATTTTCTATATGCTATGTACAAATTTTCACACGTTTCGTGTAAGTTCGAAAGCATTTTCTTTCATTTCGAATTACACAGTTGACCGTCTAATATATGTACATTAGAGTAGCCCCAAATCGATTCAGTTTTATGTAAAAAAATAAAAAATACAAAAAAGTTTCATACCGATAAGTTGTGTTTTAGGGGGTGCGTCCGGCCCTCAAAGTTGGCCCTCAAGCCCATATTGCTGGCTTAACATGCAAAGGCTCTAAGTCCATATTTTGAAATTTTACAGGAAAGACAAAAAACAACCAAACTTTTCTTTGCGTAAACATTTTTGAATTCTGTAAACGCATTTATTTTTGTATTTTTGTTTGTTTGCTATGTCCGTAAACGCTAAATGAAAAAATAAGTATTTGCCGATATAAACGATTTTTGGACTTAGAGCTTTTGCTATTGCTTAGTTTGTATTTTTTTATGGACTTAGGTCTTTTTCTTAGAGCTTGTCTTTCATTTTATTTCTTATTTACTACAATGAAAATATTGCACTTTTTTGATTTTTTTTATTGTTTTTATTCAAAAAGCTAATAATATGTAAAAAAGCAAAGATTGTTTTGAGTATTGTAGAAAAAGAAACATAATTTATTTAGCAATATGAATAACATTATTATTGCAGTTTAAATTATAGTATTATAAAATTCATTTCAATTTCGATATTAGTATATATGTAAATAATGAAAACAAAAATTTTACAGTCTTATTTCAATGCTGTTATAAAAAATAATCAGGGCTATCATGAATAAAATTCCGCGTGAAATTTCTCACTTTTCCAATTAGAATTTTTTGTTTTCCCTTTTGCTTTCTATTTGTTGTTCCCAGGGAAAAATTTCCCTCGGAATTTTATTCATGTTAGCCCTGAATATTAATTTAAACTTGTGTACATACATACATATATGTATAAAAGCAAGAGAACTGGTGACAACTATTCGTGTGGCAAATCGTCATAAAATTTGTGGTGTGTTATAGGCAAAGTCGATTTTAGAAATTGTAAGTCTTCGTACTTTCTGGACGTTATTTGTCTTCTTTAATGATGAAGTTGGTGTAAATTTGACAACTCCAGATTTTTCCATTCATCAAGAAATCTAGCTTTAAAATTAAGTTCACCATTTGGTGTGTATTGTATTGCTCGAATGTCCGTTACTCTGAGATCGCCTTTTTACGGTCAGGGGGAATATTTTTGCAAAATTGAACATTGTTAAATTTTTTAAAAAATGAATGTTGCAAATAAGTAGCATCATAAGGTCAAGTTTTTTTCCTTGCTGCTTTACATATCGCAGTATATTCAGCAGGCACATCAATATTTTTATTTTTCATGGCTCGTTCAATCGTAGAGTGTACACCATCAGCTTCCATTTGAGTATGACCAATTCCAATATTTTTTGCTCAATTGTTACTTTATGTTTGACTGCTGTATTCAGCAAGGCATTGCTCATCATACAATTGCGGTTTTGACAAGTGCAACCGTCACTATAAAATATTATTTTCACGGGACTATTATTTTCACTGAGAATTTTTTTTACACAAAGTAAACCCATATACTTGAAAATTCTTCAGCAGGTAGTCCACCTTCGGCTTCATTCCAATGAAAACAGTAACCTTTTTGATTTTTAAGATTATAATAAACTAAATTGTGCACCTGCAACTTTGTGCGGTAATATAGGCCGCTAACATGGGATTTTGGAGACATTAGGACCGCTTGCAGGTCTACTGTAAAAACATATGTTACCTCGTTTTTGTCTTTACTTTTTTCCTTTCTAGTCTCTTTCTTCTTCTCTTGGTGAAGTGCGTACTATTCATAAGGGATGTTACCGACTGAATAGCGTGCACATAACTCACATTGATCTTTTTTTTGGCATAAACAGGGCCAATTTTTTTTTATCATCAAGTGTTTTATAAAATGCTGCTACTGAGAGTGACTGCATATTCTTTTTGCACCAATCATTTACATAAAAGTCATAGAGTTCCCTTTTTGTGCTACATTCTGGTAATATATATTTTTTTGCGTATCAGCACGACAGTAATGCGATTCCATTCATGAAATGAATAAAGGCATTGCCTTTCATTTGTTAAGTACTTCTTCTTCTGAATAATTTTTTGAGAAACTGTTTCTGAAATTGAATAGGGGAGACTGGGGCAGATTCAGCACTTTTTTTTAGCAGCTCTGAATTTAAGAAGTTATATCACAAATTTAAAAATGTTGTAGCTTGTTATTGTGCTTGGGTATTGAATAAAAATATATAAGTAAAAAATTGTATAAAGACTTAGTATTGATTTCATATTTTTGAGAATTAGTAGAAAAGGTCATTTTCGCTGAATGTGCCCCATGTCGGGGTAGCTACGGCATTTTGTGGGGCACATTCGTCGTTAATATTTTAAAAGGCAGTTGCTTAGTAAAAATTCCTTTTAAGGCATTTATTTATTACCTACATAGAAAAAAATTAATAATCATATCAACAAATATAAAAAATAAACACTTCTTTTTATTCATAAAACGTAAAACAAAGATATTCCATATTAATTAATTATTTAATATAATAAGACTTTAAGTCTACTTCAAATAAATATTTGGTGCGGCTACGTGAAGTTGAAGGTAGGTTCGATGGGCTTGGTAACCTAAGTTCTATTTCGCTCCTTAGAACTACTGAAATATCTTCATTTTCAGGCTTAACAAACAGAGATGAAAATTGATCGAGCTTCCGAAAGAAACTAACTGTGAAGGTGCAGTCGCCAAGAGTTTCAGTGATCTCAGCGATGTAATAAATTAGCTTTTTGCTATTTTGACCCAGATTAACTAAGACATAATCTCCGACCTTAAGCTCAGTACTTTCAGTCAATTTATAGTTTGAGGCGTCATTGTTCTCCGATATAGTACACACTTCTTTATATATTCCACTAACTCATTCTCTTCCTTCTTCGTAAATACTTGCTTGCAAGTGAACTTTGATTGGTAAATAATTTCATTAGGAGTCTGATTAGAACTCAGATCCTCTAAAGGATCTCGTTTTTTAATGCGCGATTCGATGGTTTGACGCTTAACGTTGTATTTCCTGCCGGCGGACGTTGGAGTCTCAACGCCACGCAAAACATCAGACACTGCCTTGTTCATCACATTTTCATCAAGTGAACCGCGCTGCGTTTTAGCCTTATAATTCCGAACCATTTCAAAGGTTAAATTGCAAATGAATCTAGAAATAATTATGAAAATTAATTTAGCACATCATGGGGCACATTAAGCAGATGCTGATTGTGCCCCAATTTTAAACGCTGAATCTACCCCGAAGCACTATTTATAATTTTTTATTTTTTTTCTTTTATTCTTCAACAAATATTTAGATTTCACTTATGTTTTAGGAAAATAACACAATTATTAATCTTTATTTGTAAACTAAATTTTAAATATTGAAAAATTTTATGTACAAAATACTTACAAACTAGAATCACAATATTACAAAAACACTTGCAAAAATACTAAAACACGCGTAGTCAAGTAAGTTGGTAAGCTAAAGATGACAAACTCTGTGAGAGTTATTTATTTTGATATTCGATACATTTACTTTGAATCTTAGTGATGTAAAATAAGTCTTTCATATCGAAAATCGTATTGCCGAAGGTGCTCCAAGGCCGAAGCTGCCCCAGTCTCCCCTACTTCTTCGACCAACTAAGCAAAGCCCTTGCGCCTACGTCCAACGTGTTCAAGAAAAACTTTGTGCATACTCGCATTTTTTGTTTTGAGCCTTGATATAATATTTCAAAGTTAGACTCCTTTTGGATTCATTTGAGACTTTTCTATTTCGAGGTCTATTAACTGGAGCTGATTCAATCAAAGTTTTAACGTAAATTTTTTTTTCTTCCCAACTCATTTTCCAAAATTTTTTAAAAATATTTTCTCTATCATCGTCATTTATCTCTGCACATTTCATGGCACCGAATTTTTTACATCTGCATCTATTTTTCATATTTCTTGATTCTTTCATCCTTTAAATAATTCCAAACATTTGGTAACTCGTATGAATCATCGAAGTCACTATGAAAATCATATGGAACCAGATGATTCCGTCGTCTAGCTCAAATGCATAATGGCTTTCAATTGATTGAGTTCCAAAAATGCTGTTCCCAGTAAATTGCATGGTTGGCATCTGATAAAATAATAATTTAACAATATTTTTGGAGAATTTAAATATATTTTAATATATTTACCTTGAACACCATAAATTGTATAGCCTTATCAAGTTAAGATTTTTTTATAAAAAATAATATTTTAAACTAGTTTTACTCATATAGAAGTTTTGAAAAGAAAATTATACATAAATTGAAATAATTTTAACAATTAAGAAAATTAACACTGTTAAGTTATACTATCGCTGCAATACTGACTCATTTATATTGAACAAAATTTAGCATACGTTAATTATTATAAAACAGTTATTCGATTCTTTAATACATGTGCTGGAACAATTTGACAGAAATGGTTAAACTGTACTTTTTATAGGGACTTAAAGCTTTTTCTTGTGATAAATTGGACGTAGCGCTTTTGCTCATCACTACAAAACAACAACAACAAATGAGATAACTTTTTTTCTTTGTAATCAATGTATTTTTACCTTTTGCACATTGCTGCATTAAAATCTCGATTTCTGAAAAAAGTGGACTTAGAGCCTTTGCATGTTAAGCCAGCTATATATTTAATGTATTTTTTTGGTTTAGTTTTATTTTGACTATATGTATATGAATGAACTAGTTTAATAGATATAAGATCTTATTGTACATGCTTAAAATATAAAATTTCCATATAAATATAATATTGTTACATACAATTTTTGGTATTTTATGGGTTACTTTCCTCATTATTTTCTAAAATATTAATTTTATCAAAAAACTTTCTTTGGGACTAATGTTGTTGACTCAAAGAGCTAAAATATTGCCATATACAAGAATATGATATTCTTGTAAAATGATTTTTTAAAAAGATAGTCATGTGCAAAAAATTACTTTGAAAAGGGGCTTGAAGGCCAACTTGAGGGCCGGACGCACCCCCTAAAACACAACTTATCGGTATGAAATTTTTGTGTATTTTTTTTTACATAAAACTGAACAGATTTGAGGGGTGAGAGTAGAAAAAATAAAAAAATAAAATAACGGCCACCCTAATGTACATACATACATATAAATACATACACATGTAGATTAGCGTATGTCAATACTAGGGAAAAGATTTTCATGTAAATACATGTCTTCTGTCGTTGTTCTTAGATCAACGTAAATAAAATATCTTTGCGAATCAACAAATTTGGAACAAAATGGCATCGCTATGTAAGTGCATATTTTTGCATTTTTTATAATAAATACATATTTTTGAATATTTTATTATAAATGAATATTTTTCATAACTTTTTTAGTTTTTTCATGTTATAAATCTAATTTTGGTTTTTTTCCATTAGTTGTTTAGTTTTAAAAGCTGCAGTTTTTACGACTGTGTAAGAACAAAAAAAGAGGAAAACGAGAAAAATTCACGATCGTATATTTTGTCATATTCGATATACCTTAGGTTAAGTCACGAATACCAATACCATTGAAAATTAAAAAAAATAGCAGCGCTCTCTACTGGTTCCGCATTAATTTCATGTGGATATAAAGTGTTTTTGAAAGCAACTTTGCGTGTTTCAGCCTTTAATAAAAGATAAAAAATGATATGATAAGGATACATCTTATATTAACTAGATAGAGAACGTGGCAGAAGGCTGTCGGATACTAAATTTCTTTTAATAAAATTAAAGAAATTTTAAAGTCAAAAAACTTTCCCCCATATGCAAGAAAATAATAAATAATAATAAATTTATTAATGTAATTTTTATTACAAATAGTACTTGTTTTTTTTATAACTTATTATTAATTATTAGCAGATTATTATTAATTATTTTTGTTTTAGTAAGAGTAGCTTTTTTAACTCTTTTAGAACGAAAAGTTTTAGGATATATTCAAATTATGGGTGTTTCAGTTCTCGTGGTACCTTGATAGCGAACAGTCGATTATTAGCAGAATTTTGCTTACATACTTACCAAACAAACAAAAAATTAAACAAAAAAATATTCGCAGTACATATTATTCGTAATAGTTACATACTGAATAATAAATAAGCTTTATGCTTTGCAAATATTTTTTACATAGTAGAAATAACAAAAACAAAAAAAAAACACAAACAAAAAAACTTAAACAAAGTGACTTTGAGGAATACTCTAACGACTATCTCAAAAACAAACAAACAATCATAAAAAACAAAAACAAAAAAGGCCGCCAAAAAAAATCACAAACGAAGTACCCTTGGGGAGTTCCATGTATGAGCGCCTCAAATACAAAAAGTTTTGAAGTGAGTTCTAACGGCAGAAATGCTTAGTTTACTGTGAGTTCTGAAGCTCTTAATGAAAACAATATAAATAATAGACCTGATGAAAGTCTTTTTTTTTAACGGAAGAGCCAATTTTTTGTCAGCGATCAATTTCGCTGTGTCCTATGTCAAATAGTAGTGCTTCATTAACATTATAGTTGGCCTAGTACTTCTTCATATAAGCCAGTAATATTATCCCATTCAGGTTCGTATTCATCACGAGTATCACGATATCACGACAATAGCGGCTCGAAACTAAAGGTACAAGTCGGAATGGACAGATATATAACCGTGGTAAAGCGTGGGCGAAGACCGAATTCTTCAAAAATTTCATCTGCTCCAAAAATGTCTAGGGATAACAGCGCAGCCTCAAGTAATCGCCAAAACCGCTTTAAAATTTTGCAAGATGAGAACGACAAACCCGATGTATCCTCGAATAAAACATTCAAGCCGCCACCAATCTATTTGAGAGAGAAAAATTCAAATGCCCTTATTAAAAAATTAATTTCGGTCATTGGTGAGAATAAATTTCACATTTTTCCAATAAAACATGGCGACATCGATGAAACGAAAAATCAAATTTATGACGAAAAAGATTTCCGCAAAATGGTTTCTGAATTTGAAAAAAATAAAACAAGCTTCTACTCATACCAGCTTAAGAGTGCTAAAGGCCTGCAGATCGTATTGAAGGGCAAAGATTCCTATGTTGTTCCTGAAGAAATAAAAGGTTCACTCGTCCTCCAGGGATTTAAGGTAAAAAATGTATCTAACATAATAAGCAGAGAAAAGGTACCCCAACCCCTATTTCGTGTTGAACAGGAGCCGAATGATATATAGTTGAAAAAAAACGAGACTCATCCTTTTTATAGCCTAAAATACCTTTTATACAGAAAAATCACAGTTGAAGAGCCACATAAGCGTTCAGGTCCCGTACAGTGCCATAATTACCAAGAATATGGCCATACAAAAACTTACTGCTTTTACCTACTGTTTGTATTGTGTGGGGCAACTTACACGGAACTGCTAGTAGTACTAAACCAAAAGATCAAGCGGAAAAAATGCAGTAATTGTGGAGGTAATCACACCGCTAACTACAGAGGTTGTCCTGTGTACTTTTTCTTCAAGCAGGCAATGGTGCAAAAACCTAAATTAGCTCCAGTTCAAACAACAAACTCTTCTTCAGCCACTTTTGTGCAAATGAGCTAACCAATTACTTCCCGTGTATCGTATGCAGATGCTGCTAAGACAAATTCAATTCCCACACAAAATGTTTCCCCACCAAATAATTCAACAAATACAAACTTTAATTTTTATCGCCTTGAAGCCACTATTGAAAATCTTGTGCAAACTATCAACAACTTTACAACAAGTATGACTAGCATGATGCAAGAAACGCTACGAATGCAGAATACACTGCTTCAAGCATTAATTAACAAGCCATGAACACGTTAAAAATATGTTTCTGAACGCAAACGGCAATCGCCAACATAAAAATGTACTTGACCACTTCCTTACGGCAAAAAATGTTGATGTAATGTTGGTCTCTGAGACTCATTTGACTTCTAGAAGCCTCTTTAAAATGAATGGCTACACGTTATATGATACAAAGGACCCTAGAGGGAGAGCATGCGGTGGATCAGCAATTCTAATAAAGTCAAGACTCAAGCACTATATTCTTGACAACATTTGTGAAGAACATCTACAAGGAACAAATATCTGCATTGAGAATTTTTGTTCAAATTTCGTGATATCTTCAATTTACTCCCCTCCTAGATTTTCAATCAATGAGGATCAATACGAGAAATTCTACAAATCTCTTGGACCTTGTTTCATAGCAGCTGGCGACTAAAATGCTAAGCATACGTTCTGGCGTTCGCGTCTTATTATGCCTAGAGGTAGGGCGTTGTTCAACAAAATTTAAAAAATGGGCTTGGATATTATTTCGAGTGGGGAGCCCACTTACTGTCCTGCAGACATACGAAAAATTCCGGATGTTGTGGACTTTGGCGTCATAAAAAGTATTTCTAGAGAATTAAATCACATTGAAGCTTCCCAAGATCTCTCGTCCAATGACTCTCCCACGATCGTTACAATCTGTAGCCCACTAAGAAAGGACTCACCTCATCCATATATGAAGATGATAAATCGTGTTAATGATCTGGGGTTAAAAAAATACCTTAGTAGTCATTGTACGGAAAATATTAAGCTAAGAACACCAAATGATATTGAATCTAACATTGCCAATCTCAACGAGAATATCAAACAGGCTGCTGAATATGCCACTACCTCCCATGCGCACACTGGGTTGAATAAAATTTATTCTACAGACATTGAGCATCTCGTACGTGAAAAAAGAAGAGCTAGAAGGGAATGACAACAGCACAGATCACCCCAAATTAAAATTAGATTTAAAGAGTGCACGAAACGACTCCAAGAGTTGCTTGCATCTGAGAAAACTGCATCTTTTAAAAATTATCTAGAAGGTCTTGATGTCACACCAGCATCTGCTAAAAAGCTTACAGACCCGTTGAGTTTAAACCACCTCTGCGCACTTCGACCGGTGATTGGGAAAAAAGCGATACTGAAAAAGGTAAAATATTTGCTGAGCATTTAAAATCCGTTTTTACCCCAAATACATGTACTGGTGTTGCTGATTTGCCGAGTGTAACTGCTCTACCCCCTCGACCCTTAAAGTTTAAGATGCGTGATGTACATAAACTAATTGCTGAGCTCAACCCGAAGAAACCTCCAGGTATTGATGGTATTAGTAACAAGGTGCGGATGAATCTGTTTCACACTGCAACTAGAATCTTACTATTTATTTTTAATGCCATAAATGCTGGAAGCTTGCCAAGGTCAAAATGATTCCAAAGCAAGGCAAAGATCTTACCAAAGCTGAGTCTTACAGGCCAACTAGTTTACTATCAACAATATCAAAGCTTTTCGAAAAGCTGCTA
Organism: Tachina grossa; assembly: GCA_949987645.1. NCBI lineage: Eukaryota > Metazoa > Arthropoda > Insecta > Diptera > Tachinidae > Tachina > Tachina grossa. The sequence continues at coordinate 46,172,767 of OX465277.1, forward strand.
TGACAAAATTGTCCCCAATTCTAACTGATAGTGGGTGCATACCAGACCATAAATTTGGTTTTATAAGTCAGCATAGTACTATTGAGCAAACGCATACATTGGTTCAAGTTATAAGAAGAACATTTGAAGAAAAAAGTATTGTTCTACTCTCTTTATTGATGTTTCTCAGGCATTTGATAAAGTATGGGGTGAAGGGCTAATTTTAAAATTGAAGACATGTCTACCAATAAATTTTCTAAGGCTATTGGAAAGTTATATTCTATCCCGGAAATTCATTGTTGTGGAAGGAGACTTCATGAGTGTTCCCAAATCTATCTCTGCCGGTGTGCCACATTGGAGTATACTGGGACCAGTTTTGTATTTGATTTATACTTGTGATATGCCTGTTAGCACTAAAATCCATACATCTACTTTTGCCGATGATACAGCTTTCTTTAGCATGCACAAAAACCCTTACGAGGCATCACGATATCTTTACGAACATATTACCTAACTGGAACTATGGTTAAAGTTATGGAGAATTAAACTAAATGAGCAGAAGTGTGCGCAGGTAACATTTACTCTACGAAAAGATACTTGTTCCCCCATTAGAATCAATAATCAAATTGTTCCTCAACATTCACATGTAAAATACCTTGGTATACACCTTTTTCGACGGGTTACATGGAAAAAACACATTGATTCTAAGCTAACACAAATGAAACTAAAATAAGCTCAGGTACATTGGCTGATTGGTAGAAATTCAACTCTCAGTCTAGATTGCAAACTTTTGATATACAAGTCACTTTTGAAACCTATATGGTGCTACGGAATTCAACTATGGGGCACTGCTTCAGCTGCCTAGAGAGAATCCAACGAAGGTAAAACAAAATTTTACGTATGAAACTTCGGCTCCTTGGTACATCAAAATTTCAAATATACATCGTGATTTGAATATGCCACTAGTGATTGAAGAAATTGCAAAATATGCAGGTAAATATTTAACAAAACTCGAATCACATCCTAATCCGCTTGCTCGTTATATTTTGAACTTTACTGGACACATCCGCCTAAAACAGAGGGACACAAGGGCTCTTATACTAAACACTCCAGATGGGACTACTTGAAAATACTTTTTTTTCCTTTTTCATTATCACTACTTATGTATTATTTATAACTATCACTAAGTTTATGTCCGACAGTGGTGGAATACTTATTGTTAGTTCATATTTGAAGATACAATAAATAACTACATGCATTAAAAAAAAATTATGGGTGCAGTCCCGGCCACTTTTCACAACAGGAAATTTTTATTTTGAATAAGTGCAATCTGTTTGAAAGTTTCAATAAAATTGATCTTTTGAGTTTAAAGTGCTTGTTCCCGCTCCTAATTGCAACTACTTGTTTTTTAGATTTTTCCTAGTGATCTCTAATCTAGATATATTTGTGCATCAAATTTCAGCTCTCTAGTACGAATTGGAGTTTTAACGGCGTGGTCCCGCATACCGGATAAAAGTTCTTGGTTTTAAGATTTTTCCATTGGTTTACTCATATACACTTACTTTTGTATAAAATTTTAGCACTCTAGCATAAATTTTACCTTTTTTTATGAGCATTACCCCTCCCAATATTTTAGGGTTAGGTTAGGAAGGATGGTGCTTTACCGCATCTCCACTCATAAATCCAATAGGGTCCATTGTGATTCCCTTCTGTTATCCAAAAAAAAAAAAAATAATAAAGTAATATTCACACTCCCATTTTCAACCAGAAGTGACTCTATGATCCATCACTAAACCACCGAATTCCCATGATAAAGCCCCTGATGTTCTCTAGTTTATACTTCCCGACATCAGTAATGCTTTCATGGAAACGTCTGCTCAGCCATCTAAGCCTATGACGTTGCAGCTTCGGGGAATGACAGATAATATGTTCAATGGATTCTGGTTCCTCTTCATCCCCGCACATCCTACAAAAATCGGGAGTGCCAGTCTCCCAAATGCTGATTCTTACTCTGACTGAGCAGTGACCTGTAAACACGCCTATCATGATTTGCATCGCTTTCCTATTCATGTCCAGTATTAGTTTAGATCTTCCTGAGTCCAGTTTTGGCCAAAAAACCCCTCAAGACTCTACAATCCTCTCTACTTTGCCATGAACTGTTGGCCCTGCTTTCTACTCAATTACTGAGTTTCGTCCGATCACTCTCCGACGATCATTAGAATTTGTAGCCCATTAAGAAGTAACTTACCTAACCCATATGTGAAATGATTAATCGTGTTTATTGGCTGGGGTTCAAAAAATATCTCAGTAGTCATTGTACGGAAAACATAACGCTTAAAACACCCGATGATATTGAATCTCACATTGCCAATCTCAGCGAGAATATTAAACAGGCTGCTGAACATGCCACTATCTCCCATACGCAGACTGGGTTAAATAAAATTTATTCTACAGACATTGAACGTCTCGTACGTGAAAAAAAGAAGAGCTAGAAGGGAATGGCAACAGCACAGATCACCACAAAATAAAATCAGATTTAAAGAGTGCACTAAACGACTCCAAGAGTTGCTTGCATCTGAAAAAACCGCATCTCTTAAAAATTGTCTGGAAGGTCTTGATTTCACACCAGTGTCTAATTGTGGCGCGCTGCTAGAAAGCTTAAAACACCCGTTGAGTATAAGCCACCTCTATGCATATCTACCGAGTGTGATTTGCCGAGTGTAGTCGCTCTACCTCCTCAACACATAAAATTTAAGACGCGTGATTTACAAAAATTAATTGCCAAACTCAACCCGAAGAAAGCTCTGGTTATTGATGGAATTAGTAACCAGATGCTGATGAACTTGCGTCGTATTGCAATGAGAATCCTGTTGTTCATTTTTAATGCCATTTTACGATTGGAGTATTATCCACACAGCTGGAAGCTTGCCAAGGTTAAGATAATTTCAAAGCTGGGCAAAGATCTAACCAAGGCTGAGTCATATAGGCCAATAAGTCTACTATCAACTATGTCAAAGCTTTTCGAAAAACTGCTCAAAATAAAATTGTCCCCAATTCTAATTAGTAGTGGGTGCCTACAAGACCATCAATTTGGTTTTAGAAGTCAGCATAGCACCATTGAACAAACTCACAGATTGGTTCAATTTTGAAGAAAAAAAGTATTGGTCTGCGCTGTGTATTGGCATTTCCCAGGCATTTGATAAAGTGTGGCATGACAGCCTAATTTTACAATTGAAGACTTACTTACCAATAAACATTTTAATTCTTTTGGAAAGTTACATTATTTCCCGTAATTCCCGGCTTTAACAGAATTTATTCTACGGAAATTGAACGTCTTGTATGTGAAAAAAGGAGAGCTAGAAGAGAATGGCAACAACACAGATCACCCCTAAATAAAATCAGACTTAAAGAATGTACTAAACGACTCAAAGAGCTGCTATCGTCGGAAAAAATTGTACTACTGGAAAAGTATTTAGAAGGTCTTGATGTAACGTCCGCATCTAATTACTCTTTATGGCGCGCTACTAGAAATCTTAAACGACCCGTTGATCTTAAATCACCATTGCGTACTGCGACCGGAGGCTGGGCAAGAAGTGATAGTGAGAAAGGTAACTTATTTTCTGAGCATTTAAAATCTGTATTCACTCCCAATTCATGTACGGGTGCTGCTGATTTACCGAGTGTAGTGTCTCTACCCCCTCGTCCCTTAAGGTTTAAGATGCGTGAAGTACAAAAAGTAATTGCTGAACTCAACCCGAAGAAAGCTCCAGGTATTGATGGCATTAGTAACAAAATGCTCATGAACTTGCCTCATATTGCAATAAGAATCCTGCTATTTATTTTTAATGCTATTTTAAGAATGCAGTATTTTCCACATAACTGGAAACTTGCCAAGATCAAAATGATTCCAAAGGCGGGCAAAGATCTTACCAAGACTGAGTCATATAGGCCTATAAGCTTACTATCTACAATCTCAAAGCTTTTTGAAAAGCTGCTCATAACTAAATTGTCAAAAATTTTAACTGATAATGGGTGCATCCCGGACCATCAATTTGGCTTTAGAAGTCAGCACAGCACGATTGAACAAACGCATAGACTGGTCCAAGTTGTAAGAAGAACATTTGAAGAAAAGAAGTATTGTTCTGCTCTCTTTATTGATGTTTCTCAGGCGTTTGATAAAGTATGGCACGAAGGCCTAGTTTTAAAATTGAAGACATATCTGCCAATAAACATTCAAAAGCTTTTGGAAAGTTATATTATTGATAGGAAGTTCACTGTTGTGGAAGGAGAGTTCACGAGTGTGCCCGAATCTATATCTTCTGGTGTGCCCCAGGGTAGTATTCTGGGTCCTGTCTTGTATTTAATATATACTTGTGATATGCCTGTGAGCAATAATATCCATATTTCTACTTTTGCCGATGATACAGCCTGTATGAGTGTGCACGAAAACCCTTATGAGGCATCCCGCAATCTCCAGGAACATATCACTCAGCTGGAAATATGGTTGAACTTATGGAGAATTAAAGTCAATGAACAAAAGTGTGTCCATATAACGTTCACCCTAAGAAGAGATACTTGCTCCCCCATTCGAATCAACAATCAAAATATTCCTCAACATTCCCAAGTGAAATACCTTGGTATACACCTTGATCAAAGACTTACATGGAAACATCATATTGACTCTAAATGAACTCAGATGAAACTTAAGTTAACTCAAATATATTGGTTGATTGGCAGAAACTCAACACTCAGCCTAGACTGCAAACTTTAATTATACAAGTCGCTTTTGAAGCCAATATGGCGCTACGGAATTCAGTTATGGGGCACTGCTTCAGCTTCCAATGTCGAGAGAATCCAATGAAGGCAAAACAAAATTTTACGGTTAATAACATCGGCTCCATGGTACATCCAAAATTCTATTATACATCGTGATTTAAATATGCCACTAGTGACTGAAGAAATTGCAAAATACGCAGGCAAATATTTAACAAAACTTGAATCACATCCTAATCCGCTTGCTCGTAATATTTTGAACTTTACTGGACACATCCGCTTAAAAAAGAGGGACACACAGGCTCTTATACCTAACACTCCAGATGGGACTACTTGAAAATACTTCCCCCCCCCCCTTTTTTTATTATCACTACTAATGTATTATCTATAACTACCACTAATTTTTTTTGTCCGACACTGGTCGGGCCTAATAATTTTTTTTTTATTGATTTAAGATTTGAATACTTATTGTTAGTTCATATATGAAGATACAATTAATAAATACATGCATTACAAAAAAAAAATTTCCCGTAAGTTCACTGTTGTGGAAGGAGACTTTACGAGTAGACCTGAAACTATTTCATACGGTGTGCCACAGGGGAGTACACTGGGACCAGCTTTATATTTGATTTATACTTGTGATATGCCTGTCAGCAGTAGTGTCCATACTTCCACATTTGCCGACGATACAGCCTGCCTTAGTATGCACGAAAACCCTGATGAGGCATCCGGTAAACTTCAGAAACACATTAGCCAGATGGAGCTTTGGTTAAACTTATGGAGAATCAAGGCAAATGAACAAAAGTATGTTCAAGTAACATTTACCTTACGAAGAGATACTTGTTCCCCCATTCGGATTAACAATCAAGTTGTTTCTCAACATTTACATCTGAAATATCTTGGTATACACCTTGATCGACGACTTACATGGAAACACCACATTGATTCTAAGCTATCACAAAAATTTAGTAATTGTGGAAGTAATCACACCGCTAATTAAACAGACTATGGGACAAAAACCTAAAACACCTCCAGTTCAAACAGCAAATATTGACGAAACAAAAACACAAATACATATATGCAGAAAAAGATTTCCTAAAAATTGTGACAGAATTTAAAATAAATAAAACAAGTTCTTATATATACCAACTTAAGAGTGCTAAAGGCCTACAGATAGTATTGAAGGGCAGAGATTCATATGTTGACGATGAAGAAGTAAAATGTGCACTTATCGACCAAGGATTTAAGCTAAAATATGTTACTAATATAATGAATAGGGAGAAGATCCCCTAGCCTATATTTCGTGTTGAACGGGAGCCGGATGATATACAGTTGGAAAAGAACGAAATACATCCAATTTGCAGCCTAAAATACCTCTTATACCGAAAAATATCAGTTGAAGAACCACACAAGCGTTCAGGACCCATATAGTGCCATAACTGTCAAGAATATGGCCACACGAAAACTTACTGCAAATTACCTACAGTACAGACGATTGTCAGATCTGGCAATGTGCTGAAAATTTACTGGCAATCAAAAATTGCCAGTACAATATTCCTTGCCAGTTCACACTGTTGTCAGAAAATCTTACAATTTATTGCCAGACGGTTGTATGCCAATAAATTCATTTGATAAAATCATCAGTCGAAAAATTTTCAGTTCAAAGAGTTGTCCGATAAAATCCTACTTTTAACTAACTTTAAGTTGTAATAATGGCCCTTAATGTATTAAATAACAGTGCAATTAAATGATATTATATGATGATGTCAAATTCGCCGCAAATACCAAATCGTTTCCATTTATTTCCCATTATTATGTTTCCTAGCGGCGCACGATTAAATTAATGTATTGTTTGTGGCCGGTTTAATAATAATTTGGCTGTCGCATACTGCCGATGTCAAAGAAGCAGGACTTTAAAAAACAAGCTAAAAAAGTTAGAGATAAGCAGCCGTATTCATAAAAATTTAAAACAGCATTTCAAATCTTGTCTAAGCAAAATTCGCTAAAGTTGTATTCATAATAGAATTTTAGCTTAAAACGTTTTTTAAACTTTGCGTAAATCAGCAAATTTTAAAATTGACTGCCCCCATGTTTAAACCAATTTTAAGATGACGTTGTTGTAATTTTGCTTCGTTTTTGTTTACATTTTTAACTCTGCCTGTATGTGTGTATGTATGTACTTATGTATGTGTATATGCTAGTGTTACATTTTTAGAAGAAAACAATGTAATTTTTTTTTTATAGAAACTATTGCCAAAATATCAAATAGACTCCAAAAGAATATTTAAAAGATAAGGAGCGATCCAGTTTGCATTCCGAGTCATTATTTTCTAATTTTACGTGTTAAAAAAATAATATAATTGTAATATAATATAATTGTAGAAAATAATGCTCGCTGTTCTAGTGCTTCTTAATCTACAATAAAATAAATCATAAAAAAGCACCTTTAACAAAGATTTGTTGTGAACTCTTTTTATATTTTTATTAAATACAAGTTGGAAAACATTTTTTATTTTATAGAAACAACATTTCTCTGAAAAGCGACAAATAAACATATATAGACAAGAGTAATTTGTGAATTAACAATCGTTGTTTTGCAGAACTAATATGGAAGTGACAAATAAAGAATACAGTGTTGCCACGATGTTTTTAAAAAATCAAGTTAATTGATTTTTGTTAAAGAATTGATTATGAATACAAATATTTAAAAAACGTTATTTAGCCTTAAAATGTTTTTTAACTAATATGAATTTTAAACCTCAATCTACTTTTTGTTATGAATACGGCTGAAGATATTTTCACAAAATTCTAAAGCCTGCAGTACACGGCATGTACTGCAGGCCGGTTCTGACGTAACTTTGACGTCATCACGATGCTACATTTGCTACATTCCGTATACTAGCAACATATGTACATGTATATATTAACAAGCTTACAGACGAGCTGCCCCAGAAAATGTCTTCGATACGGTTGAAAATTTTCGTGACATCATCGCTACATACGCATGTGGCTTTTTACATGCCGTGTACTGTAGGCTTAACATTTCGAACCAAAACCCCGTGAAAGCGCCACAAAAAGGGGATTTCTTAAAACTGGTGTCATCAAAAAGTGGATTTTAAGAAAAAAAAGGAGCAACCTTGAAAACAAGAAAAATAATGCCATAAATTTTGGAAGCTTGACAAGGTCAAAATGATTCCAAAGCCGGGCAAAGATCTTACCAAAGCTGAGTCTTACAGGCCAATTAATTTACTATCAACAATATCAAAGCTTTTCGAAAAGCTGCTATGACAAAATTGTCCCCAATTCTAACTGATAGTGGGTGCATACCAGACCATCAATTTGGTTTTATAAGTCAGCATAGTACCATTGAAGAAAAAAAGTATTGTTCTACTCTCTTTATTGATGTTTCTCAGGCATTTGATAAAGTATGGCATGAAGGGCTAATTTTAAAATTGAAGACATGTCTACCAATAAATTTTCTAAGGCTATTGGAAAGTTATATTCTATCCCGGAAATTCATTGTTGTGGAAGGAGACTTCATGAGTGTTCCCAAATCTATCTCTGCCGGTGTGCCACATTGGAGTATACTGGGACCAGTTTTGTATTTGATTTATACTTGTGATATGCCTGTTAGCACTAAAATCCATACATCTACTTTTGCCGATGATACAGCTTTCTTTAGCATGCACAAAAACCCTTACGAGGCATCACGATATCTTTACGAACATATTACCTAACTGGAACTATGGTTAAAGTTATGGAGAATTAAAGTAAATGAGCAGAAGTGTGCGCAGGTAACATTTACTCTACGAAAAGATACTTGTTCCCCCATTAGAATCAATAATCAAATTGTTCCTCAACATTCACATGTAAAATACCTTGGTATACACCTTTTTCGGCGGGTTACATGGAAAAAACACATTGATTCTAAGCTAACACAAATGAAACTAAAATAAGCTCAGGTACATTGGCTGATTGGTAGAAATTCAACTATCAGTCTAGATTGCAAGCTTTTGATATACAAGTAACTTTTGAAACCTATATGGTGCTACGGAATTCAACTATGGGGCACTGCTTCAGCTGCCTAGAGAGAATCCAACGAAGGTAAAACAAAATTTTACATATGAAACTTCGGCTCCATGGTACATCAAAATTTCAAATATACATCGTGATTTGAATATGCCACTAGTGATTGAAGAAATTGCAAAATATGCAGGTAAATATTTAACAAAACTCGAATCACATCCTAATCCGCTTGCTCGTAATATTTTGAACTTTACTGGACACATCCGCCTAAAACAGAGGGACACAAGGGCTCTTATACTAAACACTCCAGATGGGACTACTTGAAAATACTTTTTTTTCCTTTTTCATTATCACTACTTATGCATTATTTATAACTATCACTAAGTTTATGTCCGACAGTGGTCGGGCCTAATAATTATATTCTAGATTTAAGATTTGAATACTTATTGTTAGTTCATATTTGAAGATACAATAAATAACTACATGCATTAAAAAAAATTATGGGTGCAGTCCCGGCCACTTTTCACAACAGGAAATTTTTATTTTGAATAAGTGCAATCTGTTTGAAAGTATCAATAAAATTGATCTTTTGAGTTTAAAGTGCTTGTTCCCGCCCCTAATTGCAACTACTTGTTTTTTAGATTTTTCCTAGTGATCTCTAATCTAGATATATTTGTGCATCAAATTTCAGCTCTCTAGTACGAATTGGAGTTTTAACGGCGTGGTCCCGCACTCCGGATAAAAGTTCTTGGTTTTAATATTTTTCCATTGGTTTACTCATATACACTTACTTTTGTATAAAATTTTAGCACTCTAGCATAAATTTTACCTTTTTTTATGAGCATTACCCCTCCCAATATTTTAGGGTTAGGTTAGGAAGGATGGTGCTTTACCGCATCTCCACTCGGAAATCCAATAGGGTCCATTGTGATTCCCTTCTGTTATCCAAAAAAAAAAAAAAAAATAAAGTAATATTCACACTCCCATTTTCAACCAGAAGTGACTCTATGATCCATCACTAAACCACCGAGTTCCCATGATAAAGCCCCTGATGTTCTCTAGTTTATACTTCCCGACATCAGTAATGCTTTCATGGAAACGTCTGCTCAGCCATCTAAGCCTATGACGTTGCAGCTTCGGGGAATGACAGATAATATGTTCAATGGTTTCTGGTTCCTCTTCATCCCCGCACATCCTACAAAAATCGGGAGTGCCAGTCTCCCAAATGCTGGTTCTTACTCTGACTGAGCAGTGACCTGTAAACACGCCTATCATGATTCGCATCGCTTTCCTATTCATGTCCAGTAGTAGTTTAGATCTTCCTGAGTCCAGTTTTGGCCAAAAAACCCCTCAAGACTCTACAATCCTCTCTACTTTGCCATGAACTGTTGGCCCTGCTTTCTACTCAATTACTGATTTCGTCCGATCACTCTCCGACGATCATTAGAATTTGTAGCCCATTAAGAAGTAATTTACCTGACCCATATGTAAAATGATTAATCGTGTTTATTGGCTGGGGTTCAAAAAATATCTCAGTAGTCATTGTACGGAAAACATAACGCTTAAAACACCCGATGATATTGAATCTCACATTGCCAATCTCAGCGAGAATATTAAACAGGCTGCTGAACATGCCACTATCTCCCATACGCAGACTGGGTTAAATAAAATTTATTCTACAGACATTGAACATCTCGTACGTGAAAAAAATAAGAGCTAGAAGGGAATGGCAACAGCACAGATCACCACAAAGTAAAATCAGATTTAAAGAGTGCACTAAACGACTCCAAGAGTTGCTTGCATCTGAAAAAACAGCATCTCTTAAAAATTGTCTGGAAGGTCTTGATTTCACACCAGTGTCTAATTGTGGCGCGCTGCTAGAAAGCTTAAAACACCCGTTGAGTATAAGCCACCTCTATGCACATCTACCGGAAGTTGGGCAAGAAGCGATACTGAAAAAGGTAAAATATTTGCTGAGCACTTAAAATCCGTTTTTACGGAAAACATATGTACTGGTGTTGCTGATTTGCCGAGTGTAGTCGCTCTACCTCCTCAACACATAAAATTTAAGACGCGTGATTTACAAAAATTAATTGCCGAACTCATCCCGAAGAAAGCTCCGGTTATTGATGGAATTAGTAACCAGATGCTGATGAACTTGCGTCGTATTGCAATGGGAATCCTGTTGTTCATTTTTAATGCCATTTTACGATTGGAGTATTATCCACACAGCTGGAAGCTTGCCAAGGTTAAGATAATTTCAAAGCTGGGCAAAGATCTAACCAAGGCTGAGTCATATAGGCCAATAAGTCTACTATCAACTATGTCAAAGCTTTTCGAAAAACTGCTCAAAATAAAATTGTCCCCAATTCTAATTAGTAGTGGGTGCCTACAAGACCATCAATTTGGTTTAAGAAGTCAGCATAGCACCATTGAACAAACTCACAGATTGGTTCAATTTATAAGAAGAACTTTTGAAGAAAAAAAGGTATTGTTCTGCGCTGTGTATTGGCATTTCCCAGGCATTTGATAAAGTGTGGCATGACAGCCTAATTTTACAATTGAAGACTTACTTACCAATAAACATTTTAATTCTTTTGGAAAGTTACATTATTTCCCGTAATTCCCGGCTTTAACAGAATTTATTCTACGGAAATTGAACGTCTTGTATGTGAAAAAAGGAGAGCTAGAAGAGAATGGCAACAACACAGATCACCCCTAAATAAAATCAGACTTAAAGAATGTACTAAACGACTCAAAGAGCTGCTATCGTCGGAAAAAATTGTACTACTGGAAAAGTATTTAGAAGGTCTTGATGTAACGTCCGCATCTAATTTCTCTTTATGGCGCACTACTAGAAATCTTAAACGACCCGTTGATCTTAAATCACCATTGCGTACTGCGACCGGAGGCTGGGCAAGGAGTCATAGTGAGAAAGGTAACTTATTTTCTGAGCATTTAAAATCTGTATTCACTCCCAATTCATGTACGGGTGCTGCTGATTTACCGAGTGTAGTGTCTCTACCCCCTCGTCCCTTAAGGTTTAAGATGCGTGAAGTACAAAAAGTAATTGCTGAACTCAACCCGAAGAAAGCTCCAGGTATTGATGGCATTAGTAACAAAATGCTCATGAACTTGCCTCATATTGCAATAAGAATCCTGCTATTTATTTTTAATGCTATTTGAAGAATGCAGTATTTTCCACATAATTGGAAACTTGCCAAGATCAAAATGATTCCAAAGGCGGGCAAAGATCTTACCAAGACTGAGTCATATAGGCCTATAAGCTTACTATCTACAATCTCAAAGCTTTTTGAAAAGTTGCTCATGACTAAATTGTCAAAAATTTTAACTGATAATGGGTGCATCCCGGACCATCAATTTGGCTTAGAAGTCAGCACAGCACAATTGAACAAACGCATAGACTGGTCCAAGTTGTAAGAAGAACATTTGAAGAAAAGAAGTATTGTTCTGCTATCTTTATTGATGTTTCTCAGGCGTTTGATAAAGTATGGCACGAAGGCCTAATTTTAAAATTGAAGACATATCTGCCAATAAACATTCAAAAGCTTTTGGAAAGTTATATTATTGGAAGGAAGTTCACTGTTGTGAAAGGAGAGTTCACGAGTGTGCCCGAATCTATATCTTCTGGTGTTGCCCAGGGTCCGGTCTTGTATTTAATATATACTTGTGATATGCCTGTGAGCAATAATATCCATATTTCTACTTTTGCCGATGATACAGCCTGTATGAGTGTGCACGAAAACCCTTATGAGGCATTCCGCAATCCCCAGGAACATATCACTCAGCTGGAAATATGGTTGAACTTATGGAGAATTAAAGTCAATGAACAAAAGTGTGTCCATATAACGTTCACTCTAAGAAGAGATACTTGCTCCCCCATTCGAATCAACAATCAAAATATTCCTCAACATTCCCAAATGAAATACCTTGGTATACACCTTGATCAAAGACTTACATGGAAACATCATATTGACTCTAAATTAACTCAGATGAAACTTAAGTTAACTCAAATATATTGGTTGATTGGCAGAAACTCAACACTCAGCCTAGACTGCAAACTTTAATTATACAAGTCGCTTTTGAAGCCAATATGGCGCTACGGAATTCAGTTATGGGGCACTGCTTCAGCTTCCAATGTCGAGAGAATCCAACGAAGGCAAAACAAAATTTTACGGTTAATAACATCGGCTCCATGGTACATCCAAAATTCTATTATACATCGTGATTTAAATATGCCACTAGTGACTGAAGAAATTGCAAAATACGCAAGCAAATATTTAACAAAACTCGAATCATATCCTAATCTGCTTGTCCCCAATTCTAATTAGTACTGGGTGCCTACCAGACCACAAATTTGGTTTTAGAAGTCAGCATAGCATTATTGAACAAACTCACAGATTGGTTCAATTTATAAGAATAACTTTTGAAGAAAAAAGGTATGGTTCTGCGCTGTTTATTGACATTTCCTAGGCATTTGATAAAGTGTGGCATGAAGGCCTACTTTTAAAATTGAAGACTTATTTACCAATAAACATTTTAAATCTTTTGGAAAGTTACATTATTTCCCGTAAGTTCACTGTTATGGAAGGAGACTTAACGAGTAGAGCTGAAACTATTTCATCCGGTGTGCAACAGGGGAGTACACTGGGACCAGCTTTATATTTGATTTATACTTGTGATATGCCTGTGAGCAGTAGTATCCATACTTCCACATTTGCCGACGGAACAGCCTGCCTTAGTATGCACGAAAACCTTGATGAGGAATCCCGCAAACTTCAAGAACACATTAGCCAGATGAAGCTTTGGTTAAACTTATGGAAAATCAAGGTAAATGAACAAAAGTGTGTTCAAGTAATATTTACCTTACGAAGAGATACTTGTTCCCCCATTCGAACTAACAATCAAGTTGTTTCTCAACATTCACATGTAAAAAATCTTGGTATACGCCTTGATCGACAACTTACATGGAAACACCACATTGATTCTAAGCTATCACAAATGAAACTTAAATTAACTCAGGTACATTGGCTGATTGGTAGAAATTCAGCACTTAGCCTAGACTGTAAACTTTTAATATACAAGTCGGTTTTAAAGCCAATATGTTGCTATGAAATACAACTATGGGGCACTGTTTCAGCTTCAAATATAGAGAAAATTCAACGAAGGCAAAACAAAATTTTACGTATGATAACATCGGCTCCATGGTACATCAAAAATTCAAATACACATCGTGATTTGAATATGCCACTAGTGACTGAAGAAATTGCAAAATATGCAGGCAAATATCTAACAAAACTCAAATCACATCCTAATCCGCTTGGTCGTAATATTTTTTTTGTTGCTTATCACTACTTATATATGTATACTTTACCTTAGTTCTTTTTTGATTGAAATAAATAACACTTTCTTCTTTTAGGGTTTTTATTGTAATTTAATAGAGAGCGTTTCCTTATGATCAGCTTAATGGCTACTTGCTAACTAAACTAATAAATATAACAAATCAAAGACCACACCATCAGCTAAACTGGCTGCACGACGTATGTTCCTTAATAGTACGTGTACGTATGTGCGTTTGCACAGTCTCCCTGTTTTGTGTGTGCTCTCGCATGCGTGAGTCTGTGTGCGTTATTCATTCAATATCTGGCATCAACCCTTTGTGTACCAGCAGACCAAGCGGACAACCGCTTGGTGTCAGATCCCACATTCGGCCCTTCTGACTGGGTATTCGCCTCGAATACCGGCACCCAACGCTTCATGTACTCAGCTACTGTGCTCGTCTGCCTAGGTCCTTCGTTCTCGCCCACTTTCTTAGCCTCGTATCGTCCGTGTTTTATTTTGCGGACGATCTTATACGGTCCAAGATACTTGTCTTTTAACTTCATGGCAACACTATATTGGGTGCGTTTTATAGCGACGAGATCATTAATGTTGTAAGTGTCTTCACTTCGAAGATTTTTATTAAAGGATCTGCAGTTTTCATTTTGAATTCTAACAATATTTTCCTTAACTTCTTCTCTTATCTTACTTCTTTCTGTCTCTATATCCTTAATAGCTTCGAATTCTATAACTTCTTTTATATCCCCGAAATTGGGTAATCTCATATCACATCCCGTAAAAATTTTAAATGGCGAATATCTCGTTGATCTTGGTGGAGTACTGTTGATATATTGCTGTACTTTATCCACGTGTCGGTACCAATGGTTTGGATTTTCACTTGATAATTTTGCCAGCATGGGCACTAAAATTCGGTGCATACGTTCAACTTGACCGTTTCCCCTTGGAACTCCTGTGGTTATTAATAAATGTTGAACATTCTCTTTCTCACAGTATGCGCGAAAACCATTAGAGGTAAATGCAGTACTCCTGTCTGAAATGATTCTGCGTGGATTTCCAAATATTACAGCTTGTTTCTGGAGTCAACTTACTACTGCGTCGGTGCCTGTATCCTTAGTGGGATATAGCCGCACAAACTTTAAAAAGCCATCTACAACGACGAAAATATGGTTATATTATTTATTGCTGGTTGTCATTGGTCCAACGTGATCTACGTGGTATGTGCCTAAGGGTTCATCCTCCTTTTCAATGGGTGAAAGCAATCCCTCCTTTTTACCAGACTTTGCGTTAATCAGTATGCATTCTATACAACTCGCAATGACTTGGGGAACTTTTGAACTAATACCTGGAATATAAAATACTTTTCGACGTACTGCTAAGTTTTTTTAGCTCTAAAATGTCCTTTGCGATGCGCTATCATGATCACTTCATTCTCTATTTGGCTAGGTACGACTATAAGTTCCTTCGTTTGGTCTTTAAATAAAATATCATGCTGGATATAGTAATCTTTATATTGGTCTGTTTCTAGGATTTTTCTTAATACGTTTACGTGACCATCATTTAATTGAGCCTCTTTAAGTCGATGGCGTAACGAATCCTCAATGAGTAAGCAAGATATTCGGCTTAGAGCAGCGACATGTCGCATTTTTGTACCTGAACGATGTTCGATTTCGTAATGGTACCTCAGCTTTCCGCATTGTCATGGCGAAAGCATTACAATCGGTTATCTTAAATCTTTTACCCATTAAATACACCCTCCATTTTTTAAGAGCTTCAATTATCGCTAGTGCTTCTAGCTCGTAAGAGTAATATCGTTCTTCAGCCGGCGTAGTCTTTCTACTCAAGTACTGTACTGGGTGTAGGCATTGATCTTCCGCGTCCTTTTGCATAAGAACTGCTCCGTACCCAACCTTACTGGCGTCCGTATGAACTTCGGTAAATGCGTTAACATTAAACAATTTTAGTACTGGGTCTTTAGTCAATGATGATTTTAACTGCTGAAAAGCGGATATAACCTCATCAGTCACTCTAAACGCATTTCCTTTACGCAACAAATCACTTAATGGTCTTGCGATTGTGGCGTACACATTTACAAATCTTGTGAAGTATGATGTAAGTCCCAGAAATCTTTGAAGATATTTCGCATCACGTGGCAAAGGAAAATTATCTATAGCACTAGTCTTCTCTTTTGATGGGCGGATAGTGCCGTTCTCAACTACGTAACCTAAGAAATTGACTTTTCTTTGTAGAAACTGGCACTTTTTCCATCTAACGTGTAGACCGATCTCTGCTGCAACTCCCAAAACTAAACTCAATTTGTCTAGGCCTTCGGCCTCATCCCTTACTGGTATGATTACATCGTCCATATATACTATTGCGATACCCCTATTCATCAGATCCCTAAAGATCGAATTCACAAATCGGCAGAAAACAGCCGGCGAATTCGAAATACCGAATGGAACAAACTGAAACTCGTACTGACCATTCTGAGTAACAAAAGCAGTGTATTTTGTAGATGCAGGGTCCACGGGGACATATTGAAAAATCCATCTTTTAGGTCCAGAGTTGTGTAAACTTTTGCATTCTGCAACTTTTCCAATACGTCGTCTATTAAAGCCATGGAAAAATTATCCCTGATTATTTTTTCGTTCAACTTCCGGTAATCGCAACACAAGCGTTTAGTTCCATCTTTCTTCAGAACTAAAACGACGGGAGATGCGTATTTCGACATACTTTGTTTTACGATACCCTTATCCAACCACTCACAAATTTGTTGATCTATGACTTCTTGGTCTTGGTATGACACTCTTCTGGGCCTTTGTGCTACAGGTGCATCATCTTTCACTAGATACGGGAGAATTTACATTTTTTATGGGCTGGTATTTCTGAATAAGGTGTATTAGTCCACTACGTACATCATCCCGAAGATAATCAACATCGATTACAGGTGTTGGATTTTCCTCCACATACATACAGAGGTTTCTAAACTCCAGTATCGCAACTACTGCGCCAACGTCATCAGCGGTACACTCAGCCTTTACATTATCTCCTACTTTAGGGATGAACTGAACACCATCTTCTCTGAATATTATATCAACATATTCTAGCAAAGTATTCCCCAAAATAGCAGGGTATTCTATATCCTCTCCCCAGACGACGTAGAACTCAATATTCTCAATACGTATGCCATCAATAGTAATTGTGGCTCTAAAATGACCCTGAGTGTAAAATAAACTGGCCCCGGCACCTCTTAATCGTTGGATTCCTTTTTCCAAATTAAACATATGCCTCAATTTATTAAACATATCGCATCTTATAGTGCTCATGTTACAGCCAGTATCAATCAGAGCATACATATCAATGCCCTCTAACAAAATTTTCTTAAATTTCAGACCGCGCTCGAAAGGTTCTCGATCGTGAGCCATCATATTGACATTTCGTACTTCCCTCTTTATTTCAGGCCCTCTATTCTTGCATTCAAATGCACGGTGACCAAAACCGTTGCATTTAAAATATCTAAACTGCCTCTCTGGGCAGCTGGTTGCCAGATGGTCAGGCTTACCACACTTAAAGCAGTTTTTCTTTTTCTGGCTCACAAATCTCCCTTCTGTCGAACTAGATCCGGCATTCACTGTGGTTTTACGATTATCGTTACTCGTCTTAGGGCGGGTTTTCTCGTAAATTTTTATCGACTCTTTCATTTCTTCCACTGTTTTTGCCTGATGAAGGATGCTTTTATTCATACGAGAGTCCTGAATCCCTTCAATGAAATATCCCAATAGGCTAGCTACCTCAAGGTCAATTGCCGTCCCAATTTCCGTTAAGGCATACAAATATTCCCGGAAAGTTTCACTTTCTTTCTTTCGGCGACTTCGCAGAAATTTGTGGACTTCGATTGACGAAAGGCATTCCCCAAATTCAGATAATAGTGCCTGCTTCAGTGCATCCCAACCTCTAATGCCTACGTGACTACGTACGAATAGTTTTGCAGCTCCTTTCAACAACTGCTTGCCGTAAATAAATCTCTGAATGGCATTCCAGCCAACGGTCTCTGCGTTTTCTTCAAACTCGTCTACCCACTGCCGTATATCAAGCGAGTCTGTTCCGCTAAAGGTAGACAAACTATCGGCTATGCCTCTCAAGGTAAAAACAGGGACATTTGAACGAATTCTTGGCATGGCAACGTCTTCGTATTCCAACGCTTCTGAGGCGTCATCACCCTCAGCTTGAAGGCCGAAGTGTTCAATAAGTCTGTTTTGCAAAATAGTCTTGAGTCCCGTGGTTTCAAGTCCGAGCTCTGTAAGTCTACTTTGTTAGTCCACAACGCTTAATCTCATTATTGTGTTCAAGTCCATATTGAATGTCTGTGCAAACAGTTTATGACGTTACAAATGGTCCAATATTCAAATTATATTGCAAAATAATATATAATAGCAAAGTATATTCAAATATTTCATACAAGAAACCGCCCCAACCTCGTCTATTGCAACTTTATTCGCTATCAACTTTTCTCACTATGAAGTTTACTTGCTATCAACCTTGTCTGATATCAGCTTTCCTAGCCCCAACTTTACTTTCTATCAGCTTGATTTGCTTTCAACCCCCAGCCCTCAACTTTACTTTCTATCAACTTTATTTCCTATCAACTTGTTTAGCTTTCAACTTAACTTTCTATCAACTTTATTTGCTATCAACTTGTTTAGCTTTCAACTTTATTTGCTATCAACTTGTTTAGCTTTCAACTTTACTCTCTATCAACTTTATTTGCTATCAACTTGTTTAGCTTTCAACTTTACTCTCTATCAACTTTATTTGCTATCAACTTGTTTAGTTTTCAAACCTACTCATCACCATATTCTCAGTTTCCAAACTAAACTTCCCGAACCCATACAATTATAAATACTATTTAAATCTTATGACTGTATGTACTTATCTAGTAAATATTTTTATATAAATTCTGCAACTCGTTCAACATAACTGCTGCTGGACATCTGCACTCGTCTTCACATAGGCTAATTGTCATAGGCATTTACTTGTTCATCCACCGGCTTCTTTTAAAATTCTTCTTGTTGTATTACTTTTAGTTTTGTATGTGTTTGTTTTTCTTATATGTTTGTTTTTTTTTTTGTTCTATAGTTATTATTCTTTACATATTCTTTATTTTTCATTTTTTATTTTTCTTTACATATTCCTTTTTATGTGTTTTTTTTCTTTTAATGCTTTTTTTTATTCAAATTCCAATGTACATGCGTGTCTGAATGTTTTTGTATGTATATGTACACATTAACATATAAAATCTAAAATCCGCTCTCAACTGCTTAGTTCTTGTTGCGCACTCAGCTATACGTATTTATTTATTTAAGTATGTCTATATACAAATGATTATTGTCATCCATGTACATATGTACGCATGTACATGCATGTGTATGACATATATGGCTGTTATTTTAGCAATAACTTTTGCTGCTTTTTATGAAATGATTTGACAAACTTTTTTTTCGATGCTTACCTACATATGTACAGTATGCAAGCGTAGTAGGTATATTTTAAGTTTTCATTTAAAAATTTATATACTGGACACAAAAATATTTTTGAGTTTTATTTTATTGAGTTTGCTCTGTTCTCTCTTCACACATTATTTGGTCGTTACTTACTTATTCCACGAGTTTTCGTTGCGTCTTGTATACTAAGTCTGCGTTTTAATTACGTACAGTCACACCACTTCTTTCTATACAACTTCCTTCTTTTTGCACTTTTACTTCTTTTGTTAATTAAATAAGTACGTATATAGGTAACTCTGCTTTTATTAATTTTATGTTTGTTAAGTCAGTTCTAAAATTGTTTTTTTTTAATACACTTTTAATTTTATTTAATTAATTAATCCATTACTTTATCACTTGGCTTGTTTTTCTTCTACCACTTTTAAATTATTATTTCGGGCGTTTATTTTTTAAATTATTGTCCCGGATTATCATTAATAAATTAATAATAACTAATTGAATCATCAAGTCTCGGTCGAGCCCCCAATTTGTAGACTTTACCTTAGTTCTTTTTTGATTGAAATAAATAACACTTTCTTCTTTTAGGGTTTTTATTGTAATTTAATAGAGAGCGATTCCTTATGATCAGCTTAGTGGCTACTTGCTAACTAAACTAATAAATATAACAAATCAAAGACCACACCATCAGCTAAACTGGCTGCACGACGTATGTTCCCTAATAGTACGTGTCCGTATGTGCGTTTGCACAGTCTCCCTGTTTTGTGTGTGCTCTCGCATGCGTGAGTCTGTGTGCGTTATTCATTCAATGTTTGTCATCAACCCTTTGTCTACCAGCAGACCTGGTTGTCCGCTTGGTGTCAGATCCCACATGTATTATTAATAACTATCACTAATCTTATGTCCGACATTGGTTGGGCCTAATAATAATATTTTAGATTAGGATTTGAATACTTATTAGTAGTTATTATTAGTTAGTTCACATTTGAAGATACAATAAATAAAAAACATGCAAAAAAAAGAAAGAAAAAATTACCGAGTTCTTTATTGTAATGACCTATCGGTAATTTCACCGATCTGTTTGACATTCCCTCATCCAGCGCCGACCATATTCTTGCTAGCTTATCAGCAATTTCATTTTCCTCAAAACTGCTGTGGCCAGGAACCCAACATAGTCTGACACTATACTTTTCCATAAGCAAGTTGATGGCTTTCCTACAGTCACTTACAAGTTCGATTTGACATCGTGTCCTTTCAAATTTTTAGCGCTATCTGGCTGTCGACGTAAAAGGTTACCTTTTCAGCTTCGGATGCATTCCTGGCCACCAGCTCCCTGGCTCTAAGGATCGCCAAGATCTCAGGCTGCAAAATATTACATTCATTCGGCAGTCTGAAAAAAATACGAATGTTCGTTCCCAAGATACAGACACCAGCCCCTGTGCATTCCCCCATTTTTGATCCGTCTGTAAAGACTGCACTACCCTCATACAGCCTATTGGATTTGACCCAATAGTCCCTCTCGGGAATCACCATTAAAGGTATTCTACTAAAATCGATCTCAGCGACCTTATAGTCCTTATAGTTAGTCTACGAGTATAAGGAGACTTCTAGTCGCCGTTCCCATCACAAAGTGCATGCTAATACAGATAATCAGGGAACCTTTACCCAAAGCTTCTTAGAACAACTAGAGTTATTATATTATAAACTTTCATTTAAACAAATGAGAAGCTCAATAACAAATAACAAAGTTGAAACAAGAACTCAATAATCAACATGTTTTTTATTTTCTTACTTTACTATTGCTACATTGGCTGACTTTTTTTCAGCTTCAAATTGTAGTCGTAAGAGTATGTAAAAGAAAATAAATGTAAGTAATGTAATAAGTAGATGAAGAATGACGTCCAAGGCAGCCTGAAGTTTGCTTCTCTGAGCACCTGTGATGCCCATCGAGGCACATCTCTGAACCTTAGCTAGTAATCTCCTGTGACTTTCCTTCCTCAATGCCTCCCACCATACTACACAATAGGAAATAACCGGCCTGACAACCGATGTTTAAATCCAGTTTACTACCTTCGCTTGCAGACCCCGTTTCCTTCCTATGGAGTTCCTGCATGCGTAGTATGCATTGGGCCCTTTCTTTAGCCTTTCCTGCGTGTTCATTTTCCAACAAAGCTTGCTTTTTAAGAAAACACCCAGGTATTTAGCCCCTTCTGCTAGTCTCGGCTCCACACCTCCCATCTTGGGTAGTACAAAGCTTTATACTTTGTATCTCCTGGTAAAGAGGACTAGTTCGGTTTTATCTGGGTTGACTCCTACTCCTTTACTGCTGGCCCAGGAGGATAGATCGCCCAACAATATTTTTGTGAGCACTGCTTATAATTCATGCTAATTTTTGTCTAAAATATGCCAGAGCGAAATAAATTAAACACAAAGCTAACATTTTATGGGAGTGATCACTCCCACTTTTTAAGGTTATGGTTTAAAGTCTTGTTACGTGCAACGTTTAGGCAAGGTTTCAATAAAATAGCTTGACTTAAAAGCTGTATATTAAGTTTTTAGTTCCAAATAACATTAGCGTGGTCCCGCCCATTTTGGTAAAATATTTTGGGGTGTCAGATTTTTCTAGTTGGTTTCTCACTAATGCCTACTTGTGTATCAAATTTTAGCTCATAAGCGCCACTTTTATTTTTTATGAGCGCGGCCCGCCCCTGTTACTAAAATGTCCGGGTTTTGAGATTCTTCAATTTGGTTTCTCACCTAGACCTACTTGTATATCAAATTTCAGCTTCTTAGCGTAACTTTTAATTTTTATGGCGTAACCCTGCCCACTTTTCCAAACCCAAGATTTTTTTTGGCCTGTGCTTTTTATCCGTTTCAAGTTTCAGTGCAAACGTATTGAAATTAGCAAGGAATTTTTCTAATAAAAGCGAAGAACGAATTCAATATCTTTATTTTGTAGAAAAAAGTAAATTAATGTACAAAGTTAAAATCAAAAAACACTAGATAATAATAATATAAATTCGAGTACTGGTATATAACAATAAAGTTAATTTCCAACACTCCCCCTCAACGAATATTGTTTTTGAATGTCATACCCATGTTTTGAATACAGAACTGATGTTTAATTCTCGGTAGAGATTTTGTTAAAACAACTGCAATCATATTTTCGGTTGAAATATATTTCAAGTTAATTATGTTATTTTGAATCGCGTCACGAATAAAATGATATGGATAATGTATGTGTTTCGTTCTTGAATGATGTCCGCCAAAATTTGCCATGTGTTTGGCACTCTGGGAGTTACTCATGATTGCCGTTGAATCACTAGATTGAAATTTAAGTTCTTCAAGTATATATCTTAAATACATCGCTTCTTTTGTTGATTCAGCCAATGCTACATATTCCGATTCCGCACTAGAAGTAGCAACTACATTTTGTTTACGCGATTCCCAAGACACAGCTGCACCAGCTAATATAAAACAAAAACCAGACTGCGATTTTCGATCATTTATATCCTCTGCCCAGTTTGCATCTATATACAATTTTGCAATATCTTGTTTCTTTCAAATATCTTATTATATACAAAGCTGCATTAAAATGTTGTCTTCTTGGATCCTGGCAAAATTGCGACAATTTATTAACACTGCAACATATATCTGGCCTACTGTAAACTGATAGGTTCAACAAAGAACCAATAATTTCTTGATAGCTAGTTTTGTCCACCCTTTCTCCTTCTCCTGGAATTGTGGGTTCTTTTTCAAGTTTAAGTTTTGGAAACATTGGAATTTTAACAGATTTTGCATTTGATAATCCATATTTTTTAACTAGGCTGTCAATATAACCCGGCTGCGATATAGATAATGACCCAGCATCTTGATTAATTTCTAGTCATATGCAGTGTTTTGGTTGCTTCAGATCTCGTATATCAAAATTTTTTGATAGGAGCTTTATCAATTCATTTGTCAGTTTTTCACTGTTGCTTGCTATTATAATATCATCTACATATAATAGTACTATTAAAATTTGCTCAGGATTTTTGATGTAGTATACGCATTGGTCATATTTTGAATTCTTTAAATTAAAATGTTTGAATACATCATCAATTTTCTTATACCATTGTCTGCCTGCTTGCTTTAATCCATACAGAGATTTTTTTAACTTGCACACTTTATTTACTGAAGTTTTATCTACGAAGCCTTCGGGTTGAATCATAAAAATCTCTTCATTTAAATCACCATTCGGAAAAGCTGTCGATATATCTAATTGTCGTAACTTCAAATTATTCTCAACAGCAAGAGCATACACTAGCCTAAGTAAAGTTTGTCTAACTACTGGAGCAAAAGTATCGGTATAATCAGTTCCATATATCTGGCTGTAACCTTTGGCTGCTAAGCGTGCTTTTCTTTTGTTCACTTTTCCATCTGGTGTAAATTTAGTTTTAAATACCCATTTGCAACCAATTGCGGTTCTACCTCTGGGCAAATCCACTAGCTCCCAAGTTTGATTTTTTGTTAAGGAATTGTATTCTTCTGCAACAGCATTTTTCCAGTCTTCTGAATATTTTGACTCTAGCATTTCTTTGAAGGTTTTGGGATCAGTTTCGTCTTTTTCATGAGTAACAGAATGTGTTCTTCTCGATTTTTAAATAAAGTCCATGACCTCAATCGTTCTTTAATTGAATTAGTTGGTGCTGCTTCATTTAGTTTTTCATTAACTATTTCTTCATCACTTGTCAAATATTCCTCGGTGTCAATTAGTTCTTGGCTAATTTTGGTATTTGTATCGTCCTCTGAAGGTATGGAATTTAAAAATTCATCACTTCGGCTTGGGTTAGTATTGTTAGTATTGTTCCAATTAAATTCATAAAATCCGACATTTTTATCTTGAATTTCTTTAAGTTCAACTTCAAAATCATCTTCAATTAATCTTACATTACGACTTTTTATTATGCTATGGGTTCCTGATTTCCATAAGCGATATGCTTTCGATTCTGATGAATATCCGATTAATATAAACTCATTGCTTCTAGGTTGCCACTTGTCCCGGTTTCTTATCTAAGACAAAAGCTTTACTTCCGATTTGTCTCAAATGGGATACAACTGGTTTTTTCCCAGACCATAGCTCTTCAGGCGTTTTATCTTTATTAAGTTTCGTTGGACATATATTTCGAATGTACGAAGCTGTCATAATCAGTTCAGCCCACAAATATTCAGTTAATTTTGCCTCAATCATAATGGTCCTAGCCATTTCTACTAGCGTTCTATTCATTCGTTCGGCTACTCCATTTTGTTCGGGAGTATATTTTACACTGAATTGCTGTTTTATGCCACAGTCTTTCATAAAACATTTTAATTCATAGCTTTTTAGTTCAGATGCATTGTCAGACCTGAGGACTTTAATCTTTTGACCAGTCTTACGCTAAACTTCGTTCTTAAATTCTTTAAAAGTTTCAAGATACTCACTTTTTTTCCTTAAAAAATAAACATACACCTTTCTTGAAAAGTTATCGATAAATGTGGCAAAGTAAAGTTTCTTACTCATTGAGTCTACCCTCATTGGACCACATAAGTCTGTGTGTATTAATTCTAATACACTAGTGCTATTTTTTTTCATTCTTTTTAGGAAATTACTGTCTTATTTGTTTGCCGCGAATGCAACTTATGCAATTTATATTTTGATCATTAAATTTTGGCAAGCCATTTACCATATTCTAAATTCATAGCTTTCTCAAATCAGGTAAATTCAGATGACCATAACGTTTATGCCATAAATGAGTTTCCTTTTCTGTGATTTTTAATATTTTGTTTTTAATTTCAGGAAAAGAATCAACACAGTCTAGACCATTTTGTTTGCGTGAATATAACAAAACATTATTGTTTTTCAAGACAAGTGCTTTATCTGAAAATATCTCAACTTTACAACCATTATTAGTTGCTTTTGCGATTGAGAAAAGATTACTCCTTAAACCAGGTATGAACAGAGTTTTTGGAAGAACTAAAACACGGAACTGATTATTTATTTTAATATTTAACTGTACTGTTCCAATTCCTTTAATCTCTAAATCGTTATCATCAGCTAATCTAACAGATCCTTGAAAGGTTTCATCTATTTCTATAAATTGGGATTTTAGGTATGTCATGTGGGAGGAAGCGCCACTATCAAGTATCCATTCAACACTGCCTTGTGTTGAATACATCTTCTTTCTAACTACTCATTATCAGAATGTACTGCAACTTCATTTGCTTTATTTTTCACTTTGCAATCCCTAGCCATATAGCCCTTTTTCCCACATTTGAAACAATTAAAAGGAAATTTGCCCATACCTTGCATATCCATGTTGTTGTAAATTTTTCTGTCACCTTTCCTGAATTTGTTCACCTTAAGGGCATTGTCTTCAAAAGTTTTCACAGTTGGCCAAACTTTGTTACCAATTTCCAATAAACGTGATCGCAATAGATTTAAAGTGGGGAAATCATTCGCAGTATCAAATGCTGCTCTAATTGCTTCATATCTAGATGGCAAGCTATCTATTAATATAACTGATAAGAGATCTTCATCAATATTATCAGCCATTTCACCAATGTCAGATACAATAACATCAAATTGTGTTAAATATTCAGTTATATTTTGATTCTCAACCATTTTTAAATTTAGTAATTTGCGAAATAGTTCTGCCTTTTTCCTCGTTGTTTTCCTGTCATAAGTTTCTTTCAGATATTTCCAAATTTCTGTAGACATTTCAAAATTTTTAATCATACGTATAATTTCTGGCGACAAAGACATAATTATTTCAACACGAGCATCTTGATCCTTATCTTCATGATCACGTAATTTCTGTACCGAGTCTTCATAGGCTTTTCTTTGCACTGCCGTAGCATTTTCTACAATATCTTCTACAACTGGAATTTGTTCTTCTCCTTTTGCCACACGCAGCAGACGACATTTATGTAAAATTGCTTCCATTTGAGGAAACCATGTTGAAAAATTATTTCCGTTTAGCGCAGGAATTCTCAAAGCTCCATTTGCCATTTTGATTATATTTACTAATAACAATTTTTTTAGTTGATTCCAAACTTAGGGACTGGGCCCATAACCTATTGAAATTAGCAAGGAATTTTTCTAATAAAGGCGAAGAACTAATTCAATATATTTATTTTGTAGAAAAAAGTAAATTAATGTACAAAGTTAAAATCAAAAAACACTAGATAATAATATAAATTCGAGTACAGGTTTATAGCAATAAAGTTGATTTCCAACAAAACGGATAAAACTATCTATATAAAAAGTATATCCAATAATGCTATGAAAATAATGTTTAAATTGTATGGGCGTGTCAACACCCACTTGTTAACAAAAAACTTATAGCCTTGCATTATCGCAGTTTGTATGCCAAATTTTAATAAAATAGCTTCCATTAAGCGCCTTAGATTAGCTTTTGTAAATCTGACCTTTATGAGATTAGCACAGCCCTGGCAAAAATTTTCGGGTTTTCAGATTTTTTTAGTTTATTGCTCACCTAGACCTAGTTCTGTAGCAAACTTAAGCTAACTAACACACATTTTAGTATTTATGTGCGTAGCTCCGTCCCCATGGTTAAAATTTTCGGGTTTTCAGATTCTTCTAGATGGTTGCTCACCTAGGTGCAACCTGTAGCTATAGCGGAAGTGCTTCATCAATTTGATGAGTGAGTATGACTTAAAATATGTACTTCTTGCACCTCCATATCTCCGGAACCTTTCAAACCTTGCATATATGGTTACATGAATTAATGCTATCTATGAATTAAATTTCATAATTTTGCGATTTCGGGGAACAAATATATGAAGGGGGTAAAAACAGCTCGAATGGCTTCGTTTAAATATACACACTGCACGCATTGGCCTGGCTCACTACCGTGCTGCAGGTGTAGTTTCCAGAATGCATACATATATATATTTGTATAGGAATCACTTAAAATTTTGAGTGTTTTTCATACATTTTTTCTTCACAAGTCGCTTGCTTGCATTGTGGAAACTACACATTATCTGCCAGTTCATAAAAGCCATGTGAAAATTCTCGTCTGCCTATTTATATTGAAAACAAAAACAAAGCACTCAAAATTTGTTTTTGTTTTCATTATTGGTGAAAGATACTGATTTTGGCAATTCAATGTCAGAAATTGAGAAGAATTAATGGGATTCGTTTGTATGGGTTACTAAAATTTTTCTTAGGAAATAACAAGGGTTATGTTGCTCACGTTGAAGAGATGTTAACTCACTTCCAGAATATTGGATGTAACATGAGCATCAAATTAAACTACTTGCACAGTCACTTAGATCGTTTTCCTGAAAATCTAGGAGACTTGAGTGAAGAACAGGGCGAACGATTCCACCAAGATATCCGGACAATCGCGGAACGATACCAGAGTCGCTGGGATGCCCACATGATGGCTGATTATTGCTGGAGTATGCAAAGAAACACTTCCTTATTCAACAATAGTAGAAAATCGAATAAAAGAAAATTCAAGAGTTTGTAGTTCATAATAAAAAAAATTATTTAAATAAATTACTTATTTATTTATTTATGTATATATTTATTTTCTTATTTTACTTCTTATAATAAATTTAAATTAAATAATAAAATATAAATTTTCTACTGTTTAATACATTTAAACTCACCCAATTCAAATGTGTTTCCGAAGAATAGAATCAGTATTGTAGGTAGTGTTTCGCAAAAAAAAAAATAAAATTGACGAATGTTACTATGCAATGCATTTTTGATATGAAAATTTGTACATGCATGCAGAAAATATTTTCAAAATTCAATCAATCGAAAGAACAACAATAACTACTCAATTGTAAGTATATATATCAAACAAAAAACTAAAATTGTGTGAAAATGAGTGAATTCACTGAATTGTGAATAAATTCGAAAAGACTCAATCGATTTTTATGATCGATATCTCATTTTGTTTCTATTACATGCAGCTTTACGAGAAAGCAATAAATTTGAACAATTTATACCGTTTTCGATTTTTCACGATTTTTTTTAAACAAAAAAATTTGCTATTTTTACGTAATATATATATTTTTGGCGACCATTTTTTATTGTAACTCCGAAACTACTGAGCCGATTGAAACGCAATATATAAACGAATTAAAGGTTATATAAATAGTAATTTTTGTAAATTTAGTTTAACAAAATTGGGCCGGTTGTTTTTTGAGTTATGAGAACATAAGTGGATACATTTCTCAAAAAATTGAGAATTTTACTTAAAATTTAAAAAAAAAACTCTCCATAGAATTTAAAATTTGGACCATTTTTGTACTACAGAACCACAATACATCAAAATTTTATAGTGGTTTTAAAAGCATTTGAAATTTTTTAAATTTTGTTGCGCGTAATAAATGATGTCGTCTAATAACCAAAGCACTATGGATGTATTGCTCTACGTGTATATGAGTGTTAAGAAGTGATGTCGCGAAGACATTTTGTTCGTAACAAACAATCAAAAGAAGTAGTGTGGATGAGTGTTTGTTTGTTATTTTGTATATTGCACATTTGAGTGTGTGTGTGATATGAAGATGGTAAGCTATTATGTGTTTACGCGCATACAACTAATGTCAATGCATGTGTGTGTGTCTGCATGTGCTTAGAAAAATCAAAGATCATACACACATACTGCATAACGTTTTTTGCATTCGCGCCCATGCGTAGAAAGAAGCAAGCATCACAAATTCATCCGTCACGAAGTATTTTCTTCTTTACCCTATACCGCTATAACTGAAACAAATGTCTTGACAACAAAGTTGTTTAAGGCGGTTTCAGACTATAATACAAGTGTTAATACTTTTGTGAAAAATGCAACTCTGACATGTTGAGTTGTTTAGTTAATTTAATTATTATTTTTCGAACTTCATTTGTTTCTATATTTATGATTTTAACAGGCTAAAATTCTTATCGCTTTTTAAGCCAAATTACATGTGATAATTATTAATGAACAAATAACACCAAAGTTAGTTGTAAATATTCTGACAACACATAGTTGAACGAAACAGCCAGCCGTTTTCGAAGGCCACTAAATCTTCGTCATCTGCGTTCTTCTGTGTTTGGTCCACTGTGTGTGGTCTCAGTTGATGTATATTTGTGCTTTATATACGAAACTTTTTTGCAAATGGAATATGTGAATTGTTTTGATTCACCGTATTTCAATTTGCTGAAAGATATTTTGTAATGAAAGCTCACTTTACCATCTCTAAATTTAAAATAATCTTACCATTGTCGTTTGTTCTTTACTAATTATACACATGTTAGCTAATTTGCTTATTTCTGTTCAACTTAAGACAATTTAAAAAATTTAAAATTAAAATAAACTTCTGACAATATGTCGAATCAGAAATTTCTTAAATTTAGATTTTATTTTTCATTTTTTATTTGTTATCCGATGGATTTCTAATTGTATAAAGGTGTGGGAAAATAAAATAGATTCATATCGAATATAAATTATTTGCTGGGTTTTTTGTATTAGTTTCTAAGCCTACTACGCTTATTTTGCTTTGGTGATTTTCAAAAATATTATTATTTGTGGATTCTCAAATAGTTCTTGAAAGTCTGTGCATAAGACAAGAGATTTGTGACTATTCAAAATGTGTGGTTGAAGTCCACTGATGATTTGTTATATACAACGGTGAACCACCAGCAAATAAGTTTCAAATTAAAATAAACTTCTGACAATATGTGGAATAATAAATATCTTAGTTGTTCAAATGTAATTGAACATAATTTTAAGATTCTTTTAGTTCATAGAAATAAAAATAAGTTTCGTTCTAAGTGCTAAGTCTAAATTACGGTTTACAAATATAATTTCGTTTAGGTTTTATTTTATCAGTCTATACACATCTTATTTGTTTAGGCTACATACATTTTATGATACACATTATATGCACACATGCTTAAGGATAGTTTTATCTCCACCAATTTCTTGTGTTAC
This sequence comes from Tachina grossa, assembly GCA_949987645.1. Classification (NCBI taxonomy): domain Eukaryota; kingdom Metazoa; phylum Arthropoda; class Insecta; order Diptera; family Tachinidae; genus Tachina; species Tachina grossa. The sequence goes on from OX465277.1 coordinate 46,203,368, forward strand.
TTAAACTAATGATCAAACTAATGTATGTTTTGTATTTACTTAGGCTAGTTATAAATATTCAAGAGATCAAATAGTTTTATCTCTACCAATTTTAGAACTGTAATATTTTATTCTTGTGTATGTTTTGTATTTACTTAGGCTAGTTATAAATATTCAAAAATAATATGAAAATAACCCTGAAAAATATATGAAAGCAATTAGATAAGAAATGAGTTCTATATTAGATTTAAGATTTTCATCGTTAGTATTTAAGCAGAAATATTTTAAAAATAAAACAGTGTCTTACAAACATTCAACCTGTTAAATAGTTTAATTTAACATTTGGTCCTTCGACAAAAAGAACTAGTGACTAAAAAAAAAAAAAAAAATATTATTAAAAAATTGGCATTATATAAATATTAAAATGGCAAATAAAGAAAAGCTTTTCGAAAGGCAAAAAGAATTGGGCGACGAAATTGTTGCTATTCGGGAAAAGCTAGCTCAAAAAATAATACGTAGTACGAGACTCCCAGAAATCAATAAAAGAGTAAATAAAATTGAAATTGAATTTGCGGAAAATAACACAAAACTTCTGGCATATGGCATTACATCAGAAGATTATTTTGAAAAAAATTACTATGAGGCATTATCAGGAATTCTAACAGAGATTCAACTTCTAATAAAAGAAGCCGTGAAGCAAGAAGAATCAAATAACGTTCCAGAATCTTCTCAATCATCAAAAGAAAACAATAAATTAGAAAAATTAATAACTACTGATTCAGATGAGGAATTATGGGAACAAATTGTTGAAATGGCAGATTGGTTGACTGACTGGTATGACGAAATATCAACTAATGTGGCTGACATGTCCAACAAAAAACTTCAAATAAAAGAAAAATATTTAGAAGCTAAATATCAGAAGCTTCAAAATATGTATCACAATTTAAGTGAATCAAAAAAGCCAAAAAATATGCATAAAATTATGCTAAATGCCGAAAACACATATTTTAGTGCTCTCGAGCTTATTACAGATTGCATGAATGAACCAATGCAACAACAAAGCAACATAAATAAAGAAGAATATTCAAACTCAGCACATTTAGGAAAAATTGAAATTCCTGAATTTAGTGGCAATATAAATGAATGGTCATCATATCATGATTTGTTTAAAAGCCTGGTGCATGACAACAAGAACCTTTCTAATGTGGAAAAAATGTACAGGTTAGTAACATCACTTAAAGGCGAAGCTAAAAAATTAGTGCAACATCTAAAGATCACCAACAACAACTATCAAGCAACGTTCGACATTCTCAAACAAAGGTACGAAAATCGTAGATTGTTATTTACAAATCAAGTAGATATTTTACTTGATCAACCAATGGCTAATAGCGAATCATCAGCAAGCTTGAAGCAGCTATTAGATACAACAAATAGCTGTATTTATGCTCTTAAAAGTATGGACATTAAAATAGAAGATGCTGAACCGTTAATAGCGCGTATTGTTATCAGAAAATTAGATAAAGACGGTTTGCGATATTACGAACAAACAGTCAAAAAATCTAAAGAAATTCAAAGTCTTAAGGACATATTAAGTTTTTTGGAACAACAAGTTCAAGCATTAGAAGCAGCTTCCAAAGGGCAAGAAAAAAGAGTAAATAAAAAACTATTCGAAACTGGAAAAGTTTCTAATGTGATGTACTCAATGAGAAAATATTGTTTACATTGCAATATGGATAACCATACAATTGTGGTTTGCAGAAAATTCTTAGCATTACCGATTTATGAACGAAGAAAACTTGCTTACAATAATAAATGGTGTTTTAAATGCTTGGATCATAAAAACAACAAGTGGTGTTCAAATAATGTTAAGTGTTGTTATTGCAATAAAGGTCATCATAAGATTTTACATCTGAATGAAGAAAAAATTAAAGAATCAAAACCTAACAATTCAGCAATTACTACCAAAAATTTAGCAACTTCAGTACTTCTAGCAACTGCCCAGGTAAAAGTACATGCAACGAATGGGGATGCAGTAATCCTAAGAGCATTAATCGATCAGGGTTCTCAAGTAACAACAATATCAGAAGAAGCATCCCAGATCTTATCATTGCCACGTATTAAATGCAAAACAGAAATTCATGGAATCGGCAGTACTCTGGTTGGACTGTCTAAAGCGAAAACAAAATTAATCTTGAAACCAAGATTTATAAGTAACCATGAAATCGAAGCAAATGCCCTTATTTTGCCAAAATTAACGGGGGCACATCCAAATCAGTCATTTGAAATTAATATTGAAGATTGGAACAACTTTATTCTGGCGGATCCAGCATTCAATAAATATGATCGAATAGATATTGTTATTGGAGGTGACATTATACCTCATATATTGCAAGAAGGATTACACAAAAAAGGTAGTATCTTAGCACAATCAACAATTTTTGGCTGGATATTGTCTGGAGTAATTAGCAAAGCTGCAAAACCATCAAAAGTATTAGCAGCTATAACTAACTTGGAAAAGTTCTGGGAGTTAGAAGAACTTCCTGAGATAGACGAATGCCGTGAAGATGAATTTTGCAAAAAACATTATGAGAAAACAACCAAAGTTGATGCAAAAGGCCATATAGTAGTTAAGTTGCCGCTTAAAGAAGACCACGAGTTGGGAGATTCCAGAAGGCAAGCCATGGCAAGGTTTTTGTCTCTTGAGAAAAAATTCGATCGAGAGCCGGAACTAAAAAAAAATTACGTAAAATTTATGAACGAGTATTTAAATCTTGGCCATATGGAAGAGGTAGAGGAGAAGTGCAGCGGGAAGTATTATTTGCCACACCAACCTGTAATAAGAGGAAACAGCTTAACAACAAAATTGCGTGTGGTGTTCGACGCGTCTGCTAAAACAACAAATAAAAGAAGTTTAAACGATGTGATGTTTGCAGGTCCTAAACTACAAAAAGACCTTTTCGATATCATAATAAAATGGAGGCTATGGAGATATGTTATGATAGCTGATGTTGAAAAGATGTACCGTCAGGTAAAAATAGCAAACGAAGACCAATCGTATCAACATATATTATGGAGAGAAGACAAATGCAATCCTATAAAAGAGTATAAATTAACAACTGTAACATATGGCATGTCATCGGCACCATTTTTAGCAGTAAGATCACTGTTCTACATTGCTGACCACATTTCAATTAAAGATGAACTAATTAAGAAAATAATAAAAGAGGACTTCTATATGGATGATCTAATGACAGGAGCAGATGATGTTCAGCAATGTAAAAACATACAGCATCATATACAAACACAGCTAAGTAATTTTGGTTTCAATTTACGTAAATGGGTCTCAAATCACAAAGCAATTTTAAATCATGAAGACATCACCAAGGAAAATACAGTCATTCAAATAAAAGATGACGAAACTGTCAAAACTTTAGGCCTACAATGGGAACCGGCCAAAGAGGAGTTTCATTTTGAGGTAAATTTTACACAGAACTATAAAATAACGAAAAGGCAAGCTCTTTCAGATGTGGCGAAAATCTTTGATCCTTTGGGTTGGATGTCTCCTGTTACTGTACTAGCGAGACTATTTATTCAAAAACTATGGTTGCAGCAGTCTTTCTGGGACGAAGTGTTATCAGATGAGTTTCAAGATGAATGGTATGAATTTTCAAAAAATGCAATCGCTCTTCAAAAAATCCATATCCCAAGATGGGTAAAAACAACGTGCGATATTAAATTGGAAATTCACGGGTTTTCAGATGCTTCTGAAAAAGCTTATGCAGCTGTAGTTTACGTTAAACAAAATGAATCGGTTAAGCTACTAACAGCTAAAAGTAAAATAAACCCGATTAAAAACAGGAAGACTCTGCCAAAATTAGAACTGTGCGCTGCTCATCTTCTAAGCAAGCTCTTACATAGAGTAATTCGTATTTTTAATCGACAATACAGAGTTTATGCATGGAGTGATTCAACTATAACATTAGGTTGGATTCACAACAATAAAAATAAAGACAAATTTGTAAGAAACAAAGTGAAAGAAATAAATACGAATTTGCCTGAGGCGTCATGGCATCATATAAGCAGTAAGGAAAATCCTGCAGATGTAGCTTCTAGAGGTGCTAATGCTGAAAAATTAATACATCACTCTTTGTGGTGGAATGGTCCTAAGTGGTTATTGAAGTCTTCCGAATTCTGGCCGAAATACGAAGATCCAAAAACGACAAATACATTGATGATTGCTGTGAGGTTGGCCAGCTGTAATGTTATTAACAATTTAACATGCAAATACTCTAAACTAGGCAAATTACGAAGAATTGTTGCTTATATACTTCGTTTTGTAAATAAATTAAGGAAGAACGGAAAATATCCACAGCATCTGACCGTTCCAGAACTTGAAATGGCAGAAAAGATAATAATTTTTAACCATCAGCAGGTCGAATTTCATGATGAAATTATAAGACTGAAAAAGGGACTTGCGGTTAGTAACAAAAGCAAAATAGTAAGTCTTTTTCCTTTTTTGGATAAAGACGGCATTCTTCGAGTTGGTGGCAGATTGCATAATTCTGACTTACATTATAATCACAAACATCCCATAATTTTACAAAAGTCTGAACTTTCATCTTTAATAATTCATCAGACACACATGTTCACGCTCCATGGTAGGAATCGACTTATGGAGTCAACTATAAGACGCAAATATTGGATATTGGGATTAAAAAATGCAGTAAAGAAGTGTATTGGAAGCTGTACAACATGCATTCGCTATCAACAAAATATATCTAAACAACTAATGGGTAGTCTACCAGATTATAGAGTGAATGTTTCACATCCTTTTTCTCATACGGGAGTAGATTACGCTGGACCGATACATTTAAGGTGTTCAAAAGGAAGAGGCCAAAAAAGCTACAAAGGCTATATTGCAGTGTTTGTCTGTATGGCAACAAAGGCAATTCACTTGGAAGTCGTGAGTGATTTGACCACAGAAGCATTCCATGCGGCTTTGAGAAGATTCTTTGCAAGAAGAGGCATTAGTTCCCACCTGTATTCTGATAATGGAACTAATTTTGTGGGTGCTAGTAAAAAGTTAGATGCTGATTTTAAATCAGCAGTTAAAAACAATAGTACACTTATTCCTATTCTGGCTGAACAAAAAATAAATTGGCATTTTATTCCCCCGGCAGCTCCTCACTTTGGTGGGATTTGGGAGTCTGGAGTAAAATCGATGAAGTATCATCTAAAAAGAATAATTGGCGAAACAAAATTGACGTTTGAAGAATTAAGTACTTTGCTGGCACAAATAGAAGCTGTTTTGAACTCCAGGCCTTTGGTTGAAGTGAATGCTGAAGATATTGATGCAGCCGATGTGTTATCTCCGGGTCACTTTCTCATTGGAAGACCAGTAATAGAACCCGGGGAGCATATAGAAAGCGCAGATACATTGTCACTAAATAAATGGAAGCTTATTCAGCGGTTAAAAAAAGATTTTTGGAAGCGCTGGAAGGAAGAGTACCTTGTGACGCTCCAGCAACGAAATAAGTGGAGGCATTCAGTTAAAAATTTGAAAGAAGGAGCAGCAGTTCTGGTCAAAGATGAAAATACTCATCCAGGAAGATGGCCTCTTGGAAGAATAACGGAAGTACACGAAGGAAAGGATGGGAAAGTTCGAGTGGTTGAGATAAGGTATCAAAATAATATTCTAAAACGACCAATCCATAAGGTAATCCAGCTACCGGACACAGAAAATTTCAACGAGGACAATCAGGATGGAGCGAGAAGTTTCCATACAAGAATTGAACGACCGAACGGAAGTAACTGTCTGAAATCCCTTTTATTATGGTGTATGTTCTTGATGTTAACAGTAGGAGTAGTAAACTCTGCATCACTAAAGTATGGTATGGGTGCTGAAATAAAGGAAATACCTCTGGATACAGCGCTGCATCTGGATAATATTGGAACGATGAACATTGTAAACTCTAAATAGACCTTAATAGTACATTACGATTTAGATCAATATTTTGAGGAGATAAAACGAATCAAAAGACTGAAAGAAAAACTTGAAGACCAATGTTCCAAGTTAAGAAATTATAAAGAGGCTTGCGAAATGATAGTATGGTCAGTCAATAGAAGATTCAGCTTAATAGATCAAAATAACAATCTGTTGCTGAAGAAGGAAAGACAAAAAAGATCGCCATTTGAATTTGTTGGCTCGATTTATCATATACTTTTTGGAATGATGGATGCAGAGGACCGGAAATTAATGGAAGAAAATATGAGGAATATTTTCCAGAATGAGGATAAATTACAACAGCTCGTGAAGCAGCAGACATCCATTGTGAACTCTACAATAAATGTGCTAAAGAAAACAACTGAGGAAGTAAACGATAATTTCAGTAAAATGTACCAGCAGTTGAAGCGGTTCTATGAGGAAGTGCAAAGCGACACCAATACTGAGCGATTGATTGTTATGTTTCAAGTGATGACTACTCAGCTACATTTAATGATCGATGAGTGCAATGAAGTTCAGTCATCTATTATCAATTTGTTAATTGATGTTAACCACGGCCATATCAATCCAGATCTTATAACTGCTACACAAATGCAGCAGGAACTGTCAAACATTGAAAAACTATTACCGAAGGATCTGATTTTGCCCGGAACAAAAACAGGTACAGAACTGAAAGAAGTTTACAGTTCTATGGTGGCTAGGGGTATTGTGATGGATAACCGTTTGGTAATACAGGCAGAAATATAGGGTGTTTTTTTGAGGGGTATAGAACTTCGAATTGAAATAAAACACAAGAAAATCGTTTTAATGTCCATCAATTTGGCTTTATTGGAAGGATAATTTTATGCCATTAATGTTTAAATATGATTTTGGGCATGTGGCCGCCGCGGCTGGCTCGAATAAAGCTAATTCTACAGGTCCAATTTTCAACCACTTTTTCGAGCATATGGGGCCGTATGTTGGCAATAACGCCACGAATGTTGGCTTCCAAGTCCCCTAACGTTTCTGGTTTGTTGGCGTAGACGAGCGACTTCACATATCCTCAAAGAAAATAATCCAATGGTGTCAAATCACACGATCTTGGTGGCCAATTCACAGATCCATTCCGCGAAATTATGCGCTCATCGAATGTTTCCTTCAATAAATCGATTGTGACGTGCGCTGTGTGGCATGTAGCGCCGTCTTGTTGGAACCACAACTCATCCACATTCATGCCATCCAATTCGGGAACAAAATAGTCGGTTAGTCGGCTCCAATTGCTGTGCACGGTGGCGAATCGATTCATTCGGGTCCTCTTCAACACTTTGCTCTACAGCGGCAATTGTTTCTTCGGTGCGCACTGTTCGACGTCTCTGCGGATGCGTATTATCACATAGAGTAAACGTAGTGCGAAAACGATCCATGGTTAACCGAATTAATTGCTCTGATGGACGATTATGTCAACCATAAAATGGACGGAGCTTTCGGTAAACTTCGCGAACTGAACCATTATTTTCGAAATAAATTTGCACGATTTGCAAGCGTTGTTCTTTTGTCAACCTGTTCATGATGAAATGGCAAACCAAACTAAATATTAATCACTTGACAGCTGACAAAATGGCCGCCAGTTAAAAAAGTGATGCCAACTTAAAGTTCTATACCTCAATAAAAAACACCCTTTACCATTGTATAACATACATTCTTTAGAAATTTACGAAATCATTAGGCTTCCAGTTGATGGAAATGGCACTGCAATGATACCTATAGTAGACGGTGATTACATCGTATATAATTTTGCAACGAACTTATATTTTTTGATGTGGCAATCTCAGCTTAATGTTTGTACAAAAAACCATCAAGGACAATATAACTGTAAAGAGAAATTTCCTTGGAAGCCTGCGGTAGAGCGATCTTGTGAAGTTTCAGCTTTAAAACAATCCAGGCATGCTGAGTGTTATTTTCAGGAAACTCCAAGAAAATGTATCTGGAAAAAATTGTCAAAAGAGAATCAATGGATTTTCACGGTGTTCGATCAGTTTACATTTAGCATAGACTGCGGAAATAATGTACGTGATTGGTTAACATTACCTTCAAAAGGAATACTGAATCTGCCAGCTGGTTGTACAGCAGTGTATGAGGGAATAACTTTGTCTTCTTCTCAATATTTTACAACCAAGAAGAAAACTTCAATTCAGGCATCATCATGGGGCGTAGAATTTCAGCAAGCAAACAATAAACTGGTGAAGCCATTTGATGTAACGATAATCAATAACTCCAAGGATATACAAAATATACAACAAGATCTACAGAAGATGCAGGCCGACAACACTGAACTGATGAAAATGAAATATCACCATATATCCGGACATACATCATTTATTTTAATTATTATTATCATTACAATCATAATTTTTATCTACCTCAAGAATAAATGCAACAACAGTAAAAAGACCGTAGTTAAGTTAGATTTTTCACCGCCAATGCCTTTAAATGCCCGGCAGAATGTTCAAATGTAATTGAACATAATTTTAAGATTCTTTTAGTTCATAGAAATAAAAATAAGTTTCGTTCTAAGTGCTAAGTCTAAATTACGGTTTACAAATATAATTTCGTTTAGGTTTTATTTTATCAGTCTATACACATCTTATTTGTTTAGGCTACATACATTTTATGATACACATTATATGCACACATGCTTAAGCATAGTTTTATCTCCACCAATTTCTTGTGTTACTTAAACTAATGATCAAACTAATGTATGTTTTGTATTTACTTAGGCTAGTTATAAATATTCAAGAGATCAAATAGTTTTATCTCTACCAATTTTAGAACTGTAATATTTTATTCTTGTGTATGTTTTGTATTTACTTAGGCTAGTTATAAATATTCAAAAATAATATGAAAATAACCCTGAAAAATATATGAAAGCAATTAGATAAGAAATGAGTACTATATTAGATTTAAGATTTTCATCGTTAGTATTTAAGCAGAAATATTTTAAAAATAAAACAGTGTCTTACAAACATTCAACCTGTTAAATAGTTTAATTTAACATTAATAATTAGGCGACGAGAGAGTAAAGCAGAAATATACAAAATTACTCTCCCAGATACGAAAAAGTAAATGAACACATCACTTGTAAAAACTTGCAACAAAATTTTATTCATATCAGAACCATGAATGAAAATCAGGATACAATTGTCCTTTTTCTAATGTATTTTTTTGATAATGTTTAAAATAATTTTTTTTAGATTGACATTTAATATGAAATACTTTACACAGTTTCATATATTATTTAATATTTTTAATTATTTTTCATAAATTTTTAATAGTATTCCATTAACAAATACAAAAATGCGACTTCCCACCTTTGATCACATATGAGAAGCAAACAAAATTCTTTGACAATAAAATTAATTTGTGTGGATTAATGAAAGAAAAACAATAAATTAGAAAATATGCTTTATTTGTTATACGTACACTCAGTGAAAACCTGAAACTACAAAAAATATCGCAGCACATTAGTTTAATAATTTTCAATACAGGAAATGTATATTGAAATACTTAAAAATAAATAAAAGTAATAAATTAAAACTGTAAATTAATAGTTTTCCATATTGAAATAATGTTTCTTATTGATTGAATATGATTTTTATTGAGTTTATGCTGTTTTTCTCTGGTTGAGTACATATTTTTCCAATAAAGAAATGCACATTTTTCAGTTTTCCTATTTCAGATATTTTTCAAATAATTAATTTGAAAACAAAACACAGATAAGCTGTCTGGATAATTCTTTCAAGCAATAATCACTTTTTTGCTCAAATTTATTTATTGTATCTTCAAAAATGAACTAACAATAAGTATTCAAATCTGAAGTATAAATATAATTAATAAGGCTCGACCAGTGTCGGACGTGAACTTAGTTAGTGTAATTAATAATTTATAAATGTTGTATTAAACACAAAAATATGTTCAAGTAGTTTCATCTGGAATGTTGCGTATTAGAGCCGTAGTCTCCCTCTTTTTATGAGGATGTGTCCAGTGAAATTCAACTGTTACAAGTAAGGGGATTAGGATGAGCCTCGAGTTTAGTTAAATATTTCCCTACGTATTTTGAAATTTCTTCAGTCACTTATGGCATATTTAAAATACGATGTAAATTTAAATTTTTTATGAACCATGGAGGAGATGTTATTAACCGTAAAATTTAGTTTTGCCTTCGTTGAATTTTTTCTACATTTGAAGGGGAAACAGTGAATTCCATAGCACCATATCGGTTTTAAAAGCGACTTGTGTATTAAAAGTTTGCAATCCAAACGGAGGGTTGAATTTTTACCTATCAGCCAATGTATCTGAGTTAATTTAAGTTTCATTTGTGTTAGTTTTGAGTCAATATGGTGTTTCCACGCAAGCCGGCGATCAAGGTGTATACCAAGATATTTCACATGTAAATGTTGAAGAACAACTTGACTGTTGATTCTGATGGGGGACAAGTATCTTTTTCGTATGGTAAATGTTACCTGTACGCACTACTGTTCATTTACTTTTATTCTCCATAAGTTTAACCATAGTTCAAGCTGTGTTATATGTTCCTAAAGACATCGGGATGCCTAATGTGAGTTTTCGTGCAAATACAAAACTGGCTTTAGTATACTCTATTGTGGTACAGCGGATGAGATAGTTTCGGGCGTACCCATAAAGTCTCCTTCCGCAGCAGTGTACATCCAGGCTAAAAGATTTGGAATGTTTATTGGTAGGTATGACCTCAATTTTAAAACTAGGCGTTCATGCTACACTTTATCAAATGCCTGACACACGTCAATAAATAGCGCAGAACAATACCAAATGTTTTCTTATAAATTGAACCAATCTGGGTAGAGCAACTACACTCGGAAAATCAGTAACACCAGTACATGTGTTTTTAAGTGCTCAGCAAATATTTTACATATTTCAGTATCGGTTCTTGCCCAGCTCCAGTCGAAGTGCGCATAGTTGGTTTAAACTCATCGAGTGTTTTTAACTTTCTAGTAGCGCGCCATAAAGAATAATTAATTTGCTGGTGTTACATCGAGGCCTTCCAAATAGCTTTTGATGGATGCAGTTTTTTCAGATGCTAGCAACTCTTGGAGTCGTTTAGTACACTCTTTAAATCTGATTTTATGTTGGGGTGATCTGTGCTGTTGCCATTCCCTTCTCGCTCTTCTTTTTTCACACACGAGACGTTCAATATCCCGAGAATATATTCTATTAAAGCTAGTCTGCTGATGGAAGGTAGTGGCATTAGCAGCCTGTTTAATATTTTTGTTTATATTGGCAATGTTAGAATCAACATCATCGGGTGTTCTTAGAGTAATATTTTCCGTGCAATGACAACTAAGATATTTTTTTGAATCCCAGCTAATTAACACGATTGATCGTCTTCATATATGGATGAGGTAGGTCACTTCTAAGTGGGTTACAGACCGTTCCCGGTCTATCAGACAGATGTTTGCAAAGCATACAAAACTTGGATTAATTAAATAAACTTTTAATAAGACCCCATTTACTTGTAGAAATACTTGTTTTAAGTGATATAAAAATAAATTTTTATAGAAAAAATATTTTTTACTAAGACTATTAGTTTTCCATTTTAGTCTTTGTAAAATGTAGCTAAATTGTTAAGACATAAAAAACATAGCAGAAAATATATATCTATTAAAAGGTAACAAACTATAACTTAATAGTTCATTGAAAACATTGTAAGGAATAAAAAAATATATTCTAAATCTAATCAGAATTAGTACAGTAGCAAACTGAACACATCATAATGGCATGTTTCAAACAAAAATATCTTTTGCAGTTATTGCAGGTGTATCGAGTTTTGCGATTTTTCTTGGAGCTGCAATAAGAGCAGCTTGATGCACGTTCAGAGTTATCGAATTTAAGTATTTCGGAAAGCTTTCGTCTCATCAGTCTTGGAACTTGTCATGTACTTCGATTCCTCATATTCACTGCTGCTTCGTCATTATCAGATATAGGCACATTATCCTCTGACATTAGTCTTATTTGTTCTTCGTAAAACTGTTTCGCCAATACTCACGTCGGTCTCACAGACCAATTTTCGTTGCATGCACATACATATCTTGCTTTTCGAAACTTTGAAACTGCACTAAATTGAAGCATATTATGAATGATGAAGCTAACATAAATTATATTACGCTCGAGCTCTTTTTTCATAAGCAAAACACTTCCGATTTATAGAAATCCTCGTACTGATCCTCAGTGAACAAATATTGTATTTTTGACAAATTTTTTAGTCTATACTTTATTAGAACTCCTGATCTCCGTAACCTCTTTCTCAAGGGTCACTTGTATCATATATGTAACCTTCTCCGAGAAAAGGGACATAGTGTGTCAAAAAACGGGTTTGGACTTAAGAGTGGATTCTGGTTCCTAAAAGAGTGTAGAATAAGATGAAATGAGTTAGATTTCTGATAAAAATTTATTATAAAAACCTACAAAACGAACTTGGGAAAGTCGATAAAAATGAGAAAAACATTAAAATTTTATTTTATAGCTATTGCTATTTATGGCGCGGTACAGGAGTTAGAAAATGGTTTTCGTAACAAAATAATAACACTATTACAGTTATAAATTTAATTTTGTTTTGATTTCCTTGTACTTAAGAGCAGAGTACGAGAAAAAACGAAACAAATTGTTTGATTTTGTTTTGTAATGTGCACCCTATAGATATTTGTGTATGTACACCTGTGTAAACAAAGCAGTCAGGTCGATAAGGCAGTACTCACAGCTGATAGCTGTGCAAATTTTCACGCCAGCTGTGAACATATATTAATCTGTGGTATATACAGTGCAGGGAAAAACAAAAACAAAATAACAGGTAAATAATAAGTAAATAAAGTTTACTTAAGATCGGTGTGAAGGGAAGGAAGAGCGAGCACCGTATCAGGAAAATAAACGGCTCCTCTTCCAGGAATACGGTTTGCTGACGGAGCGGGATGAGATAGAAAGAAGATATAAATTTATTCTGATACTTACGGTGAGACCAGTAACAACAAGTGGTTGAAAAGTTGTTGGTATGATATCTTTATATTAAAAATAGTTTCCAGTGCTTCTGAAGTCTTAAAAAGAAAAAGAAAATGTTTCTTTTATGGCATAACTGTAGGAAAATTCCTTTAGTCCAGTTTTTTTTATTTAATATACATACATTTATTATATTTCCATGAAATGGTATTCTATTTTCCACTAGCGGTTTTTATTTTTTTTATTGTTTCATTATTATTTATGAACAGCAGTTTTCATTTAACGGACCATGAATATATAATTTGCAATAAATATTTATGCTGCTTTTTTTATTTTAAAAAGGGAAAATGGAATACTCAATAAAAATAAAATTAATTATGTAAGGAATTTTGATGCAAATTACGTCTATAAAACAAAGCTATAATTTTTCTTTAATTGCGCAGTAAGCATTGGGAAACTTAATTTCATTAATGTTGTGTATAGACTGGGCCTAATTAATCAGTTAATATTAAAATTGTCCAAACGTTATCTTCGACATTTGTCTAAGTCGTTGTTTGTCCTATAATTATAGAGCTAATCGCTCGCGTTGTAGTTGCACACGATTACTACAGGTGTTATTGGACAGGACTAATTAGGCAATCAAAACTAAACATTCTGAGCAAAGTGCCTCATGAAAAAGCGAAGAAATTCGTCTTAGTGACCGTCATTTTAGCGGGATGTTATAGTTACAAATGTCCCTTGCTGCAAATTCATAGTCCCTGAAAACCACCACTCATAGAAGCGTATAGAACTTATCTGTTGAGCAGTTCTAACATAGGATAGTCCATATCCAGTTGAAAATTATTACTGGAATATTTTTTTTTTGTTTGCATACTGGCCTTGGAACTTTTTGCTCATTTGGCGATTAGAATTGTTTAGATTTTGATATCATATTATATATTTGAATTTTTGATAGTGAATTTTTTTTATTGAATTTTTTTTTTTTTACTGAATTTTTTTTAATTGCATATATACCTTTTAGTTTTATATTTTGGATTTTTTTATATTTTCTTTTTTTTTATTATTCTACTTTTTACACTTTTTTTTAGTTAGCATTGATTTTTTTATATTTTCTTATTGTATGTTTTTTTTAGTTAATTTCTTTCATTATTAACTCACGGTTTGCATTTGAATTTTCGTTTTTTTATATTTTAAATTGGAATTATTTAAAAAAAAAATTTGCATCATTACTCTATTTTTGAGAATTCATCCTCGTATTTGATTTTTTTTAATGATAATTACCCGTCGCATGAGTAAATTATTGGTCGATTCTAACAATATGTCGACTACTGGGTCCAACCCGACGATTAACACAGATACTGTCACTACAGTGTCTGCGGCCGCAACAGTAAATCCAGCACTGCCAGTAGCGACTGCAACAACATACGCCACGTTGCCTGATCCACTACTGGTGACAACTTATTGCGATTGCCCAAACTTATCCACCGTTTCTGAAAGGCCCGATCGTGTACTTGATTCCACAACTTTCAACAGCTCCGCAACTCAAGACGACCAAGATGGGGCAGGAATCAGTCCCATGATTGCAACTTCTTTAGATGTCGGGAGTACTCAAAGAGTTGTAGAGGCGTCTGTTGGAATGTGTCAGTCCAGATGGCTAAGGGAGGTGGACTTAAAAATTCAAAATGCCTTGAGGGAAGTTAAAGATGCGATGGTAGCAGCTGCAACCCGTCAAGGAAGCTCTGCACATGCGTCGATTGTAGGCAACGGCAGTAGTCCTGCTCAGGAGCATATAACTTATTCCCAGCCATCAGTTGGTTCCCGGCCTTCTGCAGTGACTGGGCAAGCATACATGACACAAACGTGTAAATACGTATTCACAGGTGCCTTTGTCTATGCCACCGTTGATTCCAGCACCAGGAGCTAGAACAGCAGCGAATGGGGGCGATAGGGTTTATACCAATATGACACAAGCAGCCTATCCACCGCAGCGGTGGGATAATCTAAATTTTAGGCCGGATTCACGATATCCTTTCACGGGGTCAGGAACAGGGTACGGGCTAGGCGACCAAGCCAATTTGTCCAAATGGGGTATAAAGTTCGATGGCACTACTAAATCCATGAGCGCCGAAGGCCTTATTTTCCGGGTCGATATATTGCGGCGAGACTATAATGTGTCTTTTGGTGATCTACGCCGAAGTTTTCATTTACTCTTGGAGGGCCAAGCTTTGGACTGGTTTTGGACTCTGCGGAAGATGAATCCCGTCCAAACTTGGGAAGAACTGGTAAATGCCTTTCTGACCCAGTATCGGAGGTACGAAAGTGACTTCCAGTTGCAGGAAAAAATTATGGACAGAAGGCAGGGTCCTCAAGAGTCTTTCGAAGATTTTTACAACGCCGTATGAGGCTGAGAAGTCAGCAGCGCTCTCCATACTCAGAAAGGGACTTAGTGGAAATCATGAGGAGTTATTTGAAACCCTCAATGGCCCAGCTGTTGTTCTCTGTAAAGGTGGAGGGGCTTAACGATTTTTGCCAGCAGGCCAAGACGGCAGAGCCTCATTTATAGTCAAAGGTCACAGTATCAACAGCGTCAGTACGTAGCACCACGAGTGCATGAACTGGATTTGGACCAGGAGCTACCTAGCGAGGATTTGGAAATCGATGCGGTGTCCACAGCTAGGCAAAGTGCCTGCTGGAATTGTTCGCAGACAGGCCATAGTTTCAAAGCGTGCCCGATTCCAATCCACAGGATTTTCTGCTTCAAATATGGCCATATTGACGTGGTCACGCCTAAATGCCCTAGGTGTCCAGAAAACCTGACGCGGAACCCGTCTCAGTTTGGGGGACGCGGTCGACCGCGGTTTAGAGCCAGAAGTGGACACTGCAATGCACGCAGCCATACAACAAAAATTTTACAATTTTGAAAAATCAACACAGACAATAATACAGAGGTAACTTTGCACAGACTTAGAAAATTAAAACCACTACATATTAGACTAGCAGAATACGAGGAGGCGAAAGCGCGTATTTTCGGGAAGGCTTCAAATCGCATAAATAAAGCTCGAGAGCGGTACGAAATCCGAAAACGTACCAGGCTTGAAATTTCATCGGCATCTTTGAACGACGGTAGGGATACTAGAATATACTCTAGAATCTCTATCAACGGCCATGAAATTGAGGGTCTGGTAGACAGCGGCGCTACAGTGACGTGCTTGGACCGCAACTGTCTTGAATTAGTGGAAAAGGCTGGGCTTAAAGTCCATAGTTTTTCCACTGATATTAGGACAGCTGATGGCACCAGGCATCCCATTGTAGGGCGCGTGCGTGCGGACGTTAAGTTTGGCCAAAACACGCAGGTCATAACGTTCTATTTAGTGCCTACTCTGAATCGTGAGCTATTCTTAGGGATTGATTTTATGAAGGCTTTTAAATTATTTGCCAACCTAGATAGTCTTACGACGAACAGAATTAGTCTTGGTGAAGAGACAGAAAGTCCTCTAAGTGTCGTGACTCATACCTTAACCGCTGAACAGCGACAAAAGTTAGATTTTGTCATTTCAATGTTCCCCTGCTACACAAAAGAAGGCTTAGGCAAGGCAGATTTGGAAATACATACGATAGATTTTCGTGATGCAACCCCAGTTAAAGATAGACATTATCCTGTCTCCCCGGCTGTACAAAAACTTATGTTCGCGGAGTTAGATAGGATGCTTGATCTCGTCGTCATTGAGCGTAGCGAGAGCCCTTGGAGCCATCCGCTTACTCCTGTCCGAAAGGGCGAAAAGAATCGTTTGTGCTTAGACGCTCGCAAGTTCAATGCGTTGACGGTCAAGGATGCCTATCCTCTGCCGCACATTGAGGGTTTGTTAAGTCGGCTTGGAGACACGATATATATATATATATATATATATATCTAGTGTCGACCTTAAAGACGCTTTCTGGCAAATACCACTAGAGTTGTCTAGTAGGGAGAAAACTGCATTCACGGTGCCTGAACGGCCACTGTATCATTTAACGGTCATGCCTTTTGGGTTGCGTAATGCTGCCCAAAGATTGTGCCATTTAATGGATAAAGTGATCCCTGCGGCAATGCGTGATAGAGTTTTCGTCTATATTGACGACCTTTTGATAGTATCTCCAGATTTCGAGACACATCTGCAGTTGTTGTCACGATTAGCTATTAGTTTAAAGGAAGCAGGTTTGACCATTAATGTGGGAAAATCTAAATTTTGTTTCAAGGAGTTAAGATACTTAAGGTACACAGTAGTAGATGGCAAATTAAAGCCTGATCCGGCCAAAGTGGAAACCATTACCCGATTTGCGTACCATAAAACAGCTAAGCAAGTGCGGAGCTTCATGGGGGCAGCGGCTGGTATAGAAAATTTATACCAGACTATGCCTCCATTGCAGCCCCAATCTTTGAAACGCTGAAGAAGGGGAAACAATTCAAGTTTTCGGAGGAAGCTTAGGTCGCGTTTGATCGCCTCAAGGATGCTCTGATTACAAGCCCAATTCTTAATCACCCAGTATTCTCCAGACATTTTTACTTACAGTGTGACGCGTTAGATGTAGGAGTTGGGGCGGTGCTGTTTCAGAAAGACGATTCTGAAGGAGAACACCCCATCGCCTACTTCTCTCACAAGCTGACGAAGGTGCAGAAAAATTATTCGGTCACTGAACGTGAATGTCTGGCGGTTATCCTGGCGATTAAGAAATTTAGGCCCTATATAGAACTTATGCCCTTCTCCGTGATAACAGATCACAGTAGTCTGAAGTGGCTTATGTCACATAAAGACCTCAGTGGTCAGTTAGCCCGGTGGAGTCGACATCTCCAAGCATATGATTTCGCCATCGAGCATAAGTAGGGGAAAAAACGTAGTACCTGATACCTTATCTCGTTATGACATGGAGGAAGTGTCGGCAGATGTGGGAGGACTGGTCGACCTCGACTCAAGTGCGTTTAAGTGGGACGATTATTCAGCACTTGTTTCCACTGTTGAAGGAAATGCTGAGAGGTTGCCTGACTTAAAAGTAGTTGATGGGTTTGTATACAAACGAGTACGACCTTATGATGGTGTAGTCATAAATGAGGATTTCTCATGGAAATTATGGGTGCCTCAGGAATTGACTAAGACCATCATCGAAAAGTCACACAACGAACCGCAAGCTTGTCACGGAGGCGTGGGAAAGACTCTTTGCCGAATCAAAGAATACTTTTATTGGCCAAACCAAAGCGTTCAAGTTCGCGAATTCGTAGTGAACTGTCGAGATTGCAAGGAATCGAAGCCGGCAAATAAAACGTTGCGTCCACCCTTTTGAGCGGAAACCGTAGGCGAGAGACCTTTCCAACGTATTTTTGTCGATTTCTTTTTGTGCTAGACCATTTGTCCAAATTGGTATTGCTTAAGGCAATGCCCAAAGCTAGTGCTAAAACGTAATTAAATTCTTCATCTTGAAGTATTTCACAAATTTTAAACACCTGAGACAATCGTGTCGGACAGTTCGTCAGTAAAGAGTTCGCAGATTTAATACGGAATTTTGGAATAAAGCATATACGAACGGCAACATATTCACCCCAGGCCGACACATCCGAGCGGGTTAACCAATCTATCTTAGCGGCAGTACGTTCATACCTTCAAAACGATCATTCTGATTGGGATAAAAATTTATCCGAAGTAGAATTTTCGTTAAGATCGTCGGTACATAATACAATTGGAGTTACCCCGTACTTTGCCCTATTAGGTATGAATATGGTTGGCCATGGTAGCGTTTATGGTTTGGCCAGGAAGTTGAAATGTGTTGCGGAGTCCGAGTTAGAAATAGTACCAGCGGATAAAATGTCGCTAATACGCCACAAAATATGTGAAAATTTACATCACGTTTATTTAAGAAATGAGAAAACGTATAATACTCGTTGTCGCGCAGTTAAGTTTGTCCCGGGGCAAGAAGTGTTTCGCCGTAATTTTTAACAGGACGATTTTAAGTCTGGTTTTGATGAAAAGCTTGCAAGGAAATTTTTAAAATGTCGAATCGTTAAACCTATAGGAAAATGTCTGTATGAGGTGGAAGACCTACAAGGAAAGTCACTGGTGGTATTTCACGCCGAGGATTTGAAACAGTAGCTTCAAATTCTTTGGTGGTTTTAGTCCCAGCCTTTCAAACTTCAACGCCGGAGTCACTCAGGGGTCAAGCGAAAAAGCTGGTGATGTTGCAAAAATGTTGCTGTATAAAAATGTATGCATGTATGTATATATGTAAGTGCTTTACTTTATTACTTTTTTTTAATGTTAATTCATCAACCTACAGGTGCCTGAAATGGTATAAAAGCGTATTTCAATGGTCGGTTTGGTTTCGGCTGCTTGACATTTTTTTTTATTATTACTTTTTGCCATTTTGAATTTTATACATATATGTAGCTGCATATACATAAATACATTTACTTGTTTTTTTTTTACTTTTTCATACCTTAGTCACAACCAAAACGCTTTCGTTCTGAAAATATTACCATGTGGTAACAGTTACCAAACTATTGATGCGTCTCCCTAGGTCCTATTGAAACTATGACATTAAGGACTAGAAAACCTTAGTCATCTAGCCTGTTAACATGTAATTCTGCCCGCCTTACAGCAAGTTGAGACGATATATATGATTTTTTTTTAGTAAAATGTTTCGCACAGAAACATAATACGTTTGAATTTTTGTAACACACTATGTGGTTCGCTCATATAGTTACGCATGTATATGTATATGTATATGCATTTGTTTTTTTATGTCACCGAATAACCGGCATGAAATACGTTTAACCCAAGACAAGCGTACTGTGGGAAGAGAAAAATTTTGAGTCCAAGAATTGGGAAAGCTAAAAGCGACAACAAAAAAGGGGGATTTAAGGTCTTGCCTAATTTTGGCCTAGCAATAGGCATTTGTATGTACGTCTATGGATCGCCCGAATGACTTAAATACTAAATATACCTATATATAAATTTCCGAAATATTTTCTCTTATAACTAACATTCACCGATTTATTCCTGTCGTTGCACAAAGCCCATAGTAGAGCAGTCACTTTGCTTCGTGAACATCTTTAGGCGAAGCAGTTGAATTTATGTAGTTTATCTGGAATAGAGACAAGAATTTAGTATGTGGAATTAAACTTTTATATAATAATTTTTATGGCATTCACTCACTCAGGTACCTTGCTTCCGAATGGCTATGTCCCTAAAGTCGTCACACTTGTTTCGTCGTCTTCCTATGAAAGAAAAAGATTAATAAAAATAAGATTAATAAACTTATCTGCTTAGCAATAAGACTTGCATAGTGTAAATAGGGACAAACAGACTTACCGTGTGGTTAGAGCTACCAGCGTGTTATTTTTATTTACTATGATTTCTTTTGCTATGATTTTTTTTGCTGCTACATTTTTCCCTCCCATTCTAGGTACACAAGGGGACTCCAGAATGGTGGGGTATGTAATGTGCACCCTATAGATATTTGTGTATGTACACCTGTGTAAACACAGCAGTCAGGCCGATAAGGCAGTACTCACAGCTAATAGCTGTGAAAATTTTCGCGCCAGCTGTGAATATATATTAATCTTTGGTACATACTGCGCAGACAAAAACAAAAACAAACAAAATAACAGATAAATAATAAGTAAATAAAGTTTACTTAAGATCGGTGTGAAGGGAAGGAAGAGCGAGCACCGTATCAGGAAAATAAACGGCTCCTCTTTCAGGAATACGGTTTGCTGACGGTGCGGGATGAGATAGAAAGAAGATATAAATTTATTCTGATACTTACGGTGAGACCGGTAACAACAAGTGGTGGAAATGGTGTTGGTGTTTTTTTTTATTTTTAATATTTTATTAATAAGACTCTGTGAACAAAAAAGAAATAACCGTTACGTTATATGATATATACAATTAATATCAGCAGTTAAAATTTGTTCATGGCGAAAATCTATGAATAAAAATTAAAAAAAATGGCTTAAAAAAGGAGACAAATATTTCCTGACAAGCCAAAGATTCTTTGTTAAACAAAAGACATATCTGTTAAATAAGCAACGATAATTACAAAATTAAAAGACTTTAAAAAAGAAAAAAGGAAATAAAAACCCACACCCAATCACACACATAAGCCGTCAGCATAATAAGCCACGGATAAAGCCAGTGCCGTGAAGTATATCAGCCACTGAGGTTCAACTCATCCAGCGTCGTCCACAAGCCGGAGGAAGTTCGTCCATGGTCCACTAAATGCCCAGAAGAAGTCGCGAAGGAGCATAAGATTAAAAAAAATTGTAAGATTGTTTAATTTTTTTTATTATTATTCAAGTGCCAAAGGCAAAATTTAATAATTTTAATTATACCAAATTGTGCTTTGATTTGTAATTTTTGTATTATATTCTTTTTCTTTCTCTATTAATTTTTTTTTTTGTTAAATCTAAATTTCCAAATTCCACTTTGTTCTAATTAATTATACATACCTTGTTTCATACTTGAATTATATACATATATACATTTTTTTTTTTTTTTTTTTTTTTTTTTTTTTTTGGGAAAAACATTAACCGTACTGGGCTCTGTTAGCCCGCGTTTTAGGGGTGTTTTTCTTTAGCAGAAAATACTTCAAGGTTTTTGTTTAATGTAAAATTTAAATTATAGTTTTTTAAACTAAGGTGTTTGATTGATTGTTTTAATGAATATTATAATTCGAATTCCATGTTAATAAATAAATCACATACATCTGTATCTAAGCTTTCGAATAATGGAATAAATTGATAAAGAGAGGAGGTGATTAAGGGGTAACTTGCAGCACTGGACAGATGTTTGGGACATCTAATAAAACATGAGAGATGTCATGGTAGGGTGGGTAATAGAACCTGACATAACTTCAGACCTGACTTGCTAAAATGACAGGTTATTAAGGAGAGACAATGGAAAAGGTGTTTGCTTCGGGCCTCATACTTTTTGTTTTAATTTTTTGTCTAAATGCTGGTATGATTTTTTTTGTTGCTAATGTCGTAGGCAGCAGTAAACCCCAGATTGGCTGGCAAGAACTCCACCCAAGACGGCGAGCCTTAGACGGTGCATACGCCAGCACACCAGCGCTGCCAACAATCTGGTCACTCCAGCATAATTCGTTTTGAGTTTTTTTTCCAACAGCTGCTCGCTCTGCACTACACCTGACGACATAACAGTTTCGTTCTTTAAAGAGAGTGGCACAAAAACAAAACAAAAACATTGGGAACAAGAACCAGTGTGCTTGCATAACATGCCAGTTTGTTGGTGAGAGAAGCAGTGGGAGTGGTTGGCATTATTTTTCAATACCGCAGCACAAAACCAATCCACACACAACTTTAAAAACAGCAAATGCTAAAAAAATGCAAAAAACACTAATAAACACAAAGCTGTGTGCACGTATACATTTTTATGCCAGATGAATTCAGCGTTACCGTCGGTGCTACTTTTTAGTAGCTAATTTTATCAAAGTATATAAAATCTTGGTACGAAATTGGTACAGCAATTTAACAAATTGTTCGGATGAAAATTTATATTCAAAGTTGTTTACATTTGCTTCATATGTTTATGTATATGTAGTTAGCTGTATGATATTACTCCTGCTGAACGGTTCTTTTTATAAATTGGGATTGTTAGAAAATAAATTAGTTAACGACCCGAAAGTTGAAACTTTTCATTCCGTCATAGGTATCTGCTATAAGTTTGTAGCAAAGTGATTTAGAAGATTGGACACAGAAGATACCAGAGTTAAAAAAAGTGACTTCTGAAAAAAGCTAGAATCATCTATGACGCAGGTTCTGCGTCTGAAAGGGACAACTATAGTATATTTGTTATTAAGATGTTAACAACATAATCAAAACAAACGAGAGAAAATGTGTATTTTGTGAAATGAAAACGTGTACATATATGTGACAGAGCATAGATAAAGAGACCTAAGTGTAAAAAAAATCAGTTTTCATTTTTTTTTTTGATGTGGACAACATCTGAGCATCGAATGAGATTGATCCCATGCCCCAAAATGTTCCCTCCCAGAGATATGCGCGTTTTATGAAATTGAAGCGCAAATAGAGAGGGACCTAACGGTAAAATTTATTTATTTTCATTTATTTATTTATTTTCTGCCTTATGAACAATTTAAAAAAATAGAAAAATCATTTTAATCGACGGTTCTTGCGAATTGGTTCCTTAGAACTTGACGGTACAGGGCCATTATTTTTTTCGATTTCTTCTTAACGTCTGCTGCCTCCACTTCTTGAGGATTGTCCACTTCCACCAAATCTTCCTCTTCGTTTCCATTTCCAGAAACCAAAGGAAGAGGAGCAACCGAATCTTTTTTGAATCGTCAAAACATAAACCCCGGATCTCTTTACACAAGTACAATTGACGCTTCATCGATAACCCTGGTGAGGGAATTATAATTGGTTTGTCATTAAAACTAGTATTGTTACTCAGAAGTATGTTTTCATTTATGCTGGCTGAATTCCCAAACAGTTTACATTGCACTGGTGGCTGAGCAATAAATACAAAGTGATGATACTTCGATATTTCAATTAAAGTTTTATATTTATATTTATATTTTCTCCACTTAACAACAGGCTCAATTGAGTTTGGAAGTCGAATAGGAACATTAAATTCATTACGAGATGATTTTCTAACACAATCAACTACATCCATGAAGCAGTCGACATTAGTTTGGGCATATTTTGATTTGAAAACTCCGAATAAACGATCAGGTGAAAACTTTGTATGTCCGCTTAACAAAAAGTTCAATTCAACTGCCTCACATCTGGAAGTATCGACAAGGTGTTGTAAATATCGCATAATCGCATTGTTTTTATTTTGTGAAACACAGTTATCAGCGAATTATTGAGTTGAATGCACTTCTCGTAGGTAGTAATCAAGCATTGATATTACTGAATTCGGACCTTTTCCAATGGAATCGCTTTCGTCAATACAGAAGATGTGTTGAACATTTTGACGTTCCTTTGTAATTCCGAAAATTGCTGTTTTGCGACCTGATTTAAGGTATGCAGTTCCTATTTGCTGTGGACCCGACGGAAAGCTAACATTTTGAGCATAATCCATAGATATTACTAGATAATCGTCCTCTGGAATACCTGGATACATGGCGTTTGTATCAGGCTTGACTAATGTTCTCAAATCGTTATAGTACTCTCGCTGAGTGCTGGCAGATTGCAAATGATCATAATAAACCTTCAATGCTGCTTTTCTTTCAACTTCAGTAACGTTTAATGTATTAACAGCATTTTTTGCAAGATTTCGACACAATTCGCATAAATCGTATGCCGGCTTCATAGTGACGATATAGGGACAATATTTCTTCCACAGCGCTTGTAAAGTGCGAAGTTTTACGATTTTACCACCCAATTTGACGCTGTTGGTGTATCTAGTGTAAGCAGAAGTCTTACTTTCAGTAGTTGGAAGTTTCAATAAACGATAATCACGATGATTTGGTTGACGTCCAGGTAAAGTGATAGCAACAGTTTCAGCAAAACGGCAGATAAATGAAACAATTTCTTTTTTTTCCAAAGTAGTTAAAGCATCTGTACGATTAATTTTATTCGTCATGCCATGTTCGCGTGGATAAACACCATTTTTGTCGTAATGTTCGATTAGATTTTTATAGCGTTTAATTCCCATTGTATACAGGAAGAAGTATATATCACGGCATATCGGCAAACTTCGAAAATAATATATCTGATTGTACCGTTTCTTCATAGCTCGCGATCGATCACCAACTTTTGACCTGAGCATTGCATCGTCACGGTGAGCTGCCAGATGTGCGAGAATAATTAAATCTTGGGATTCCTTATCTAAATTCATGAAAGACGTACGAAAATACACAGCCATCTTCTTAGGGATCACTTCATTGCATTGACTTGAACAAGAAGGAGGTATTTTTGAACCATACAGTCGAGCAACTACTTTTTCTTCGCGTAAATCAAGATCCGATTTATCAAGGTACATATTATCGGTATCATCTTCACTCACTATTCGATAATTCTGAGAAGTAATCGTCATCATCCTCGTCATCAGGGAAGCGATAAAGTAAATCTTTTTCTTCGAATCCGTCCACCATTTCATCCTAAAACAGTCAGTAAGAATGTTATTAGTCTTAAATTATTTTCGCGAATAACATAATAAAGTTATGTAAAAAAATTTTCGTACTAACAGAGTGATATTCACGATTTACAAGAATTCTTAATGATTATTTACTATAATTCACAATTAATAATTTCAGAAAATAAACCTGTATTCGAAAAAACGCGAGCAAAATTGATATCAAACTCATAGAAACCTAGCTCGCTGTGAAAACAGTAAAATCCAACTACACAAAACAAGACGTAGGAACAACCTACGCGCGCTTTTCAGGTTGACGCAAATGTCGCAAATGAGACCAATACCAACACGCTCAGTGATGGTACACCAAACATACACGTATTAAAATCTTTAAAATGGCTCTCCTGAACAAAACCGGTTTTTAATCTTAGGTCGCTTTCTATTTTACGCGTCACATATAAAAATTTACAAAATTAAATGAAAGAGTTTGTTGCACTGAATTAAAATTTTTTTTAATACATGTATTTATTTATGGTATCTTCAAATATGAACTAACAATAAGTATTCAAATATTAAATCTAAAATATAATTATTAGGCCCGACCACTCTTTGACATAAACTTAGTAATAGTTATAATTAATACATAAGTAGTGATAATCAAAAAGGAAAAAAACGTATTTCAAAGTAGTCCCATCTGGAATGTTGAGTAGAAGAGCCCTTGTGTCCCTCTTTTTTAGGCGGATGTGTCCAGTAAAGTTAAAAATATTACGAGCAAGCGGATTAGGATGTCATTCGAGTTTTGTTAAATATTTACCTGCGTATATTGCAATTTCTTCAATGGCATATTCAAATCACGATGTGTATTTGAATTTTTGATGCACCATGGAGCTGAAGTTATCATACGTAAAATTTTGTTTTGCCTTCGTTGGATTCTCTCGACATTGGCAGCTGAAGCAGTGCCCCATAGTTGAATTCCGTAGCACCATATAGGTTTCAAAAGTGACTTGTATATCAAAAGTTTGCAATCTAGACTGAGAGTTGAATTTCTACCAATCAGCCAATGTAACTGAGCTAATTTTAGTTTCCTTTGTGTTAGCTTAGAATCAATGTGTTTTTTCCATGTAAGCCGTCGATCAAGGTGTATACCAAGGTATTTTACATGTGAATGTTGAGCAACAATTTGATTATTGATTCTAATGAGGGAGTAGAGTAAATGTTACCTGCGCACACTTCTGCTCATTTACTTTAATTCTCCATAACTTTAACCGTCGAGTTGGGTAAGATATTTTTGAAGATATCGGGATGTCTCGTGAGGGTTTTCGTGCATGCTAAAGAAGGCTGTATCATCGGCAAAAGTAGATGTATGGATTTTAGTGCTAACAGGCATATCACAAGTATAAATCAAATACA